>LR749664.1:1625381-1647581 GCA_902729485.2 Mus minutoides | reverse complement strand
AGTTAACATGGTAAAGATCATGGTAGAATTTATGTAAGTTGATTACATAAAGACTGTCACATGCTAAACATAGGATGGTTAAAAGAGGAAATGCTTAAGATGGGAGAGTATTCATATGTATGACAAATATGACAAATTCTTGTTGGTTTTAATGGTATGTTGCATGTAGCAGAAAATCAACGTGTATTTGCTCAAAAACATAAGAAAGTATCTTTCTTGTATTTGGATAATGAGAAAAGGGTCCCCAGGCTCAATTCTGGGGAGCTGAAGGATTTGGAAGCAGTGCTTCTCTGTTGGAGATTCTTGAGTTCTCAGTATATTAAGGGTCCAAGGAGCCATTTCCTTTAGTCCTCTGGGGACATTTGAAAACCTAGATTTCACTGTACAAAGTAGCTCTTTCTCATGCATTTTTATAAAACTACAAACAAAACCTGCTCTTCAGCATTTGTTTCCTTCCCAAGTAATACAGAACAATGATAAATTATTGTTAAACTCCATTTGTATCCTAAAATGATCTCAGTAAAGTGACATACATTTCTCAGCCTTGAAGAATCTTTTTGTTAAGGCCATCATTCTTTTAGGAGAGAATAAAACATAAACTCTTTAAGGGTGGAAAAATGGATGTATTGTCTCAAAACAGGAGACCTTTATTTTTGTCCCAGGGTAATATTTTTATTGATTGAGAATTTCACATCATGCACCCAGTTCACACTCACTTTCCAGTGCTCCCAGGTACATCCCCCACCCTTGTGACCTACCCCCTTCATCCAAAAAAAAAAAAAAAGTCCAGTTTGTGTTGCCCATATACTCAGTGTGGCACAGTCAAAATCCCATGGGCCAGGCCTTAAAAACAAAACAAAACAAAAATAAAAAAACCCAAAACAGATCCTTCCCCACTTGGACCCCGCCAGAAGCCATCAATTGTGGAGAGTTTCATTTTAGCATCCCTATCACAATTTTTAAGAGTTCCCTTTGGCAGAGGGCCCTGTCCGTGGTCTGCACTGCCACCAGAGACAAGGCTGAGGTCCATGGCACGTGCTGCGTATGCTGGAAACCATGTGGAAGTCCAGGATCCACGCTGCTGCTGATTATAAAGGGCAAGAAACCCACTTTTGCAGCGGTATCGATGGCTACAGACTCACAGTTGGGAAAGAGGGACATAAAAGGCTTCTGCGGCAACTCCTACCCACAACCTCCTTCAAAAAAGGTAACAATTTAGATAGGAATGCATGAAAGAAAACAGAAGGCTTTACAAAAGGGGCAATAAGTAAACTGTATGCCCCTGAGAGTCCCACTAATTCTGCATCCCTAATTTTCCTGATCCTTGCTCCTTCCAGCCATTGAAATGCTAGAGACCTCTGTGGAGTTTTGCTACCACGTGTGGCATTCCTATGCCTTTTACAATCACTCTGGACTTAACCTTTCAGAAACGATGAGCTCAGACAATCCTCCTTCCTTGAAGCAGTCTCTGTCAGGCACTGTGGCCATAGCTTTGGGAAAGCGATGAATGCTTGGTTCCACTGCTCTTTACTTGGGTTCCCCTAACCAAGTATCCTAGTCAACATTTCTATCAACATCCTGACAGCTGGAAGGGAGCTATTTAATATAGCTCTCTTCACTCAGAAAAGGAGATCGTTAGGAAACAGTGCATAGCTCAGTCTTGGGCATGTCACAGGAGCTCATGACATCTAAACGTTTGGTTGCATTAATTAGTGTACCAAAAATTAGAAATATGGACCCCTCCCAGTGTGGAGTCGCTAATATTTCAGGGCGTGGGGAGTGCTGTTGAACTCAAAATGTGAGTCGACTGAAGTTTTACGGAGTGAGTGTGTAGGTTCAAAAAGGTTTGGTGCAACTTTTATGGCTTCGAGTCTAAAACTGGATTCATTTGAAACGAAGTTGGAGAACGAAGCTATTACTCAATGCTTCACGTATGTATTTGGAAACTGAATGTTCTCTGGCAGGCTCCTTTTCTTTAGCTGTGACACAATCTTTGGATCCTTCCCTGCCTGCCTGCCAGTCCAGCCTCCACAGAGGAGGGCTATTTCTAATAACTGCAGCCAGACTTCAGTTTTCAGTGAAGATTAGCCTCGTTGATTCTTCCAGCTAGCGGGAGATGTGCCCCTTCCTCAGTACCCACAAGCATCTTATGGTTATTTATGGAAAGGCTCTTCTGTCTTAACCCACACTCTGCTTCACTTCTGACAGATCAGTTGTGCAACACATGACAAATGACTTGCAATGATGTGCTTGGATGGAATCATGTAACCTTAAAATTTTCATTGATCACCAACTGACTGCATTTAGAGTCTCACACATTACACATGAAAGACTTCACAGATATGCTTTTGTCAGTAATGCTTAAAATTGACTGGCAGATTCATGAAACGTTTTGACCCTTTGACATATCCAAAATTTCAACCCAAATCTACTATCTTGATTCTAGACTCTAGAAAATGTGGGAGATTATGAGATAGATGGAATTTTTCACTGGCCTCCAGAAGCAGACAGTCCATGTGTACAGATAATTTTTTTTTGATATCAAAATTTAACAAAATTTAAAAAAAGATGGAAAAGAATACATTGAGTGAGGGAAGCTCTAAGAAAAGAGTACCAAAGGTGCAGTGACCACACAGAGAATGAATAGAAAGGCAGCTGCAAATTCGGTTTCAATTTGTTATTACTTAATCCTCGATGTCTACTCAGGGGTGACATTTTGGGGCATTTCTCATAGTCTCCTGATGTGTGAGGACAGTGGCTGTGAATATTGTTTCATCACTGCCTCCTTGATGCCTAACCACAGCGCATGCAGAATTCACACTTGCTTACAGACTGTGCATACAAGTGTAAACTAACATGAATACAATGGTAGGCGATAGCATGGATCTGAACAGGATATACATTGGTGGAATGTTTAGGATTCTGGCCTACAGACTCTGGAAAAGAGATTTTCTCTTGAGTTTAAATGCCCTGAATTGTATGTCGCCACATTGGCACATTTCAAAAGGTATGGGATTCTTAGACTGTAAGCGTATATACAGTCAGAAAAACTTTCTCCAGCCTCACCGGATTTATAGGGTGAGAAGAGTTATGTGAATCTAGGCCAGAGGCCAAAGTTCCTCATTTCTTCCATCACTGGCAAATGAGGGCCTCAACAAGATACGAGTCTGACTTCAAAAACTCTGCCCTTGAAATACCAGCAGCCCAGAGTCTCTGCTTGCTCTGTTTTCTTCCCACAAGGTCCATGGCATCTGGCTGCTTCCGGCATAGGTTAATCTTTTGATACAGGCACTTCCAGAATTACCCCACAAAGTATGTCTCTGCTACTTTCTAGCTGGGTAGTCTCAGCTGGCTGGCGTTACCTTTCAGTGACAAGATGAAGCGGTGAGGGCTTCTGATGTCCACCTCAGTTTGAGTGTCTAGAAAGTTGAGATCTAATTCAGAGAGAAACCTTCCGCTGGCATTGTGATTTATTAGTGGACAAATTCATTCTGTGCTGTGAGAGGAAATTTCTTCATCCTTCTAGAAAGTGGATCTCATTTCTCGTTAGATCACCAAGGGCAGAGGCTGCATTTTTCTCTGCCCCTATGATGCTTGGACAGTTAAACCCTCACCGAATGTCCTTTAGAGCGGGAGCTTTGTCTGTCTTAAGGTGCCAAGGTCTTGTCTACTGAAGACCCTGTAGGGCCTGTCTGTCCCCTGGTGTCCTCTAGATGGCAAGCTCAGTCCAATTTTGGAGTAGTCAGTGCCTCAGGCTGGGCACTACCCTGTCACAGAGTCCTTTATTGGAAATTGAGTTTCATCCAATGCATAATCTTCAGAATGGCTTCAAGGCTCTGCAAATTTTAGGTATGCAGGTTGGATTCCTTCCTTTGCAGGGAGAGGATGGGTGTGGCTCTATAAATCTCCCACCTCCCTGATAGAGATATCTGGTAAGAGACAGATTGGATGAAAGACATTGATGACAGCCTCACATGGACTTTCTCAGTTAAATCTCACCACAGCCTACAAAATAACTAGTAGAACAATTTTTCCTATAGCAGTCACATTCATGTACGTGATCAAGCAGCTATTTCTGCAGAGCTGGCTTGCTATGCCACACTCACAAAAGTATAATTCTCTTGCCCCAGACAATTTCTGTTTTCTTAGTGTTTTATTCAAGAAGAGCAAAGGCCAAAAAAAATCAAGGGGGACTATGATCATCTTAATTAATTATTTTTTAAACATGTGAGATAATATGGAGAGGACAGTCAGCTTGAGTCAGTGGGGCTGCACTAGTCTGAGCAGTGAGGACCAGAGCCTGAAAGTTTTAACAGAATGGGGTTTTATGTGTCAGTGGAATTCTGTCTCAGCTTCCAGAGGGTCTGGCTCACAAGACACAGTCCACTGCAGACATTATAGATGCTTTCTGGCTTGTGAAATGCTTGTCTGCAACTTCTCCAGAAACAGGCTACTACTCTCTTTTTCTCTCCCACATAGTTGAGAGTTGGCTGCTCCTTTCTGGAGAAAAGTAACCGGGGAAACCCATCAATCTTATATTTACGAAATTCATATCTATTTAAATCTATATAACCTTAATTTCTCTTAAAATGTTCCTTGTACCCTTTTACATATTTTACATACGTTCTGACAATGTGCATCTTCGGAACATGAGTTTACAATATATATCTTACTTTCTTTTTGTTTCAGTCTATGCTTTTCATTGATATTTTATCTAATTCTTTCTTTTGCTTCAAGGATTCTGAAATTCTGAGCTCAGGTCCTCCTGTATATGCAGCAAGCATTTTACTCATTGAGCCATTTCTCCAGCCCTTCTATTTGAAAATTGTATTACTTTTTTCTTTTATGAAATTGTTTATTTTGTTATATAGTTTATTTTATTTATGGAATAAAAACACCAATGCTTGGGTCATTTGATAAGCAGTATTTGTAAATTGTTCCCTAAAATTTCTTCTCCATATCCATCAAATATATATTCTATGTATATACCCTCCCTCGTAGTATAAGCTCTAGTTGTACTGGGGATACCACCCTATAAATGATTATTCTACTTAACAATGTGGATAAGATAGCTACTCTGTATGGCAAAAATCTTGTTTAGCAGACTGAATAGAGATTCTCTTGCTGACTTTGGAGAAGTAAGATGTCAATTTGTGAGAATGCCACATGGAAGGTCAAGGTGTGGTCTTGAAGAGATGAGTGGCCAAGTAGAAGATTGAGCCTTGTAATCTACAACCATGAGCCAGAATGAGTTTGGAAGAAGAATCAAACTCCACATAAGGGCCACCCACCCCTCTCAAAGTTTTACCCAGAATTGCTCCTGTCTAAAGGAAATACAGGGACAAAGAGTGGAACAGAGACAGAAGTAAAGGCCATCCAGAGACTGCCCCACCTGGGGATCCATCTCATATGTAGCCACCAAACCCAGGCACTATTGCAGATGCCAAGAAGTGCTTGCTGTCAGGAGCCTGATATGGATGTCTCCTGAGAAGCTCTGCCAGAGCCTTACTGATACAGATGGGGATGCTCACAGTCAACCATCGTACTGAGCATGGGGACCCTAATGGAGGGGTTAGGGGAAGGACTGAAAGAGCTGAAGGGGTTTGCAACTCTATAGGAAGAACAACAATATCAACCAACCAGACTCCCCAGAGCTCCCAGGAACTAAACCACCAACCAAAGAGTACACATGGTGGGGCCCATGACTCCAGATGCATATGTGGCAGAGGATGGCCTTATCTGGCATCAATGGGAGGGGAGGCTCTTGGTCCTGTGAAGGCTTGGTGCTCTAGGGGAGGGAAATTCTAGAGCAGTGAGGTGGGAGTGGGTGGGTGAGTTGGGGAGCACTCTCATAGAAGCAGAGAGGAGGGGTCTGTGGATTGGGGGTTTCCAGAGGGGAAACCGGGAAGAGGGATAATGCTTGCAATGTAAATAAATAAAACAACCAATACAAAATTAAAAAAAAAAGAAAAAAAATTACAGTCTCACTGATTTCAGCCTTGTGAGATACTGATCAGAGAACCTAGTTATGCTGCACACAAACCTATCTTCAGAAGCTATAATATAGCGGTTACTCCACGTCTGATTCCTGAAGTCTGTTGACTAGGACATAAATGCAGGGCATTGTGCATTAACTGTGACTTTGGTAGGTTTTGTTGTTGTTGTTTATTTTGTTGTGTGTTATACTAATAGCCTACCTGTTTATGTGAACATCTATAGGAGCTTGGAACTATACGCTTGGCCTCCAGCAAATGTTGGCTTTGTTCCTTAGTAAGCATCTAGGGCAAGACTGTGGTCACGATCATACCAAGAGACGGACCCATCTGAGGTTAGGTTGCAATTCTGTTGACTATTCTGACTTGAATTTGTGCCCACTCTGAGGTGTAGTTTCCTAGGGGTTCCACCTCTGAACCAGAGAGGTTTCTTTTAAAACAAGTCCCGGACTTCTAAATTTCTGTATCATGAAAACTCTGCAGAGGATTATTGACTTAGGTTTTTCTCCTCTATGTAGGGAACATTTTTCAGTCCTTTTCAAATTCACACCAGGAGTATTTATAGTAAGATCCACATGTCTATTCACAACCGTTTAAAAGCAATATAGGCTTCTGCAATTATGCCTTTACAATTATTCTGGTTCCTGCCCAGTGTCTAATTTCTAAGCTATTTCTACATATTTGAGTCCCATTTCACAAACACTCCATTTCTAAGAGGAGCAGGACTATGAGGAATAAATATAAAGGGTTCATTGCACCTACTTGGCTTGTGAACCTGTAGGTATGTCGTAGGCAAATGCAAATTGTCAGAATTAATTATCTGAATTTGTGGTTGATTGAGAGGACTGGAGCTTTTAGATGTGGGCTGAACTGTCCACAGCTAAAAATTTCCTTTTTTTCTGCAGGAATTCTGGGGACCAGGTTTCTTTCAATCTACTGAGTTCTGCCTGCAAAAATTATCTTGGAAATATTCCTTACTTAAAATTAGTTGATTATGGATTTTAATAACATCAATAGACTACCGTTATAGAAACACCTGGATTAATGCTTGTTTTGGAAGAGCAGCACTATAGGCTCGTCTAATTGATACATCCAAGGGACCCTCAGTGAACTTGACCTGACTTTTGAAAGTGATGAGTGTTTGTTATTCTGCTCTAAGGAATATCTTCAACTCTGGATTCAGACCCTTTTAGACATTATAGAAGGTCAGTTGCTTTCTCTTTGCTATTTCTGTGGTGTTCTACATGTTCTCTCTCTCTCTCTCTCTCTCTCTCTCTCTCTCTCTCTCTCTCTCTGTGTGTGTGTGTGTGTGTGTGTTTGTTTATGTGTGTAGGCCAGAGGAAAACCTTGGATATTATTTGTCAGGCATTGTTCACTTTTTTTTTTTTTTGAGACAGTGTCTCTTATTGGACTGGAACTCATTATATAAGCTAGGCTAGCTAGTAAGGCAGCTCTGCCTCCACAGTCCTTGGGCTTACAAACACCACTATGTCTGGCTTTTTAACCATAGGTTGTGGGTATCAAGCTCAGGTCTTTGTCCTTGCAATGTAAGCATTTTACCAACTGAGTCATTTACCTAGCCTTTCACATACCTTGGCATTGTAAGATTTACTGTGTTTCCTTACAAAGTGTGGTTACTTATCCAAATATTAACATCTGTGTTCTAAGACATTAGAACTGGCTCTCATATGCAATGCCTGATGCTACACAAGGGTTTCATAAGTAATACTGAGGTGTTTACTCATCCATATCAAAGTAGAAGCTTGCATTTGTTTCTTTTAAAGTCTTCATGGTGAATATTTATTCGACTGAGCCACCTAGATCTCTGAATAGATAGTGAGATAATCATCCACCATATTGAGATAATATATAGTAAATTTTTATAACTTTCGGTACTACCTCCAAAGCATGCCTAGACCAATGGCAAACACTGTTGATCTTTGTAGAAAGCTAGCTGATATATTTGCATGAATGGACAGCAAGCAGATTGTCTCTCCCTGAGATTCTCCTTAAGGGAGAGATTATTGGAGTGAAGCTTGGCAGAACTGCTGATGGTCTAGTTGAAGGAAAAGGCCAGAAGACATCAATTCAACTTGTCCTTATGCATGGAAAGATCTAGGCAGTTGTTAGTTGCTTCACACTGAGTGTGATGTCAGGATCTCTTCCAGACTTAGCCCCTTCATAACAGTGTTGTATCAGGGGCAGAGCAGAAGGAAAGCTGAATTCCAGTCCAGCCTGGCATCTTTGGCTTATTTTGTAGCATTATTCCCTGTTGAAGAATAGTTAGCTAGTTGTAGTAGTAGGTGGATGTAATTCTAGCACTGGGAGGCAGAAGTAGTCGGGGGGGGGGGATTACTGCACGTTTGAGGGCAGTCTGGATGATATATTGACTTCTAGACCAGCTAGGCATACGGAGTAAAACCCTGCTTCTAAACGAAAAACTAAATAAGCAAATAACTATGAAAAGGTCATGTACTGAGTAAGGAGTGCGACAGATGAAAGAGGGCTGTGGGGTGCCCAGCATTCCAGCACAACAGCCTCTGGATAGGGTCACGTGCCCGTAATTTGCTCCTCTGATGGCTTTCATGTAAGTTTGAAAAAAAAAAAGTGTTATCTTTTAGACAATGGATATTTTACTGTAATTTAGTGGAAGACAAACTGTCAAGACAACTTGATTCTAATTTGATATGTAGACGTCACAATCTATAATTGTGCCTGAAGTTGGCAGAACTCTGTGAATGTGTGTGTATATTGTATGTTGTGTGTATCTGTGTGTGTATGTATGAATGTGCATGTAGAGGCTGGAGGATGACATTGAGACTCTTATCTATAGTTCTCACTGTATTTTGTGAGATAGGGTCTGTTGTAGAAGACCATGAAGCTTGCTAGTCTGCCTGGGCTGACAGGCCTCTGAGCTTCTGGGACTTACCTATCTCTGCTCCTCCACACACCGAGATTATAGGCATACGTGGCCACATATAATAACTTTTAAATCTAGGTTTGTGGATTTGAATTCAGGTACACATGCTTCCATAACATATGCTTTTATCTACTTCTTACCCAGTAAACCATATTCCCTTCTCTGGAAGGACTTTTTATGTCAGATTCAGATAAAATAAACAAATAGAATTGTTAAGTGTTAAGCTGTCAGGAATTTTTCCTATTTTTGCCACATGTAATCGCTTATGCCTTTTTCAGAGGACAGTGCGTGTGCATGTGTAGGTACATGAGTGTGTGTTAAGAGGACAGTGTGTGTGTGCATGTGCATGTGCATGAGTGTGTGTTAATCTAACTATTTTGCTTGTTCTCTGAGCCCACCTTCTACTGTTAACTCTGTCTCCTTGGGTACTGGAAGCCACTTAGACCATGCCAGTTTTTCAAATCTTACTCTAGATCGCAACTGAGCAGTAAGGATAATAGACGGCTATTTGCAATCAGCATATGCAGCCATCTAGTCTCCATTCAGAACTGGGCATGAGAACATTGTCAGTCACAGGGCTTCTACGCCGTACCATTTCCTCTCTTCCGCAGAAACTGTCCTTTATGGTCAAATAGGGACAGAAGTAGGGATTAAAATAGGACCAACATTCAAAAGGAAACCAAGTAGAAGTTGAAGAGAAAGCATTCTCAGAAGGAAGTAGAAATACGGGAAGATCCTTCTAGATTGCTCAGCACCCTGGCTCTAGCTACTTCATTCATATGCTTTAAGTTTTTGGTTATTTAGCATAAGAAAGGTTTGTGGGAATTCACAAAATGCAATTAATTAATTAATTAACTAATTAAATTTAGTGAAATTGAACTTAATGTATAGACGGTTCTTCAGCTCCTGCCCTATGGCCCATGGGGTCTATTTCACTCCTCATAGGATTTAAAGTTCCAGAGCAGGGACAGCAGCAGCTCATCTTGTTGACTGTTACATCTCAGTCAGTTAATTGACTCATTTGCTCATTTGAAAACACATTTATGTTTCCATTCTTTGGAAGGTCTGTCCTACACACAGTGAAAGAGACAAAAATTACCGGGCTTTTACACAACGTTTGTCTTAATATGGGCAGTAGATTATATATATAATCTACTGATATATTTCTGGTAAATCTGGTATTTTTAAATTCTTAAATACTTTAAAAGTTTTTTGATATGAGAATATGATTACATCATTTCTCTCTTCCCTTTTTTCTCCCATATACCCCTCCTAGCTCTCTTTCAAATTCATGATCTCATTTTCATTAGTTGTTATTACATAATATATACATATGTATGTATATATATATATATATATATATATATATATATATATATATATATATATATATATATATATATATATGTATTTCTAAATATAAAAATATAACCTCAGAATGCATAATGCCATTTTTAAAATTTTATATAACCATTTTTTTTTTAGTCCAGATTTTATCTCCATCCTGGTCCATCCTCTGGCTGTTCCACATCCCATATCTCCTCCCCTATCCCTCCCTCATTGCCACGAGGATGTTCCCACTCACCCCACCCCCACTCCATCAGATCTCTCCACTTCTTGGGGCCTCCAGTCTCTTTATTTATATATACATTTTCCTTGATAAGGGATGAGGATTATACTTATCTGTGGGTAGTATCTAAATATTATCTAATATTTAGAATGTAGTTAGATGTAAGAATGGAATGTTACAGATGTCTTGGGAATGCTATACTTTTAGATTAGGTTGTATAAGGTCACCAATAGCATTGGCAATTGCTATTCACTGTAAAGTATATAGGAAAAAGAATCTACAGTCCAAATAATTATGGAAAAATGTTCAAGGCACAGGGAACAAAGGACATACAACCTTGAAAGGGCCTATAAAATTTTAGTGATATGTAGAATGCCTTGTAGCAGAAAGCAGGAAATGATGCTCCAGTATCTGGCAAGTAACAGAACAAATATGGTATTCTGCTCATGGTGTACAAATACATTTTTTGAATTATTTTATTTTTGCATGGCTTATGTGCATGTGAACATTTATTCACATATGTACATGCAGAGCCCATGATTGTGGGTGCCACATGTTGACATGTGAGTCTTCTGTCACACTCTACCTTGTATTTTGAGAAGGATCTTTCACTGACCTGGACCTCATTCATTTGGCTGGATTTGTTGGTCAGTGAGCTCCAGGAATCCTCCTGCCTCTGCCTCCCCAATATGTGACTGCAGCCTGTGCCTCTGTGCTTGGTCTCTCATATAATTTTATTTTTCTACTTTTAGTATTTGGGGTCTGAGTTCATAATCTCCTCACTTTGGTAAAAGAATTCCTTTTCATTAAGGCAAGATTGCCCCAATTAAACCAATATCTTGATGTTGTAGGTCACAGGGTTTGTATCCGGGGGATGCCAACGACTACTGTTCTTTTCTGGCAATACATAGAGCATCTCCTGGTATCATGAATCCTTGTCACTGGGGTAAAGTTTCTAGTTGAAATCCAGCTTGATATCTTTGCCTCATCACATTTTAATGGTAAAACATCTATAATATACTCTTAGTTATTTCGAGCTATATAGTACAGTATTACTAAATAGAGTACCCTTCTGTGTAACAAATTGCCAAACCTATTCTTTCTGTCTATCTAGAAGTGTGCCCTTTGATAAAAACTTCACATTCTCTTTGTTCCCTCTCCCCCACAGCATCCAGTACAGTTTCAATCCTTACTTATAAGAGTGCAACATTTAGATTCCAATCTAAATAGCATCATGTGGTATTTGCTATGCCTGGTTTACTGCAGTTAGCATATCTGTTTTTCCATCAATGAATACTTGGATAGTTATGCCAATTTCATATCTTGGTTAATTCGAATGATGCTGTAATAACCACAGGAGTGGAAAGATCCTTTGAACATACGGATTTCAGTTCCATCAGTAGTTGCATTTTTAGTTAGAAATTAAAACAATTCTATGCTGTTCTCCATAATATTTGGGATCACATTCTTACCAACAGTGTAGACTAGCTTGATTTTCTCTGTATTCTCTTCACTGTTTACCTCTTACCTGTTTAGTAAAAACAAATCTATCAGACATGAGGTGGCATCTTTTGGCTTCAATTTCTATAATGAATGGTGATGTTGAACTTTTTTTTTTTACTTGCACCTATTGGGCATTTTCATGTCTTTAAAATATTTTGCTTGTTTTCAAACTTATTTACTTCTTGCTGTAGAGTTTTTTGAGTTACTTAAATATTTTGCTCCCCTTGGCTTGAACCTTTTTGTTCCATTCCAACACAGCCCTAGCCCATCTGCAAATATTCTTATTCTTATTCTTATTCTTATTCTTATTCTTATTCTTATTCTTATTCTTATTCTTATTCTTATTCTTATTCTTATTCTTATTCTTATTCTTATCCTTATCCTTTTGCTTTTGCTTTTGCTTTTGCTTTTGCTTTTGCTTTTTCTTTTTCTTTTTCTTTTTCTTTTCCTTTTCCTTTTCCTTTTCCTCTTCCTCCTCCTCCTCCTTCTTTTTCTTCTCTATTCTATTCTATTCTATTCTATTCTATTCTATTCTATTCTATTCTATTCTATTCTCTCTTTCCAGGGAGATCCTTGCATTTCTCCCTTGAACTCTACTTGTTAGCTTCTCTGGGCCTGTGGATTGAAACATAATTGCTTAATTAACAGCTCATGTCCATTTATAACTAAATACATGTCATGTTTATCTTTCTGATTTACTTTCCTCAGGATGAATTTTTCTTTTTTTATTAGATATTTTCTTTATTTACATTTCAAATGCTATCCCCAAAGATCCCTATACCCTCCCCCTGCCCTGCTCCCCTACCCGCCCACTTCTTGGCCCTGGCATTCCCCTGTACTGGGGCATATAAAGTTTGTAAGACCAAGGGACCTCTCTTTTCTAGTTCTATTCATTAGCTGGCAAATTTCATAATGTCATTGTTTTAAATAGCTGGGTAATACTCCACTGTGCAAATGTACAACATTGACTTTATCCATTCTTTAGTTGAGGGACATCTAATTTTTTTCAGTTTCTGGTGACTATGAATAAAGCTGGAATGAGCATAGTTGAATAAATGTCATTGTGATAAGATAGAGCATCTTTTGTTTATATGTGCAGGAGTGTTATAGCTGGGTCTTTTTTTTTTTAAATGAATCATTCTATTTGTTTACATCTCAAATGATATTCCACTTCCCAGTTATTCTTCCACAACTCCTCATCCCACATTCAGCCTCTTTCCCCTCCCCTTTGCCTCTATGAGGGTATTCCCCAACCAGCCACCCTCTCCAAGCTCACCCCTCCAGCATCTCCCTACACTGGGGCATCAAAACCTCCACAGGACTAAGGGCCTCCCTTCCCATTGATGTCAGACAAGGCCATCCTCAGCTACATATGTGTCTGGAGCCATGATTTTTTCCCTGTAAACTCCTTGGTTGGTGGTCTAGTCCCTGGGGGCACTGGGTTGTCCGGCCAGTTGATATTGTTCTTCAATGGGGCTGCAATCCTCCTCTGCTCCACCAGTCCTTCCACAAGCTCCCCCACCTGGGTCCCTGAGCTCAGTCTGATGGTTGGCTCCAAGCGTTCACATCTGCACTGGCCAGTTGCTGACAGAACGTCCCAAGGAACAGCCACACCAGGTTCCTGTCAGCAAGCACCTCTTGGTAACAGTGCTGGGGTTTGGTGTCTATAGACAGGATGGATCCCCAGATGGGGCAGTCCCTGGATGGCCGTTCCTTCAGTCTCTGTTCCATTTATTCATTTATTCATTTATTCATTTATTTATTTATTTATTTAGTCCTTGTCTTTCTTTTGGACAGGAACAATTCTGGGTTAAAAACTTTGAGATGGTGGGTGGCCCTATCCTTTGACTGGGGGTCATGCCTATCCACTGGAGGTAGTCTCTACAGGTTCTCTCTCCCCATTCACTGTGTATTTTGGCTAAATTTACCCCCCCCCCCAAATTTGGGTCCTGAGAGCCTCTCGCTTCCCTGGCGTCAGGGACTCTCTAGTGGGTACCCCATGTTCCTCATCCCCCACTGCTACATGTTTTTACTCAATTTCCTGACCCTCTGCACCTATCTCCCATTTCCTCCAGTACCTGATACTGCCTCCTTATTTCCTCCCCCTTCACTCTTCTTCCCAGTTCCCCCTCCCTCTGCCTCCTGTAATCATCCTGTTCCCCTCAATGTAGGACTGAAGCATCCACACCCTGGTTTTCCTTCCTTCTAAGCTCCATATGTTCTGTGGGTTGTATCATGGGTATTGTGAGCTGTTGGGCTAATATCCACTTATCAGTGAGTACACACCAGGTATGTTCTTTTGTATCTGGGTTACCACACTGAGGATGATATTTTCTGGTTCCATCTACTTGCCTGCAAATTTCATGAAGTTGTTTTTAATAGCTGACTAATAGTACATTGTGTAAATGTACCACATTTTCTGTATCCATTCCTCTGTTGAGGGACACCTGGGTTGTTTCCAGCTTCTGGCTACTATAAATAAGGCTGCTATGAACATTGTGGAACATGTGTCCTTGTTCCATGTTGGAGCATCTTTTGCATACATGCCCAGTAGTGATACATCTGGGTCTTCAGGTAGAACTATTTCCAATTTTCTCAGGAACCACCAGATTGATTTCCAAAGTGGTTTTACCAGTTTGCAGTCTCACCAGTAATGGAAGAGTGTTCCTCTTTCTCCACATCCTTGCCAGCATCAGCTGCCACCTGCATTTTAAATTTTACCCATTCTGATTGGTGTAAGGTGGAATCTCAGGGTCATTTTGATTTGCATTTCCCTGATGTCTAAGGATGTTGAACATTTCTTTAAGTGCTTCTCAGCCATTTGAGATTCCTTAGTTGAGAATTCTCTGTTTAGCTCTGTACCCCATTTTCAATAGGGTTATTTGGTTCTCTGGAGTCTAACTTCTTGAGTTTTTTTGTATATGTTGGATATTAGCCCTCTATTGGATATAGGGCTGGTAAAGACCTTTCCCAATCTGTGGGTTGTCACTTTGTCTTATTGACATTGTCTTTTGCTTTACAGAATCTTTTCAGTTTTATGAGGTTCCCATTTGTCGATTGTTGATCTTAGAGCATAAGCCATTGGTGTTCTGTCCAGGAAATTTTCCCCTGTGGCCATGTCCTCAAGGCTCTTCCCCACTTTCTCTTCTATTAGATTAAGTGTGTCTGGTTTTATGTGGAGGTCCTTGATCCACTTGCACTTGATCTTTGTACAAGGAGATAAGAATGGATAGATTTGTATTCTTCTACATGTTGAACCAGTACTTTTTGTTGAATATGCTGTCTTTTTTCCATTGGATGATTTTAGGTTCTTTGTCAAAGATCAAGTGACCATAGGTGTGTGGGTTCATATCTGGATCTTTAATTCTATTCCATTGATCTACCTACCTGTCTCTGTACCAGTATTATGTGTTTTTTATCACTGTTTCTTTGTAGTACAGCTTGAGGTCAAGAATGGTGATTCCCCCAGAAGTTTTTTTGTTCTTGAGAATAGTTTTTGCTAACCTGTTTTTGTTTTTGTTGTTGTTGTTTTGTTTTTTGTCATTCCAAATGAATTTGACAATTGCTCTGTGTAACTCTATGAAGAATTGAGTTGGAATTTTGATGGGGATTGCTTTGAATCTGTAGATTGCTTTCAGTAAGATGGCCATTTTGATTGTATTAATCCTGCCAGTCCATGAGCATGGGAAATGTTTCCATTTTCTGTGATCTACTTTGATTTCTGTCTCCAGGGACTTGGAGTTCTTATCATACAGATCTTTCATTTGCTTGGTTAGAGTCATATCAAGATATTTTATATTATTTGTGACTATTCTTTCTCAGCCAATTTATCCTTTGAGTAGAGGATGTAGATGGGTCTTGAGGCAGAATGCTTCTTAATTTTCTGAGGAACCACCATGTTGATTTCCGTAGCAGCATACAAGTTTGCACTCTCATCAACATGGGGTAGTGTTCCACTTGCTCCTTACCAGTACGAGCTGTTGTTACTTGTGCTTTTGATTTTAGACATTCTGCCAATTGTAAGATGCAGTTTTGATTTGCACTTTTCTTATGGGTAAGAATGTTGAATATTTCTTTAGGCATTCCTCAATTGAGAGTTCTCTGTTTAGATCTGTATTCCATTTTAAAAATTGGATTATTTGGTTTGTTGGTGTCTAGTTTTGTAAGTTCTTTATGTAGTTTGGAAATTAGCCCTCTGTTAGATGTGGAGTTGATGAAAACCTTTCTTCATTTTGTAGGCTGCCATTTTGTCCTATTGATGATGTCATTTGCCTTACAGAAGAATTTTAGTTTCATGGGGTCCTATGATAGCTGTTATTAGTGACTGAGCTATTGGTGTTCTTCTATTCTGGAAGTTTTCTCCTGTGTCAATGAGTTCAAAGCTATTAGCTATTCTCTTCCATTAGGTTCAGTGTATCTGGTTTTATATTGAGGTATTTGATCCACTTGGACTTGAGTTTTGTGCCAGGTGATATATAGGAATCAATTTGCATTCTTCTACATGCTGAACAACAAGTTAGAACAGAACCATTTGTTGAAGATGCTTTCTTTTCGTGCATTTCTGGTTTCTTTATCAAAAAATTATGTGTCCATAGGTGTAAGGATTTATGTTGGGGTATTCAATTGAGTAACATTTATCAACTTGTCTGTTTTTATGCCAACACGATGCTGTTTTTTTCTTTTATTACCATCGCTCTGTAGTAGAGCTTGAACCAGGATGTTGATACCTCCAGATGCTACTTTCTTGTACAGGATTGTTTTAGCTATCTGGGGTTTTTAAAGGATTGTGTTGGAGTTTTGATGGGAGTTGCATTGAATCTGTAGATTGCTTTTGGTAAGGGGACCATGTTTAGTATGTTAAGTCTACCAATTCATGAGCATGGGAGATCTTTGAATCCTTTGATATCTCCTTCAATTTCTTTCTTCAAAGATTTGAAGGTTTTGTCATACATTAGCTTGATTAGAGTTATTCCAGGATATTTTGTATTACTTGTGGATATTGTGAAGTGTATTATTTCCCTGATTTATTTTTTAGCTCATTTGTCATTTGTGTATAGAAGGGCTACTGATTTTTTTAAAAGTTAATCTTGTATCCAGCCATTTCACTAAAGGTATACATCAGCTCTTGGAGTTCCCTGGTAGAATTTTGGGTTTATTTATTTATAGTATCATAACATCTGCAAATAGTGATACGTTGACTTCTTCATTTCCAATTTGTATCTTTTTGATCTCCTTCAGCTGTCTTACTGCTCCTGCTAGAACTTCAATTATTATATTGATTATATATGGAGAGAGTAGACAGCCTTGTCTTGTTCCTAATTTTAGTGGGGTTGATTTTAGATTTTCTCCATTTAATTTGGTGTTCACTAAAGGCAATTTATTTCCCATATATCACTAATATTTCCAAGGCTTTCATTATTAAAGATTTTTGGATTTTGTTAAAGGCTTTTTCAGTATCTAATGAGTAAATCCTGTCAGTTTTTTTTCTTTTAGTTTGCTTATATGGTGGATTGCATTGGTGGATTTTGTGTATGAAGCATCCCTGAGTCTCTGGGATGAAGTCTACTTGATCATGTTGGATGATCTTCTTGATGTAGTCTTGAATTAAGTGTGTGAGTCTTTTATTAGTATTTTTGCATTAATGTTTGTGAGGGTAATTAGTCTGTAATTCTGTTTCTTTGTTGAATCTTTGTGTAGTCTGGGTATCAGGGTGACTGTGGTCTTATAAAATAAATTTGATAATGTTCCATTTATTTCAATTTTCTGAAATAATTTGAGGAGTATTTACATTATCTGATCTTTGAAAGTCTGGTAGAGGTGAAAAGCTATGACTTCTGCTGTGATACTGTGTGCTATGCAGGCTCTGCAGCCTCAGAGCTGTATCCCTGGAACCTACCAGGCACAGGTCAGACATACCCACCAGAGAGCTTCCTTACCACCCTTCTTGGAGCTCATCCCCATGAGAGCAGAACCTCTATGAAAGAAGAAGGTAGACCCCCAGAGAGGATCAAGCAGCAAAGGATCACTTGAAAAGGAGGATCTGAAAGCTGGAAAAAGCCACCCAAGAACTGATTCCTATTGAAAATTTTATTTCCTCTGTGAGATGAAGGCAGTTACAATGATATTAGCAAGGTGTACACACAAGTAGAATTCAAAAGATAGAACTGAAAACTCCTGTCCTCAGAACATTCTGGTCCTAGGAGTCTGGACTAGCGATCTAAAGTCTACTTTCCACAGATGAGTCATCCTAGGAACAAATAAATGGTAATCCAAAGTAAAGAAGAAGAAGGAAGAGGAAGAAGAGGATGAAGAGGAGGAGGAGGAGGAGGAGGAGGAGGAGGAGGAGGAGGAGGAGGAGGAGGAGGAGGAGGAGGCGGAAGTCTGGTAGAATTCTGTGCTAAAACCATCTGGACCTGGGATTTTTTTGTTGTTGTTGTTTGGAGAATTTTAATGACGGCTTCTATTTTCTTAGGGGTTACAGGTCTATTTAAATAGTTTATTTCACCTTGATTTAATCTTGGTAAGTGGTATGTATTGCAAAATTTATCCATTTCTTTTATAATTTTCCAATTTTGTGTATTACTTGTTAGTAGGCTTATGTTTTTTAAAACCTAGTTTAATAAGAGTACTTAAACAAGTTACCCTCCCTTCTAGCCCACCACCCACCAGAGGTAGTGGAAAGGAAACATTAATTAGGGCAAAGGAGGATGAGGACCTGGTTAAAAAATAGTTCTCTTGAGTCAGTCCAATCTGTATTGCCAGGATATCAGCAGTCCAGTTCATGTGAATCAGCAGCAGTAGCTCAATCCATTTGCACACCCCACACAAATCAGCAACGGCAGTTCAATTCAGAAGAAATCTCAAGGCTCTGCAGAATGGTCAAGTCCATGGATGCAGCAAGAAGCCTCTAGAACACAGCAGAAGATCCTTGGTGGTGCTTCTATGTATGACGTCATGACAAACACAAATGATGACCAAGGAAGAGTGGCAAGGTGAACAAACACCACAGAGTGTCATCAGTGAAGACCAGCATCAGCCTGACAATGATCAGCAAAGAATTCAAGGTGAACCAATACCATACAGAATTGTTCACTGTCTGTTTGGTTACATTCATACTCGTCCTAAACGTCATGGGTTCTCTGAAGTGTCTGCTATAGCAAAACATCAGATATCCTTTTTTTTTTTTTTAATGTTGTTTCCAGAAAAATACCATGTGTCTGTTCCCAGCAAAACAGCCTTTCACGAGACAGTTTCCAGGAAAATATCACATGATACAACTGAATCTCCAGAGAAATGAGAAATTTACACTTCACAGGTTTTTAAAGTCTGATCTAATAATTCTTTGGATTTTCTAGGGTGTCTGTTGTTATGTCCCCCTTTATATTTCTGATTTTGCTAAGTTTGATGTTTGGTCTGTGCCTTTTGGATGATTTTTTTAAAAATCTTTTTGATTTTTTTCAAAGAACCAGCTCTTGTTTTTGTTGACTCTTTATATTTCTCTTTGTTTTTATTTTCTTGATCTTAACCCTCAGTTTGATTATTTCCTGCTGTTTGTTCTTGGATGTTCTTGCTTTTTTTTTGTTGTTGTTGTTCTAGAGTTTTTGGATAAACTGTTTTAAGTTGCTAGAATGAGATCTCACTAATTTCTTTATGAAGGCACTTAATGCTATAAATTTTCCTCTTAGGACTGCTTTCATTGTGCCCCATAAGTTTGGGTATGTTGTGCCTTTATTTTCCTTGAGTTCTAGAAAGTCTTTTATGACTTTAAAATTTCTTGCTTTATCCACTGGTCACTCGGTAGGGATTTGTTCAGTTTCCATCAGTTTGTATGCTTTCTGTTGTACATGTTGTTAAACCTAGTTTTATTCCTTTGTGGTCTGATAGGAGGCAGAGGGTTATTTCAGTTTTCTTGTATCTGTTGAGACTTGCTTTGTGACCATATATGTGTTCAATCTTGGAGAAAGTTCTGTGAAATGATGAGAAGATGATGTATATATATATATATATATATATATATTGTTTTGGTATAATGTTCTGTAGATATGTTAGGTTCACTTTGTTCATAATATAATGAAAAAATATTATTATTTCTCTGTTTAGTGGTTCTTTGCATGGCCTGTCCATTGGTGAGAGTTGGGTATTGACCTCTTCCACTATCAATATGTGAGGAGATGTGTAATTTACACATTAGTAGTGTTTCCTTTGCAAATGTACGTGTGCTTGTGCTTGGGGCATAGATGTTAAGAATTAAAAGATGGTCTTGGTGGATCTCTTCTTATTTGAGCATAAAGTGTCCTTTCTTGTACCTTTTGATTAATTTTGATTTGAGGTCTATTTTGTTATATATTAGAATGGTTACCCCAGTTTATTTCTTTGGTCATCAAAGCCAATGGTATGCAATCCTTGAAATTGTGGGACAAACCAACCCTTTTCTTTTTGTAAGTTAATTTTCTCAGCCATTTCTTACAGTTTTAACACTGTCTGAAGGTGATTCTAATAAAGATAAATCATGGAGCAAACAAAGCTTCCAGTCTTGGAACTAGGTTACATCCAATTGAATCATTGGCCAAAGGGGTTCCATGGAAATCCCGAAACAACCCAGACTGTTTTGCCAAAACAATAGGTTCCTCTCCACAAACTGACAACAATTCCTCATTGCTGGAGACAACATCCACACAACTCATTGATTATAGAGATGTTTAGCCAGTCCCTACATAAAACCTTCACCCCTATATTCTAGTGTCTTTGGTACAGGCAGATACTTAGGGGGCTACCAAAAGAGAACCCTAAATACGAACCCAGCCACAAACCCTTTGACTTAAAATACTGTCCTGCCTGCAAAAAAAAAAAAAAAAATGCTAGGGCAACAATGGTACAAAGCCTATGGGAGTAACCAGCCAATGTCTATTTCTCACAAATATTTCTTAATCCTTAAAAACATAAGCAACTTGTCTACTATCAATTGAAAATTTCCAACATAGATGCCTGACAGCACTCAGAGCACAGTGATATCATTTCATTCTGTATGTCTCAGAGTTTTCTCACTTCTATCATTTCATTGTGCCACCATTTTGTTTGTGAGTTCTTCTGACACCTTTTCCTCCCCTAATTTTGAAGTCATATTTATATTTAAATTGTCTTCATGTATGTAGTCTCTTTTAGACAGTATTCCTGGTTCCTCACTCCATCTTGTTTTATAACACTATGTCTCCCTTTGTTCCCTCACCATCTTCTTCCAGTTGGAATTTCCTGTCTATATTGCTATTCTCCATAAATTCCCAGGTCATGGGGACATATTGAGAGAGTGTCTGACATGGTTAAGATAGGAAAATTAGTGGTGGTTAGAAGAAGCACTTGTTAGCTGGGCGGTGGTGGCACACGCCTTTAATCAGGAGGCAGAGGTAGGTGGATTTCTGAGTTTGAGGCCAGCCTGGTCTACAGAGTGAGTTCCAGGATACCCTGTCTGGAAAAACCAAAAAGAAGAAGAAGAAGAAGAAGAAGAAGAAGAAGAAGAAGAAGAAGAAGAAGAAGAAGAAGAAGAAGAAGAAGAAGAAGAAGAAGAAGAAGAAGTACTTGTTTATGGTGCTTATTGTGAGGATTAAATGAGCTCAGATCACAGTGTAAACTAAACAGAATGGTGGTCTTCCCAGAAAAAAACCAAACCAAACCAAACCAAACCAAACCAAACCAAACCAAACCAAACCAAACCAAACCAAACCATCTCTCACACTAGACCGACTCGCATTTGTTATACATACATCTTTAAGTTTAAATTTCCCCCCAGACTCAACTGCTTCCATCTACCCTGTTTACATGTTAGTTTCCTTAAATTATACTAACCTTGATGCCTCTTTTGTTTTATTCTCAGTCCATTCCCTCTCGGAGCTGGGACTTCTGTTATAAACATGTTATCAGTCATGGGCAGCAGAGATATACTATAGTAACAAAGGACTTCCATACTTCAATGATATAATATAATGTGTGCTCACATGGTATATTAAGAATAATCCTCATGTTTTCAGTACAGTGTCTAGTCTGGCAAATAATGTGTCTTTAGAATGTTAGAGAAAAACTTGCAAAAACACACCGAAATGGTGAATTACTCTTGACAGGTAATAGTATGTGTTATTTTTGCTCATCTTTCTTAGCCAGAACCTTTTATCTATATAATTTAATTGAATTATGGTTTCTAAAAAGACACATTGTTGTTAACT
>LR749664.1:1509212-1625281 GCA_902729485.2 Mus minutoides | reverse complement strand
GTCTGCCATCTATCGGGGCTATAGTGATCTCATCATCACAATGTTCACATGTCCAAACTGGTCTCCCCTAACATATTTAAGACAACCCCCTGGTGCACCGCCCAGCTTTCTTATAATAGGTAAACATAGTGTCTGGAATAGTAGTAGAGAGTCATTGCAGATGAAATTTAAAGCCAAGGGGGTCTGCCATCTCTCGGGGCTATAGTGATCTCATTATCACAATGTTCACATGTCCAAACTGGTCTCCCCTAACATATTTAAGACAACCCCCTGGAGGCCAAGCCTCTGCCTTAGAATTCTAGATCCACCATGTTTTTATGAACTGGGTATCAGGGGGTATTGACTCTTCTTCTCCTATGGTAGTTCCTGGTCATGTCTAGGAAGAAGGTGCAGCTAGCCGGGCTGATCTGGTAGCCAAGTAGCCGCTGGAACTCGGAAATAAGCTGTGGTGCCCAGGCAACTGAACTTCTGCATGAGTTTGGGATCTAGGTCCATGTCCATGTCCTCGATGGCGGGAGTCAGGAGGGGGGGGGCCCGGATGTACAGCTTCCACTGCCCAGACCTGCTTCTCCATAGGCAGCTGCTGCGCCCAGGCCGGAGCCCAGGAAGGGCAGGTGGTGCCCCAGGCGCAGCGGTGCACTGCCCAGCTTTCTTATAATAGGTAAACATAGTGTCTGGAATAGTAGTAGAGAGTCATTGCAGATGAAATTTAAAGCCAAGTCTTGTTGCTGGTTGGAGATACAGAAATCGGGTCGATAAATAGTGTTTCCTGGTTTTGTGGTCATTAATAGAGAAAGTATTCTAAAGTGAGATTAAAAAAGAATTAGAGGAAGGTATTTTATTTTATTTTATTTTATTTTATTTCATTTTATTTTATTTTATTTTATTTTATTTTTACATATGCTCAAGGAAAGGAGTGTGCGTTCCTCAAGACAGAATCCCATAGAGGGATCTTTAACTATTCATATTGTGGCCAGATTTGTGGGGTGGGGAATCCCTCAGGAACTAGGAAATTGGTGAGAGAATTAAAGGAATAGGGTTTTTTCTTTTTTTTTTTTTTAATTAGATATTTTCTTTATTTACATTTCAAATGCTATCCCGCAAATTAACTATTACCTCCCCCCCCCCCCCCGCTGCTAAAATATGATTCCTTCATTTCCTATGGGGACATCTGTACATGGAAGTTTTGGATGTGTCAGGGCATCAGATACATGAGAATGACCCATTCTGAATAGCTAATGACATAGAGATGCCTTTATTATGAATTTAGTGGTTGTCTCAGCCAGCTATGTTATTTTTTTGTTTTGTTTTGTTTTGTTTTGTTTCCAGCCAGTTTTGAGCAGTCCTATATTTTCATTGCTAGGGACTGAGCTTTGAGAGGATAAAGCCTCATGTCATTAGCTCACTGTCTACTTTTTTACTTGTGGCTGAAGATGTGAGCTCTCATTTTCCTCTTTTTGACACTTGTCATGGCTTTCCTAAATGATGGACCCTTATCCCTCTGAAAGCCTAGGCCTGAATTAGCTTACTTCCATAAGTTATGTTTCATCACAGCACTGGAAATGTAACTAATACAGCTGTGTGGTTGCATCAGCCTCTTATGCCAGCCAGTTTCAGTCTTTTCCTTATGCTTATGTTGCCTACTCTTGTCTCCTATTGGCTAAAGGAAGATCTGAGGCCACATAGGGCATAAGAGAGATTTCTCTGCCTCTATCCTGCCTAGTCCTTTCAACAACCGCAGTGCTATTACCATATCTTCAGCTGAAAAGATCACTCAGGGGCACAGAGTGCTTTAATTTCTCCAGGTAGGACAAGATACATAAATATTTCATATGTACTAAGCAATTGCAAATCATTGCATCTTTCTGGAAAGTCGAGTTTCATAAATTAGTCAATGTTTGGCTTGGATTAATATTTATTATATTAACATTTACATTAAATTACATTAAAATATCAATTTAAGCATGCATCTAGCAAATCCAATTCGCAATCGTGGGATATTTGCAATGTATTCATTGAATAATCAGACATTTATAAATCATTCTAAACCATTTCTCAATATATAGCAAGATATAGCAAGGGTGCTCTTTGAGAAAAACAAATTATACCTCTCAAGGTGATTTTGGCCTCTTGGTACATATCAGGAATCTTAGATTTTTAAAAATTAACTAATATGCATCTTAATATTAATAACCTAACCCAAATAGTAGTCAATATGTATGAAAGATAAAATTTCACATATTTATAAATGAACTATAGCATACTATTATGTGATATATAAACAGAAACATAAAACATGAATGGTGAGTGTACAGAATTCATATACATATGCTGGTTATAGGTCCTTCCTGTCATGTACTAAGTATTTATACTAAGCTTTGCTTTGGGTAGTTCACATTATTTTCATACTGAATACTTGCAGGATTCCCTCAAGGTAGATATTGATAATCTTTCTTTAGAGACAAAGCTATTTAAGTTAAGAAAAGTTAAGTATTTGGTAAAAGACAGTAATGACTGGTGGTGGAGCTTGCCTTTGAACACCTGAGCCTTTTACCTTCACAGTTCCTCCTTTTAAGAACTGAATGATAAAGCTTCCTGCCAAGCATTCTTAGAATCAATACTCACAGATCTTTCAGACTTTCCCAGGAAGAATTTTTAGCATCTACTGCTGTTATTGTACAAAGGAAGGATCTGAAGTCCAGAGAGTTTGAAGTAGTCCATTCAGAACATGAAAAAGCCCACATTAGACTATGTTTTTGTTTTTTTTTTACTCTTACCACTTAAAACTAAAATAACAATACAACAATTAGAGGTATTTATTATATGAATAAATGAATGCTTAAGGAAATAGTGGATGAATCTATATTATATTTCTATTTCTTGAGTAAATCCCTATTATCTTCAGGATAAAGTTCTCACTGTTTTGTTTGTTTTATTTTGTCTTGTCTTGTTTTGTTTTGTTTTGTTTTGTTTTCTGAGAAATGGTTTCTTTTCATAGCCCTGGCTGCACTGGAACTCTCTCTGTAGATCAGGATGGACTCAACCTCAGAGATTCATGTGCCTCTGCCTCCCAAGTGCTGGTATTAAAGGTGTGCACCACTACTCTCCAGTTGTGACTTAAATTTTTTAATATTGTGAAATTATAATATAACTACAACATTTTATTCTTTTCACTGTACTATATGTACCCCACCTTGCTCACTTTCAAGTTTATGACCTTTGTTTCTTTAATTTTTGTTTTATATATATATATATATATATATATATATATATATATGCACATATATTTCTAATTATATAAATATAATCTGCTCATTCTGTATAGTCAACTCACCCTGTTTTACTTTCTAACTGATTATCCATACTGATGTTCCAGTTCTAAGTTCCAGTCGTGAGCTATCAACTCTCAGAATCAAAAGCATTTGTGAACTTCTGTCTTTGGACACATTTTTTTGGGGGGGGGTCTTTTTCTTTTTTTTTCTAATTTTTTATTAGATATTTTCTGCATTTACATTTCAAATGGTATCCTGAAAGTCTCCTATACCCTCCCCAACCCCCCACTCTGCTCCCCTACCCACCCACTCCCATTTCTTGGCCCTGGCATTCCCCTGTACTGGGGCATATAAAGTTTGTAAGACCAAGGGGCTTCTCTTCCCAATGATGGCCGACTAGGCCATCTTCTGCTACGTATGCAGCTAGATACACAAGCTCTGGGGCTACTTGTTAGTTCATATTGTTGTTCCACCTATAGGGTTGGAGACCCTTTCAGCAGCTTGGGTACTTTATCTAGCTCCTCCATTGGGAACCCTGTGTTCCATCCAATAGCTGACTGTGAGCATGCACTCTGTGTTTGCCAGACACCAGCATAGCCTCACATGAGACAGCTATATCAGGGCCCTTTTAGCAAAATCTTGCTGGAGTATACAATAATATTGTCTGCATTTGGTGACTGATTATGGTATGAGTCCCCGGATGCAGCAATCATTGGTTGGTTCATCCTTTTGTCTCAGCTCCACAATTGATCTCTCTAACTCCTTTCATGTGTGTTTTCTTCCTAATTCTAAGAAGGGGCGAAGTGTCCACACTTTGGTCTTTGTTCTTCTTGAGTTTCATGTGTTTTGCAAATTGTGTCTTGGGTATTCTAAGTTTCTGGGCTAATATCCACTTATCAGTGAGTACATGTTATGTGAGTTTTTTTGTGATTGGGTTGCCTCACTCAGTATGATACCCTCCAGATCCATCCATTTGCCTAGGAATTTCATAAATTCATTGTGTTTAATATCTGTGTAGTACTCCATTGCAAAGCTGTAAGGCAAAAGATACTGTCAATAAGACCAAAAGGCCACCAACATATTGGGAAAGGATTTTTACCAATCCTAAATCAGATAGGGAACTAATATCCAATATATATAAAGAGCTCTAGAAGGTGGACTCCAGAAATTCAAATAACCTCATTAAAAAATGGGGCACAGAGCTAAACAAAGAATTCTCAACTGAGGAATATTGAAGGGCTGAGAAGCACCTGAAAAATTGTTAAACATCCTTAATCATCAGGGAAATGCAAATCAAAACAACCCTGAGATTCCACCTCACACCAGTAAGAATGGCTAAGATCAAAAATTCAGGTGACAGCAGATGCTGTCGTAGATGTGGAGAAAGAGGAACATTCCTCCATTCTTGGTGGGATTGCAAGCTGGTACAACAACTCTGAAATCAGTCTGGAAGTTCCTCAGAATATTGGACATAGTACTACCGGAAGATCCAGCAATACCTCTCCTGGGCACATATTCAGAAGATGTTCCAACTGGTAATAAGGACACATGCTCCACTATGTTCATAGCAGCCTTATTTGTAATAGCCAGAAGCTGGAAAGAACCCAGATGTTTCTCAACAGAGGAATCGATACAGAAAATGTTGTACCTTTACACAATGGTGTACTACTCAGCTATTAAAAACAATGAATTTATCTTTGGACACATTATTAACAGTGGCCTTTTGGTTTCCTTTCTTTTTGTGTTGGGTTGATGAAGTCATTAGATCTTGGGAATGTTCTCAGACTCGAAGGATTCCTTACTTCCTCACTTTTCCATGTACTCTTTATTATCTGAATCTTGATAATTTCCTTTGTTAGTGTGTGTCAAAGCTTTCAACAGAGTTAGCTGAAGGCAGGCTTCTTGAACTTGACAGCAGATAGAATCCATATCCAATGTACTTATGCAGTGTCTAAAAAGAGTTAAGGCTGCCACAGAATTGAGTTCATCTTATTCTCTTAAAGTGAATTCTAAACAGCTACCTTTTTTTCCCCAACATTTATTAGATAATTTCTTCATTTACATTTCAAGTGTTATCCAGAAAGTTCCCTATACCTTCCCCCCTCCCGGCCCTGCTCCCCTACCCACCCGCTCCCACATCTTGGCCCTGGTGTTCCCCTGTACTGGGGCATATAAAGTCTGCATGACCAAGGGGCCTCTCTTCCCAATGATGGCCAACTAGGCCATCCTCTTCTATATATGCAGCTAGAGACATGAGCTCAGGGGGTACTAGTTAGTTCATGTTATTCTTCCACCTATAGGATTGAAGACCCCTTCAGCTCCTTGGGTACTTTCTCTAGCTCCTTCCTTGGGAACCCTGTGTTCCATCTAATGCTGACTGTGAGCTTCCACCTCCATGTTTGCCAGGCATTGGTATAGTCTCCCACGAGACAGCTATATCCAGGCCCTTTCAGCACTATCTTGCTGGCATATGCTATAGTGTCTATGATTGGTGGCTGATTGTGGGATGGATCCCTGGCAGCCACAGACATTGGGTCCATCCTTTGGATTCAGCTTCACAACTGCTCTCTTTAACTCCTTCAATGTGTGCTTTGTTCTTGATTCTAGGAAGGGGTGAGGTGTCCACATTTTGATCTTCCTTCTTCTTGAGTTTCATGTGTTTAGTAAATTGTATCTTGGGTAGTCTAGGTTTCTGGGCTAATATCCACATATCAGTGAGTATATTTTATGTGAGTTCTTTTGTGATTGGGTTACTTTACTCAGGATGACGGCCTCCAGATCCATCCATTTGCCTAGGAATTTCATATATTTATTGCTTTTAATTAAATAGCTACCTTTTAACATGTAGTATCCCTAAGCCCCATACTCTTTTAAATCTTTAAATTTACAGATTCAAAGTACAATGTGATTTTAAATTATTTCATATACATTACACTATTACCTCTTCACCTATTTTACTGATAAATATGCTGATAATATGTAAGTAGCAACATGCTTTTGCATGGAGTAAAAATATTTCCTTATGAAATAATCATTCAACACAGTATGAATTTAAAATGTCTGAACAAGATGTTCTTGATAATAAAATATTGTGCAACGTATTACTGAAAAGAAGCTATTGATGATGAGAGAAAGAGAGAGAAGAAATAAAAAAAATAGGATAAGGCAGAAATCAATCCTTAAAGGAAAACGTTATTCCTTCCAACTTGGATAGTAAATGTCAGTATGGTTTCATATGTTCATGGTTTGGTTTCAAGTCTCTGGAACTACTGAAAGGTGATCGAGCTATTAGGGAAAAGCTTAGTGGAGGTAAGTCAACTCATTGGAAGTCATGCCCTTGATGATCATACTCTGGCCTTGCTCCTCAACTGACACATAATTCTGTCATGATTCATTATGCCATTCCATCTCTTCACAGCAATGAGCTCAAGTAACTATGGACAGAAACCACTAAAACCATGAGCCAAAATAAATCTCTCCCTTTTTTCAAGCTGTTTTTACCTGGTGTGCATCATATTAATGTGAAGTTGACAACCCTCTCAGATACTTGCCATTTTACACCCTTTGGTACATCCTCATAATTGTGCTATGAATTTAGACTGTGCAAATATTTTGTGTTGAGATTTTTTTCTATCTAAAACGTTACATTGAAGTTCTAATCCTCAACACTTCAGAATGTGCCCTTACTTATAAATAGGATTTCTGTAGAGAGAGTCAAATTCAAATGATGTCAATAGAGTCTTTTATAATAAGGGAAGTATGACAGGTATCTTTATAACAAGAGTTTAGATGCACACAGAAGTAGAGGAAAGGTAATGTGAAGACATGGTCTCCACAGCAAATGCTGACTGAGGTGGCTAGAAGTTGGAAGAAGAGAATAGTATGCTTATGAAAGAAGAAAAAACTATCACACTGTCCCAGAAAGGAGCCAGTGCTGCTGATACTTTAATCTTAGAGATTTCTAATCTGTAGAACAATAAATAATTATTGCTGTTTGAGGCACTTTCTTATGGAAGCCCAAGAAATGATAAATTGACACTTTGATTTCCATTTCCTACATACTTTAATTAAGGTTAAATCAAAGTAGTGTTTTCAGGGGTTAGGGGGACAAAGACTTTGTTCAACACTGTCATCATAGCAGCCTGTAGGGAGCTTGATTCAGACAGCAGGTTTTCATTCAGAAAAGAATTTCAGGACTATCCAGAATAAAACACAAATTAGGGTTTTATTAAAAATAGGAACAAAGGCACAAGAGCAAAAATTAAAAGCACACTTGAGAGCACAGGTATGGGCTTCTCAAAGAAGGCTCACAGTTTATTATTAAAAGATGTATTTAGTATGGATTTCAAGCAATAGAATTAAAATAAAGAGAGTCTCTCTAGGGAAAACTAAGAGATACCCAAGTATGGACAAAGTCTTCTCAAGGAAGAGTCATAATTAAATGTCTTACCAATAGATCTATGTACTATTTTAATATAAGTCTTATTTCATAGGGTTACTGATAAGCTTTTTCTTTTCCTTTTCTCTATTTTTGGAAAGTGAGCAAATAGATTATCTTCAAGGTAACTGGGACAGCATTATAATCTGATAAGGTAAAACCTGGAGCCCCTAGGAATGTGAAAGAAGTTTCTGGTGAGATTCTTAGTTCGTGATGGATTGTGAGCAGGGAAGGGAGAAAGGCCTGGAACAGTGGCCCGACATTTTGGGATCCTGACTTTCAGCTTCTGAGAGGCCTCAATCAGGCTCCAGAGCAAGAAGCCCCTTTCCCCTTCACACATTTCCATTATCCCTCTATCTTTCTATGCTGCTCTGGTATGACTTTTGAATAAGAAACCCTAGGTTGGCACATAGACTTTCAGGTCTCTCCGATAGAAGTTCTTCATAGTTGAGGACACTATGATGATAAGACAAGGGAGGAAAAGAAATGAAAACTCAGGGGAGGAACTAGTGCTTGAAGCATTTGCTTGTCTCTATGTGGCTGATTAAATCCCAGCTGATCCCAGCCTTGCTGTTTACTTATAAAATTATTTTCCCCCTTTCAGGTCACACACTGATGTCTTATTGTGTTTCTGGGACTTTTCTTTGTGAAAGGAAATTGGAGCTACTTATCCAAATGAGAGTGATTTGCAGAAGCCAGCTCAAAGGAGAACAGGCAACCTGAGAGGTTGAAATTCAATCAGTTACAATGACCAGTGAATTAAGCTAACAGCCCAAAGTCCCATAGAACAAGTTTCCATCACAGCTGTTGGCTCCTGGTAGTGCATGCTGAGGCTCCAAGTGCCCAAGTGGAAGAAAGGGATGAAGCATGTGTTCTTATGGCCACCATTTGTAGAGGAATCTGGGAGGCTGCTTATCCCAGACATTTTATTGAAAAATCTCACCATTTAATCCAGATGGAATCTAAGTTTAATTTCTATTTTATATATTATATATAAGCACATACATATACATGTATACATACATATGTATATATGTGTGTGTACATATGTATGTATATATGCATATAGTGGGATCCTGTAATGGCTATTGCTTAATTTCTTCTTTTGTCCTGATATATCTGTATAAAGCTAGCATATAGCCATATATTTATCAGATGCTCAAGAGATATTTGTTGATTAGATGAAAGATTCTAGAATCCTGTAGGTTGAGTTCAGTTTTGAAATGTATACACGATGTTCTAGGTTCTGTCTAAGTATTGAAAAATAGAGACTAGTTAGACTTGGCTCATTTCTTCAATGCATTCACAGTGGAGATGAGAACATGAGTATTTAGACCAGGTGACAGGTATGCAAACAGATCTCCAGATCTGTGTGTAGAGCCTTGGGGGTTTGTGGGCATGTTAACAAACTTCCTTTGCTGGCTCATTGACTTGAGTAAGAAACTCAGACAAGAGCCTCCGTCGTACATGGGTGACCGTGCTCTGAAAAGGGATTCCTAGAATAATGCCTTCTCAGGATTGGATAGTAACATACTGTTAGGGACATATGAGATGACTCTACTGGGTCATTTGATTCTCAGCTGAGAAGCCTGCCATAGAAGCTGATGTCCTTAAACTCACCGATAATCATTGAAATGTTTGCTCTACATCCTTAGCATGAGCAAGAACTACTTTTCACAATTTTACTTAAGAGCTGCAGGAGACTGTGTGGCTCTGGAATTGCCAGTGATTTTATTGTCTCCATGAGTGATCTCTTGCTTGCTTGCTGAGGTTTTATGCTGAACACCAGCGAACAGATGTGGAAAATGAACGTCTGCCCTCAAGACTCAACAGATAAATAGTAGACATGTAACTTGGTGTGTAATGAGCTTTGGAATTGCCCCATATGCAGAAGAGTTTATGAGCAAAGGTAAAATCACAGCTCATTTCCAATAGTTGAAGCATGGAAATGTCTATTCAGTTTAATGTTTGGTTATGTGCAGTAGCATTCTGTTAGTGTAAACCCACACCGTCTTTAAAAAAGGAAACAAAACAGAATGACTTATAATTAATTTGGAAGGTGCCCAGTTGGAATAGTTGATAAAAGGATGTAAAATTATATATTTAATATTATAGCAAGTCAAGAAACATAAGCGTCAAGGCAATAACAAATACACATGGCAAGTTGCCATGGTTTCACAGGGAAAGTAATTGACTCTGTGGTTGCTTTTACTGTCTTCTCCTTTTGAGTATTTTCAAAATTATACACAGTTCCTATTGTATAATTTTTACGGAGGCTTTATAATGCCAGCTGACTTTATTTTTCAGACTACTGCTTAGCATAAATTAACAAAGCATCACTAAGTGTGAGGTTGGGTTTCAAATGGGAAGAATGAGTGATGGGAGTTTCCTGGTCTGTAATGATCAGAAACAGGAATGGTCATCAAGCTCAGAGAAGGGGAAATCAGGGACACAGAATCTATAGATGTTATTGTGACTTCTAGTAGCCACTGTAAAGCTTGCCATACAAAGCCTAATGTACTGAGGAAAAAAGCGATAAAATCTAGTTGTGCCAATGGTATTATGACCCATCCTGCTCTGTCTCTGTCTCTGTCTCCCACTCTGCTAGTCTACCCTTATCTCTCTCTTTGCTAAACAGAAAGAGGGAAAATGAGATGTTCAAGGATTTCATATGCTAATAGATACTAGGCCTTATTTGTATTTAATATGTGATTGGACATGGTCTCACTGTTCTTCCTGTTCATTTCACATTTATTTCTAATCATTACGGTCACTGCAATGCTTCTGAATATATGTAAATAAGGCTACTCATATTTTCCACATTTCACATATCCATTGTTCTTGCAGTTTGGCTTTGGGCTTTGTTATTATGATTGGTTCTAAGAGCCACTGAAAGTAACATTTTTTTTTTCTCCTTCAAATGAGTACTCTAATACTTACCTGTTTGTCTCCTTCTGGATTTCAGGTTGTGTTGTAGGACTGGCGACAATTTCAGCAAGTCAAGATACCTTTGGGGAAGAAGAGTTCTACTGAGTCAGGGAAAGAGATGATGTATGAAGAAGAAAGGCAGAGCTCGGAGCTTATAGTTTTGCTTATGTGGCCAAATAAGCCCCAGATGTTCTGTTTCCTGGACTGTTGGTTTCTTGAAGCCTGGGTTAATATTAACATTTACCTCTGTAGAATTTCCCATGATGTCCGAATGAATGGACAAATGACATTTAAATGCATTTTGGGAATTCGATAAGTGCTCAGTGCCAAGTGATTAAAAATATGCATATATTAATTTTAGACAATAGTGTGTTTTGTTGTGGCATTGTAATGCAGCCTTTCATCCATCATTATTTTCTACCATCTCCCCGCCCCTTATCTCTAATAGTCACCCCTACTTTCATTTTTTAGAGGGTGGAACATATGAAAGCTGTGATATTTGTCTTTCTGAGTCTGACTTGCTTTACTTATTTCTCTAGTTCTATCAATTTTTTATATAAATGACATGATTTAATTATTTATGTCCAAATAATACCCTATTATGTAGATATGCCACATGCCATATGACTGTATGGCATTTACCTGATAATGGGCATAGAAACTGATTCTAAAGTTTAGCTATTCTTCCTCATACCTTTATTGAGTAGATTCTTAAATGCATGAGAATTAACTATGTGACCAGCTATATAATAGCTCTATGGCATCAATGTTCAGTTTTTTGTAATGATAATAGTGATCTGTTCATTTGTACACTCATTTGTTCTAATATTAACTGCTTGCTGATTAAATATCAGGTTAATGTTGATAGGCAGGAAACTCTTTTCATTCATACTAATTTCTTATGACATGTGGAGAATTTCATTACCATGACAATTCTAGGTTTCCTCCATTCTCCCTTCACCTTCCCTGTGAAGGAGCAATGGGTCAGTCTGTTTGGTTACTTTAAACGCAAGAGTAGAATCTAAATGAAAGGAGAGTGTTGGTAACAAATAAGGATGCAATATGGATGGTTTAGAAGGTCCCAGAGAAGAATCACACAGCATTTGCTAATCATTACTCTTTGAGACCAACTTGTTACTGAGCCCTGGGAAAGGCTTGACACATGAATAAGGAGCCAAATATGAGTTGCCAATCACAATGGGCCTGGCTTTTACCTGATCCTCTGACACATACCTTGGATGTATGTAGTAGAAATCCTTCATTAAGAAGAAGTGGCAGATATGACACTTGGTTGCAGGAAGTCAGGAATGACACTTACATCACATGTGCAGGTGGCTTAGGCACTTCCATACCCTTTTACCTTTTTGCTTTTCTCTGTGTCAGACTCAAAGAAAGCTACATGTGATTAGCTCAACTTGATACTGGAGATCCAGCTTAACTATAGATTAAGAATTAGAATACAGAGACTAACCCACCAGGGGATCCATCCCATAATCAGTCACTAAACTCAGACACTATTGCATAGGACAGCAAGTGTGTACTGAAGGGACCCTGATATTGCTGACTCCCACAGAAGTAGATGCTCACAGTCATCTATAAGATGGAGCACGAGGCCCACATTGGAGAAGCTAGAGATAGAACCCCAGGAGCTGAAGGAGTCTGCAACCCTAGAAGAGGAACAACAATATGAACTAACCAGTACCCCCAGAACTCATGTCTTTATCTCCATATGTAGCAGAAGATGGCCTAGTCGGCCATCATTGGGAGGAGAGGCCCCTTGGTATTGCAATCTTTATATGCCCCAATACAGGGGCCAAGAAGTGGGAGTGGGTGGGCAGGGGAACAGTGCGGTGGGAGAGGGGGGGACTTTTGGGATAGCATTTGAAATGTAAATGAAGAAAATATCTAATAAAAAATTGAAAAAAAAGAATTAGAATACGTGTGTGTGTGTGTGTGTGTGTGTGTGTGTGTGTGTGTGTGTGATGCATCTGTATACATGCCATACCATACCATGCTTGTGGAGGTCAGGAAACAGTTTTCAGTGGTTAGTTCATGACTTCCATCTCTCTCAGTTCTGCAGCTAGCTGGTCCATGAGCTTCTGATCAGTTTTTATATCATCGTCTCCCATATTGCAGGCATCCATTTCAACTTTTTTTTCCTTGTTATTTCTGGAGATTGAACTTGATTTGAGTTGTGTGGCTGACCCCTTCACTTATAGAGTCATCTCTCTGTCCCTGAAAATTGCTTCATAATGAAGGAGATGTGAACTTTCTTATTCCTGGAGGCCATTGTTCTTGCTAATTTTCTGCTCCAGAATTAAACATGGGGCAACACATGATACTGGGCCCACACCTTCATACTCTCTTACACTCTCAGCCACCAGGTAACTGCCAGGTAGTTGTGGATATCCAAGTTCCTGACTTGGCCTCTATTTTAATTACTTTACTAATACTGTGATAAAAAGAAAAGAAACATGACCAAGGCAACCTATAGAAGGAAGTGTTTATTTGAGCTTATTATAAGATGATTATAGTTCATACTAGGAACAGGCAGCATAAAAGCAGATAAAGCTGCCATGACGCCTGCAGCAGGAAGCTAAGAGCCCATATATCCAACTGGAAGCAAGACGCACAGAGAGTGTAATCTTGATTTGGCATACAGTTTGACTCTCAAAGCCTACTTCCAGTCAAAGCCATACCTTCTAGATCTCCCCATACCGTATCCCCAATGTGGGAGGGGCATGTGTTCATGTGTCTGAGACTATGGAGGATATTCTCATGCATATCTCACGGATCCCATTAATACTGAAAGAAGATGACCTACTTATTACTTTTGGGCAGAATTAAGAGTTCTGGCAGGTAATGTTTATCAGTCTATTTACAAAAGAGTGATGAAAGATGTTGGAGAATTTTTTATATTTTATCAGGATAATATGCCCAGAGATGACTTGAGGAGGAAAATGGTAAATTACATATCCTGTTTCTTTGATTCACTGGTTAAGGTACTTTTATATAAACCATGCTTGGCTAGGTGGACTGAGGCAAACGGATGAGAGAGTGGGTAGAGAGAAGTTTAGAAAGGAGGAAGCCATGGTAAGAGCCACTGATAACCATCTTGCTCCCTTGTATGTCCGCGAACTGGGAGAATCATCTGTGCAGCATTCATGAAGGCAAGGACTATGGTGTGCTTGGCTTTCTAGGATTAAAGATTCTGGTTTATTTCATGGAGAATTTTCTCTTGCAGTTTCGCCTTTATATTCTGATATAATCAATCAAGTTTTCTAGGCTTGCCTGCTCAACAAAGATTCCTGTTCTCAATGAATTTAATTGACTCATGATGTGTGAGTTTGATAATAATGATGAGTTTTGAATATTTGTGTAAGTCAGTTTTAACTTTCTGGTCTCTTATTTTCTAGAGGTAAAAGAGATAATCCAGTTCTAGCCAAAAATGTGGAAGTACTTTCCTCCTACCTTCCAGCTATAGAGAACTTCACCCACATCCCATAAACAATACTCAGAAGATGTTGCCAAACAGAGTGGTCTAATAAAAAAAATAACTTGCCATTTTTCTCTCCTGTAGATGATTATACTTATTTTATAAGGACGTTGATATTTATACATGTGGGAAAGATTCTCTAACTCAATGGTATTGTGCATCAGGACATTTTAGCCATAAACAAATAAAGAAATTTGCAGAGGGTCAAACCAGGGCAAAGTGCATCACTGTCCCTGGCACTCATTCCACAGAACGTCATTTCTCTATGATAAATCTTGCCAGATGGAAGCACTGAGACATCAGTTGTTGTATGATAAAGCTTTTCCTGGTAAGACTCAATACACAAACCAACTTATCCATTGACAGGTGAAAGTATAGACACCACTAAAGTCCAACTTGTTGAACCAATGTGTTTTATTGGGGTTACTTACAGGAATATGAGTGAGGGCTTACTTACAGCAGGAGGAATGTTTCAAAGTTAACTGTGTCACTAAAGCCTACCTCAGCATGGGTGGCAGTTCACAAAATCTGGGAAACTTGCAGGCGGCTCAGCAGGTTGGAGAATGTCCTGTCCAGGTGCCTCAGTTGGTCTAAATCTCTTTCAGTTAGCTCAGCTGGTGTCTGCTTTTCCCAGGGAGATGATCTGGTCCTAGAGCCTTCTTTGCAAATTTTACTCTCTGAGACTTTTCTATATCTCTACTAGTCTGAGAGGTACTCCGAGCTTTTACTGGGTTCTCTGGAAGGGGGGAGCCTAGTGAATATAGTCAGATTCAGGAACTTCCTGAAGCTATAAAGAGTTTCCCTGCAGGATAGAATGTTTCAGTTTCAAAGGAAACTGTTATACAGTATCACAATCCTGAAAGACTATGCATTGTAAATTCCATAGATGAATGCCCTTCATATCACTATCAACTGCTCTTTGGGGGAAGTGATCAAATCAGTCTACCAAGTCTTGGAAGCTTTATGTCCAAGGAAAGACCCTGTAGATATAAAGACCTCAGAGCCCAGGTTAAAGAGAGTATACGTGAGTGCTTTAATTTGCTCCTTTACAGTGTTCTTAACTCTAATTTCCCTCTGTTTACTTTCATCATTCATTCTTATGACCATTTTTTTCCTCTTCTTCTTAAACTGGGATCTCTGGATTCCATTCTTCATCCTTTATTTTTAGGTCTTTCCATCTTCCTCTTGCTCTCTATGAATCATGCGGACTCAAGTGTCCTTGTCTCTACTGTTTCTTCCAAAGGCTCACCTGGTTTTATCCTCCTTATCAATATGCTCAGCCCTGTCATGCTGTTTGGGGCTAACATTCCATTCTTACTCTCATAAACTGACATTCCTGCTTCTTCATCTTTATAACAAAATCCAACCTTACAGTAGTGTAATCTCACCNCTCCTCGTCTTCCTCCTCCTTCTCTTCTTCCTCCTTCTTCTCCTCCTCCTCTTCCTCTTCCTCCTTCTCCTCCTTCTCCTCCTCTTCCTTCTTCTTCTTCCTCTTCTTTTTTTTTTTTTTTTTTTTTTTTTTGAGACAGGGTTTCTCATGTAGTCCTGGCTGTCCTGGAATTCACTCTGCAAACCAGGCTGGACTTGAACTCAGAAATCTGCCTGCCTCTGCTTCCCAAGTGCTGGGATTAGTTTACATGTTCTAAATACCACTCTTTTCTGATAACAGTCTGAAGACTTCATTCTTAATGTCTTCTTGATTTAGATCTAAAATCCATCATATCAACGTCTCTTCTCAATTTCCAAGCCTTTTCTTTGGTTTAAATCCTCATCTTTTACTCATATTTTTAAAAATTCAGCTGCCCATTGCCTCTTTTGACCTGTTGATCCACCCTTCCTAAGTTGACTCTGCACGAGCCTCCTCAGACTTATTTTATCACTCCCCTGCTTCAAATTTAACCACACCTTTCTATGTATCTTCAAGTAAATGTTGCTCATTTTAGTTTCTCTAGTTCTTGTGGTAGGTGCAGTAGTGACCTCTCTCCATAGATACATACATTCTTAGACCCTGTGAATATTACCTTTTTTTTTTTTTTTGATAAAAGGGACTTTGCAAGCAAATGATATGCTTTTCTTAGGTCTGAAACCTCAGTAGCTGGTGCAGTGCTTGGGTCATATCTGACCCTTAGTCAAAGTTCACTGGGAAAAATATGCTGTAGTTGAGCTGGGTGTATTCTGATGTTGTTCCATATATCTAGGATAATACCTTTTTGCCCAGGTAGATATTGGGAGTAAAATAAGTTATGTTTTGCATGAAACACTCACTTACTTGTTTCTCATCTTTGAAAACAGTTGTGCTTCTGGGAGACATGGTTACAATAGAGGGAGTCCATCATCTAGAGTGCTTGTCACCTACTCTGAGACTGTTGGTGTATTTTTGGGTAATAGGTACAGTTATAGAGGGAAAATGTTAAGCTCAAACACAGGGAGCCAAGTTCTAGTTGTGAACTTGACCTGGACCAACTGAATAACTCACTTCTATGAAAATGGTCTCTTTGTTCTTGTGTAGCATATTATTTTAATCTCTAGGTATGGGATAATTTCATCAAGATTTATTTATATTTATTCCATTTATTCAGCCAGCCTAGTCATCTGGATAAGATTAAATATTTACATATTTTCCCTAATGTCTTTAATAAGAATAGTACAGTTGCCTTCTGTTTGTTCGCTATTCTACTAGCTTCCATTCCAGTAAAGCATCATGTTACACCTTTGTAATAATTTTTCAGAAGTTCTTTTCTTTTAAGCCCTTGGGAAATGTACAGGAAAACCTTTATTTTTGGCTTCTCTTCTTGCACAACTCTCTGCCTTTTCACCCCTTATGGTTCTTTCATTTCTATACTGAAATGGGTAACCAAGGGGGAAATCATCTCTCCGAAGCTTTGAGTTCACTTTAATGCTTCTATATTATTTCCTGTATTTTGAGAGCACTGTGGTTTACTATTGGTATTTTCTTTTAAATTCCTGTCATTCTGCTGTGACAGATAGTCATCAAAACCCTACTGATACTCTTGGCCCTTGGTTCACATGCTCTTGTATAATCCTCTTTTCTTGAATGCGGGCTGGATGTAGTGAGGTATTTCTGGTGAACACGGGAGATGAGATATCACTTCCACATAGCATAATGGCAGGTTAGGGGTTTTCTTCCCCACTATGTTGCTCTTAGTCTCCTTCTAAAGGAAGTCAGGTATTATATTGAGAGCTGCCCTATAAAGAGGTATATGTGAAAAGAACACAAAGTTTTTCATGACAATAAATGAAGATGTGATCCCTCCTAACAGAAATCAGAATGGGTTTTTAAGTGGATATTCTTCTAGCCAAACTCTAAGATGATTACAGTCTGGGTATAACTTTAGACTCAAAAGCTGCAAGATAGTAACTATTGCTTTAGCCATCAAGATTGCTAATAATTTATTACATATATAATATATAACATGTGTGTTAAAATGTTTTTTTATATAACTTGTATGTTGCTAACATATGCTGTTGGTGATTCTCCAAATAAAGAATATTATCATATCATCTATGTTGTACTTCAATTTTTTTCTAAGAGTCAGTGTTCATTATTGAACCATCACAAACCTTCAGTAGAAGATGGAAGACTCAGAATGTCAACATTGTCCTTCATCAACAAGAAAGTCTTGATTCTTCACTAAGAAATGAGTTGGCTTTTTGTTAAATTACCTAGGGATCTAAGAGTTTCTGAATTTACATGTAGAAGTTCTGATTTAATTAGTATGAGGTGTCCTTTAGGTTTTAGAGTAAGTCTCTAGATGGCTCTAATATATAGTACATGTTAAGAAGCATCCATCAAGATCCGTGACTCTCCAACTATATTCCCCAGCCAGTGACATCAGCATTAACATGGAAACTTGTAATTAATGAAAAAAATCACATGCCTCTCTGGATCTACTTAATAGACACTCTGAGTTGGGGCTCCAAATACGTGTTTATCAAGTGCTAATTGAATATGGTGGTGTCAAAAGTTAGGAACCACATTAGAGATCCCTGGGTGAGTCCTCAAGGTCCTTCCAGTTTAAAAGTGAATATGTCTCATAGCAATATTTCCCATGTGAATGCCACTCATGTAAAGTGTATGACCTATCCAGTTTCTTTATGTATATACTCCCATTGTCCTGAACTGGAACATTCATGTCTCCTGACAGCTAAGAATTTTTTTCTTTTTTTTTTTTGTAGAAGCTGCTATTAATCTGTTAACTGGTAAACCAACCTAGATAATGCAATAAGGCTAAAACCTAGGTGAGTAGAAATAATTGCTCTCCTTATTTAGCATGTTCTCCTTGTTTGGCACTCAGCAGTGACCCACAAGCTTCATTAATAGTGACTCAGTTTTATAGACCCTTCCAGTGTAACTAGGGTTGTTATTTTATAGAAGAATAAATAGAGAGTTAGAAACAGTTATTTTTTCCTATGACACCAATCTTAAACAAGAAATAATTTCATGATATATTTCTACTGAATAGTTAATATTTCCTGATTTTGCAAACAACTATATTATTATTGGGAAAGAGATATAGCTCAGACATTCGAAGCCTTTTTACTATGCCAATGAACCTTAATTTTGTCCCTACCCTGTATGTAGTGAAGTTCAGAACTCTGTAATTCCAACTACAAAGAATGTGATGATTTCATTTTGCTTCAGTAGGCAACCTTGCCATACATTACACATATGCATGCAAACACATATACACATAAATAGTATATACCTTTTTAAAAGAGTATGTATCTGCAGGCTGGAGAGAGGGCTCACTGATAAAAGCCCATGCCCAACAAACAGAGTTTAGAGGCCTAGATATCACTCAAAATCTAGTCAGATGTGTAATCTTGTAATCAGAGTATTTGGAAGGAAAGGGCAGAGAATCCTCAGAACAAGATGGGCAGCTACATGAGCCAGAGTTGAGAAGCACTGAGTAAAATTGTAACACAATAGGGGGGATAAGGTAAGGGGGATTTGTGGAGGGGAAACTGGGAAGGGAGAGAACATTTGAAATGTAAGTTAATTAATTAACTAATTAATTAATTAAAAATGATAAAAAAATAGAGAGTTAGAAAGGCAACTCTCCCGAGAGTCAGGGCAGACACTGGATTGGAATGTACATGTTTCTGATTTTTAATGTCAAATAAAAGTCTATATCTCTATTGTCCAACACCATGCTATAAAGGCATGGAAATCGGAGTCATGGGTGTTTGTCCTTCCCTCATTAGGCCTTTCACTGTTTTCTTTTTCCTCCTTTACTGTCTCACATCAGGGATAATTCAGCTTTATAAATAAGTTTATATTTCCTGATTTTCCTGTCTCCAGGCACATCATTTTCTACTCTTTGTTCAATAACAGTGAGTGCCAGATGATTTGGTAACAAAGTCTCAGCAAATGAATATCAAAGCAAGAAGATTATAATCAGCCAATTTTCCCTTTTCATAACAAGAGGCAGAAACCCTCAGGACTAGAAATGCTTAGAAGGCAATATCAAGGCAAATTTCTTGAAAAGCCATGGCCAGGGTTTGCTCCTTGATGAAAATCCAAACAAAGAGTTTTCAGATAGCAAGAAGCAGGGAAACACACACATTTGTAGTTGTTCTTATTTCCTCGAAAGCTGAAAAGATCACAGAACACTCTTTCTGAAATACTTGCTTCGCTCTGATACTTCTCCCTTCACTCTGATACTCCTCCCTTCACTTCGACACTCCTCCCTCCTTTCTGGGTCATTCATTAGCATGTTGAGTGACTGATCACTTACTACATAGTAAGTATTCAAGATGTTACTCTGGGCCTGGGACTATTAATCAGTGCTGGCCTCCCAAGCATGGAGGACCTGAGCTCAGATTTGAAGAATCTACAAAAAATGGTGCATGAGTGTGACAGCTCATCTCTAATCCTAGCACCCTGAAGGCAGAGCAAGGGACCTCCAGAATAAGTTGGCTATCAAGAAAAACCCATATCTGCAAACTCTATGAATATCATAAATAGTGGAGGACGACTCCTGATGGCATACTGATGTTTACCCATTAACACACACACACACACACACACACACACACACACACACACACACACGTACATATAGATACAGGCACACAGATACATACAAACACAGTAGGTAACATCTGCACACACTTATGTGTCTCCCCCCTCCCCACATGTAAACTTACATACCTGTATAAACATGAAAAAAATATTAGTTACATAAATTTTATAGTATTAATATCATGCATGATTGTAATCATTGTTTTAATATAACATGTAAACTCTCTAAACACTGGCAACTTAAAAAATGTCATAATAATGCAGGTAGTAGGCATGGGAAGAAGAAGGTTGTGGGTGGAGAAAAAAGTAATTATGCTAATCTTCTGTTCGACAAAGGATTGCATAATGTATAAAAGGTAGTTTCTTTAAGTGTAGTTTATAATCCATTTTTTAAACTTTAGACAAGTCTCTCGTGGATTAGCAAATTTTGCAGGTAAGAATCATCTAGTTTCAACTGCTTATTTCTATTCTGCTTAGTTTCTTATATTAAATTTACATAAATTTAAATATAATGTTTTTCTACTCAAACAATTTTATGATATCTTAATTGCTTTCTATCCTTATACCTACGTAACTTGAGCCAGATATCTCCTTTATTGTCTGTTTATTTATCATTTTAAATTAAAAACTTTAAACTTTTGAGAATTTTATAAATGAGTACTGTATTACATTATTTCCATCTCTCTCTCTCTCTCTCTCTCTCTCTCTCTCTTTATTCTGACTCTTTGTCCCCCCTTTAAAATTTATAACCTCTTCTTTTACACACACACACACACACACACATACACACACATTTACGCATTCACACACACATAAACACAGGCATACACACATACACACTTATACATACATACTTATATATATACACATAATACATACACACATATACATACACATACACACACACACACACACACACACACACACACACACACACACATATATATATATATACACACACACACACACACACACACACACACACACACACACATTCACACACACATACACACATGTGTATATATAGATACAACCTGCTCAGTCTATTTAGTGTTGATCACATATATGCATATGTGTATGTATGTGTACTGTGTGTATGTGTAATGAGAGAAAATAGTTTAGGATTGAATAACCTGTTAGAGGACTCAACTGTGGAAAAAACTAGCTTCTCTCAGCAGCCATTGTCTGTAGCTTTTCATTTAGGAGTGGAGTCTTGTGAGATTTACTCTATTATGCTGACAAGTCACCAGGTGTTGCCATTGTTTGAGTCTTGATTAGGTGACCATATTGTTGAGTTTTCTAGGCTGGAGCCTCCCTGTTATGCATAAAAGACACACCCTTACAGTTTGTGTCCTGTCCCTTTGGCTCTTACTATGTTTCTATCTGCCTATTCCCTGATGTTCCCTAAGCCTTAGGGGTTGGTGTTTATTGTAGTGTTGGGACCCCACCATTGTTCTGTCCACTTTGATCAGACATGATATGTGTGATCAGATGTGGATTTCTGTGATGGTCTCTAGCAGTTCCAATAAAAAGCTTATTTGATGATGGTGAAAGCTACTGTTATCTACTGGTATAAGAGTGAGTGTTTGGAATGGAGTTAGAGATTGTAATGATTTTGGAAAGTTGCATCAATAAGTTAGGTTTTCCTCTGGCATTCTCTTTCATTTTTCACAAACAAACAAACAAACAAACAAACCATTTCTAGGGGCTAAGGGTGTAGTTCTGGGACAGAGTACTCGCTGAGCATGTTTAAGGCCTGGGACCACTCTCTGTCATTGCAAAAAACAAAGACCCAAATAAGCAAACAAGGCTTATTTTTGGAGGGTGTGTGGTTGTATGATTTAAACCAAACCAAACCAAACCAAACCAAACCAAACCAAACCAAACCAAACCAAACCACTTCCTGCTCAAGTTCAAGGCAGATAAAATTCCAGCACTGAAGGGAGGAGATGAGCAGGAAGCCTTCCCTCCAGCTGAGGAGTAATGTTGATTTTTACATTTACCCCATGTGGTAACGTTTTATCATATTGTGGTATACTACTCAATGTACATAATAGTAGTTTTAAATCATCAAGAAAAATGAGCAATGGTGTTTTTTTTGTTGGTATATAAGTTTGCAGAGCATTTTTCACAAGTATTTTCTCTGTCAGCTTTGAGAAGTGTATGCATAACTTAAAGTAGCAGCAAACTGTGCCCAAAGGCCTCCTGGAACTTGCTCAGGGGCTCTCCATACTAAGTAGCAAAGGTAGACGAACCCCTGAGCTTTCTTTTTTTTTAAATTTTTATTAGATATTTTCTTCATTTACATTTCAAATGCTATCCCGAAAATCCCCTGTATCCTCCCCCATCCCCCGCCCAACTCCCCTACCCACCCACTCCCACATCATGGCCCTGGCATTCCACTGTACTGGGGGATATAAGGTTTGCATGACCAAGCGGCCTCTCTTCCCATGATGGCCAACTAAGCCATCTTCTGCTACATATGCAGCTAGAGACACGAGCTCTGGGGGTATTGGTTAGTTCATATTGTTCTTCCACCTATAGGGTTGGAGACCCCTTCAGTTCCTTCGGTACTTTATCTAGCTCCTCTATTGTGAACCCTGTGTTCCATCTAATAGCTGACTGTGAGCATCCACTTCTGTGTTTGCCAGGCACTGGCATTGCCTCACAGGAGACAGCTATATCAGGGCCCTTTCAGCAATATCTTGCTGGCGTATGCAATAGTGTCTGCATTTGGTGACTGATTATGGGATGGGTCCCCAGATGCAGCAGTGACTGGTTGGTCCATCCTTTTGTCTCAGCTCCACATTTGATCTCTGTGACTCCTTCAATGTGTGCTTCGTTCCTAATTCTAAGAAGGGGCGAGGTGTTCTTACATCCAGTTTCAGTCTGTGGGGTATTTAACATAAGGTATGTTTTTAAAAGCTTTTATGAAAGTATGAAGATTGGCTTTTGTTTTCTGAGAAGCACATTTATGCGGATGACCTAACTTCTGATCCTGAAATGCAGTATTGTAATTAATGCCATCATAGTACATTCAGTGTGTCTCTTTATGGATTTCTTATAACCTCATTAGGAAGTCACTATGACTAATTGTGGGAGAACTCAAGGTCAAAGGCAGAGGATATCGTACAGCTTGGATTTAAGCCCAAGCAATCTGACTCTGTTTTCCTGAACCCAGTCCAGCAAGGACACTGCCTCACTGAAGGTACTACTCTAACCGCAAGCTGCAAAATCGAATGCCACCTAGCTATATTCATTTATTCTCAATAGATGTGAGCTTCATTTACCTCATCCTGTTAGATAGATTTGACAGTACACTCCTTGGATACAGTTGGGAATGCTCTGGTCTTCTACTTGTAAGCCTTGAGTCATGTGTTGTGTCCTCTTCATCACTCAAAGTAACAGCTGAAAGTGGACTGAGTCCAAGGCCTCTGCACCATCTTGAATTCTTCCATGAGAACTGTTCCTCAATGGCAGTTCCTGCTGCTTCTCACTGCCATTGTCCTACCCGGAAGCCTCTGTTTCATAGCACTTCCCGACCTCAGGCACAGAATAAATGCAATCACACAATTTATTAGCATGTAATTCTTATTTACCTGGGGGATTCAGAACAATAAACTCTAAATTTCACTTTCCAAAGGTCAAAACCAATCTTCCTTGTTCTTGCAGATCGTCTAATCACCTTGTACAGATCAGAACTAATATGGCTGTGGAGTAATCATTATGAACTTTGAATTATTAAATCAACAAGTTAAAAAATCCCTAGAATTTTGCTACAAAGAAAGAGCATGAAAGAATAAAACCTCCCTTTTCTTACTCAGTGTTATTTATTTGGGCTGGGAGTGTAGCTCAGTTATCAGAGTGAAGACCTCACATGCCCAGTGTTTTGGTCCCTAGCACTGCATACACGGAATGTGGTGGTATGTTTACTGACCTAGTTAGCAGAATAAACCTGGGAAAGAGGGGCCTAAAAATGAGTCAGACTAAAGTTGCATGCAATAGCCAGCTTTATTCGGAGCATCAGACAATTTATACTCTGAGGGTTAAGAAGAACCACAGAAGTAAAGTGTTCAATCACAATGACAAGCCACATGTGGCAAAACATGTTTTTCCATAGAGGCATATAAATAACAATGACTAAGGTAAACTTACTTCATTCTTGGACTGCATTATAACTTCATACTTGGGAGGTAGAGGCTGCAGTTAGAGTATCTGAAGTCCAAGGTCATTCTTGACTACATAACTACTTCGAGGTTAGACTGTGCTACCTGCAACCCTGGTAATTTTATTATCAACTTTAGATGATATAGTTTAACATGACCATGGTGTGGAGACTGAGACATGAGTAAAGGAAATGACAGGCAGAGAGGAAGCTTCAGACAGGATGCATCATGCTTTAGTTGCTTTATCATTGCCAAGAATAAACCCCATGTCTGCAGGGATGAGAGAGGCACTGAGAAACAGCAGCACAAAGCGGGCTTGTTTTCAAAAGGATGCCCTAGGTTCAGAGGAGAGTTACTTAGGTTTTTCTCAGCCTCCAACTGGAGAATCCTTTTGGAAAGAACAGGGAATATGGGGACATGTGCTGCCATTCTATACTTTCATGTCTATGTACCAATAGCTGAAACTCTTTTCATCCCACGTGTTCATTACTCTTGCATCTCAATGACAAAACACCCAACAGAAATCATTTAAGGGGAATAAGGGCTTATTTTGACTCTTGGTTTCAGAGGAGTTGGTCTGTAGTCACCTGGTCCCAAGCACTTGGGCAGATCACTGTGATGGTAGGGACACCTGGTGCAGAGGTGTTTGGTTTACAGCTGAGCAGGAAGCAGATAATAAGATAGGATTGGTTTAACTATGGTATCTACGTATGTATGTATGTATGTATGTATGTATGTTTCAGCTGGGAGTGTAAACCTGGCTTTTATTCCATTTTAATTAGAGGTATACATGTCTCTTCCTTGGATTCATAAAGTGGTCTATATCTCATGATGAGTTCTTTCCTTTGGAGTTTGCTCCTAGAAATTGCCTCTAAGTGCTCTCTCATCTCTGGAATGCTGATAATACATCTCTCTGCTTTCCCGTCTCTGCTCAGAGTTTTTGATATTGCACTAAAAACACCCCTTCTCCCCAATTATGTTAGTATTTCAAGTTGGAGGCCTGTAGACTAAATCCACCCCTTAGATGAGTGTGTATGTGTGTGTGTGTGTGTGTGTGTGTGTGTGTGTGTGTGTGTGTGTTTGTGTGTGTGTGTGTATTAGTGCTCAACGTTAAAACACTGGAATTTTCCCATGGATATCTGGGTTTCTGGCTTCTCTTGAAAAGTCAGAAGACCAGACATATTTGGCTCATGTTCCCACACAATATCATTTGTCTAAAATACATTAGCAGATGATTCTTTTTAATGACTATATGCTGTCTACCTTGATACTGGCCTCTCCACCTACCCAAATTTCATTTCTATTACTGGCTCAGTCCCAGGAGGCAGAGAGATCTGTGTTTGCCAATGGTCAAGAGCACAGGGAGTATGGTTCAAATCCTGGCACAGTGATTGTACTGTAGTTCCTTTTTCTGCAATTATTGCTCCAGATGTCTGTCACAGACACTCCCCTCACCCCATTCTTTCATGTCTTGTTTATTAATTATTCTCTCCTTCCTTGTCATCGCCTCCTCCTCCCTCTTCCTAATATTCCTCTTCTTTTTCCTCCCCTCTCTCTAACTGTCCTCCTCCTTCACAGTACTGATGAGTATTTGAATCTCCTGTTCAGATTCTGGCATGGCTGTCCTACAGACTTGCTTCTTATCTAGCATATACTTTGGCTTCAGAACCCCATTCTGCCTTTAAATGTAAACTCTCTTTCAAAAGACTTTCTGGTAGAGCCAATAAATGATCACACTATATTTTTCTTTGTGTATATGTTTGGTATAAGGAGGACTCAGAATCCTTAAGTCATTGAGGGAACAGTTCACAGGGTAGCTCTGAGTGCCACTGATCATGTGACCACTGGCCTTCTTCAGAAAAGGTAGTCACGGGGTGGTGAGATGGCTCTGCGGGTAAGAGCACCCGACTGCTCTTCCAAAGGTGATAAGTTCAAATCCCAGCATCCACATGGTGGCTCACAACCATCTGTAACAAGATCTGGCGCCCTCTTCTGGAGTGTCTGAAGACAGCTACAGTGTACTTACATATAATGAATAAAATAAATCTTAAAAAAAAAAAGAAAAAAAAGAAAAGGTAGTCACAACACAGAAGATTTCTCTATACTCCTGCATCTCATTCTCTTGTTTACTGCTGGAGGCAGAATATGCAGAAACAATGTTTTTGTGATAATTTTATATCAACATCAATGGCTACATTTTGTCCAGGATTTACTGATTTTCAGGAAAACTATTCACTTTAGACAAGAGATTATTTTATTTCTAAAATGAATGTGACCTTCTAGACTCCTCCAGCTCCCCAGAAGGTAAGATTGGAAAGATTGAATGACATTTTCACATTTGTCTTAGGGTCGGGATACATCTTAGCCTAGACAACCCTGATCCTGAACCTTTTTTTCTCCCAGTGAAACAGAAAAACTTGAGGACCATTGGTGTATATCTCTAAGGTAGGTTATTGTACTGGCTGATTTTGTGTGTCTACTTGACATGAGGCAGAATCATCAGAGAGAAAAGAGCCTCTGTTGAGGGAATGCCACCATGAGATGCAGCTATAAGGCATTTTCTCAATTAGTGATCCATTGTGGGTGGTGCCATCCCTGGGTGACAGTCCTGGATTCTATAAGAAAGCAGACTGAGCAAGCCACACGAGGCAAGCCAGTAAGCAGCACCATTTCATGGCCTTTACTTCAGCTCCTACCTCCAAAATCCTGTTAGAGTTCCTGTCTTGACTTCCTTCGATGGTGAGCAGCTATACAGAAGTGTAAGTCAAATGAACCTTTTCTTCCCAACTTGCTTTTTTGTCATGGTGTTTCCTCACAGCAATAGAAGCTCTAAGACTGTCAGGGAATCTACCATGGCAAAATGGAAAGTCTTCATGACCAAGAGGAGAAAGGGTGGAAGGGCACGCATGGAGTCAAAGTCTCCCAGGGAAGGCGAAAGTGCTGTATCATGGAAACAACACAACTTCTGGAACTGAAAGGAGCAGTTCAGCCTGGCCCATTGACTTTCCCTACAACCTTATGAGAGTCACTTAACCTCTGTGAACTTCAGCTTCCTTTCCTTAAAATAGAGAGACCAGCATCCTGCTGCAACACTGTATGCCTTGCTTAAAGTGGTGCATGTAGAAAAATCACTATAATGTATTCAGGGACAAAATAATAGTGTGCTTTGAAAGGCATTCTGGAAGGTAAAGGGGCTGTGACATGTCAGCTGCTTGGGATACAGGCACCAGTAAATGAAAAATAATAGAGTTCTACGATCTCAAATCTAGAAGACTCTGAGATTGAAGGCCAGAGTAAATTTTTGACTAAAAATATCTGAGTTGATACTTGTATGATTTACAAGTTAGACTTTGCAAAGTATATACATATACATATACACATACAAATACATTATACATAAATACATTATATACACCCATATACACACATATACATACATATATACATATACACACATATACATACATATATACATACATATACATCATGATATAATGCAATGTCTCTGTGCTCTGAAACTGCTGATTTTCCGTCTTGTCCCTTTATCCATTTCTCTGCTATTTAAGGAGATCTTGCAGAAGTCACCTGTCTTACTTAGCTTATTTTCTCCATGATCTAAAATAAATGCCTGGGACATGATAGGTAACTTGAAAAGAGCTCTGGATTAAATGAGTGGGAGAGTAATGGGGTCTGTGTGATGAAGAAATTCCCAGCAGAGTCTCAGGGAAGTAGGGAAGAAGGAAAAGCCTCATTTCCTCCCTTTTGTTCCTTGGGGCTTTTAAAGGATTGTGAGTTGCTCCTGGAGCCTACATCATTAACTGGTGAGTGGGTGGAGGGGCTGGAAGCTGCTCCAGAATCCTGAAAAAGGCTGCTGGAGGAGAAGAGCTGGCAGCTGAACCAGAGAGCAGGGCAGGCAGGGATTCTAGCACAGAACACAATTGCCTTTTTTGGAGGGCTGGCTCCTACACAGCTGGTGGTACAGGCTTTGCAGCCACAATGCAGGGAAAAGCTGGGAAAAATCCCACAAACTGAAACTGTATCTGTTTGCGGTCCAGTTGGGACTCCAAATTTGGACAGTGGAATTTGGTGGGAAAATGTGAAATGCATCAGAGGTTATAGAGCAAACCCAAGATTTATCACTATGGCAAGTGGCTATTTCCAGAAGAACCAGCAAAGTCGTGATGATGTTTCCATGAGCGAGGAGAAGGAGGGGGAACCTCAGCTTACTAAGATCAACCTGTTAAAACCTTTGGGGGGGGGAAACAAATCTAAGTTGCTTTGTGATGCTCTTTTGTGTAAATCAGAGTCTATGCATCTGGGCATTGGAAGAACATGAGACCAATTGATTAGGGCATCAAATCTCAGAGGCAAGCAAAGCAGTTAGAGCAGGTGCCCAGATTCTGTGCAACTCGCCTTCTGTTTTAAAGCTGTTAAATATATCTCAGTGAGAAAGTTAAGAGGCCAGAGACATCTGGATCATGCCAGCACTGGTTCTTAACGGACTGCTGAGGAACGTTTTAGCAAGTGAGACACAGAGGCAGAAAGATCATATTTATGCAAGACCAGATGAAACCTGAAGTACAGTCCGGCTCAAGTCTTCACCAGTTGAGTGAGGTTGAGCTTAGAGGGTCACTTCTGCAAAGACTGTGCCTTCCAAAGGAAGGTCTTTGATGAATGATATTCACAGGGTATGTTCAAGAGGATGAGGGAGGCCACCACTGGGATACTCTGCTCTCAATAAGAGAAACACTTTACATGCATTGAGTTGGTTGTTATGGAGTCAGGCTGGCTGAATGTGGATCATAGCACTTAAGAAGCAGGGTATGTTACACAAATTCTGGAATGCTGGTTTTAATAGACATGTACAACTCTAGGAACACAGGTTATCAGTACAATCACCCTACACAGAGAATCAGTGTCTGTAAAATCCTCGTGGGTCGCCAATGCCGCAAGGACTTTGTTATTTCCAAATTGCACTGCGATATACCAGGAGTGTCATAATCCTCTGATGTCATCCTCACTCACTCACATTATCTCTTTAGCCCTCGAGGGCATTTGACCTTTTGACTCCTCCTTTAAGGTACTAGAAGGACTCAATTCATTTACTCATACTTGAGGGCAATACTAAAACACCATGTAATTGTGAAGCATTGTCACTCTTGTTAAATCAATTATCTACAATGACTGCTAATTTTGCTAGGTGGTTACAGGAGCTGGATAGAAGGGAAAGCCCAATTTCCACTTGGCTAACATGTTGAAGTGGGAGGACTTCTCAATGGCCTTCTCTGCATCATAAGCAGCAGCAGCAGCAGCAGCAGCAGAGAGTAGCACAGACTGTCTCAGCCCAGGCTCAGCAAGAAAATCGTATGTATTATCTTTATGGCAGAATTTTACTCAGGGATTTGGAAGGAGCCAAGAATCCCGACCATACAGACATCTGCCTAAATACAAATGCCTTTAGCCTCACACCTTCAAACTTCCTTATGCTTTCCATAGATCAGTGTGCTTTCCACAGCTGTCCCCTTGACAAAAAATTCTCTGCTTATATTATAAAGTTTATCCAGCAATATCTATTACATTGTAACAAATACGAAATTTTATGTATTATAATACACCTCCTATTGTTAAATATCTACTTTAAATTCAATGCAAATCAATTCATATTTAAAGAAAATTATCAGAGTTTTGAAAAGAGAATACACGTGATTGAAATATGTAGGTTTATCAACTAACTTTAACAACAAGTTTAGTCATTATTGTAGTTTTGAAATATAAAAGGTATTTTGTGATATTTATGTAACTGTTGCAGGATGTGACAATACCTATACATTATGGCACAGATGCATCTGGCCTTCAGAAGTTTTGGAAACATGGTCCTTGATGTGGAGACCTAGGAGGGTGTGGCATTTAGTGGAATGTCCTAGGTTTTTAGGTTTGGGGGTAGTACTGGCCTTGGAAGAAATTAAGATAGTTCTTGTGGTACCCTTGTTGTGAAAGGATCATCAGAAAAGGGTAATTCTGGCCACATTCTGGTCTCTCTGGCTTAGTGTCTTGCCATGGCTCCCCCCACTATGGCCCATTTATCATGAGGTGATGAAGCTGAGAGAACCTTAGCAAAGCTGCTATTATTCTGTTTGGCTTCTCAACTTCTCAGCCTGTGGGGTGACTGCACTTCTTTTCTTTATGTTGCCTAGGATCAAGCATTTCACTATGGTAACAGAAAAGGAAGCAATACAGTGTGATTTTTCCACTGATGATAGTTACAATTACTGATAATATGACTTTGGTTAGTTGCTTACATTATAACCTGAAAGAAAAACTGATGTTCAGTGATCAGAGAATGAAACAAAGATGCAATTATCTCCCCACCAAGAGGAGAAAGCTTCTAAATCAGAAGTTCTGAACCTGAAATGACCCTTTTTACAGGGATTGCTGGAGACCATCAGAAAACACAGATTTTTACGTTAAGATTCATAACAGTAGCAAAATTATGGTTATGAAGTAGTAAAAACCATTTTATGGCTGGAATCACCACAACATGAGGAACTCTATTAAAGTGTTGCAGCATTAGGAAGGTTGAGAACCACTGCTCTAAATCCTCTAGACCTCTTTTTCTCTGAGAACTAAGACCTTGGGGTCAAGGTTTGCACGTATCTCTTAATTCTACATGATGTTGTCTGAATAAATACATGTGCTTTGGCCTTTTCAACTTTAACTTAGGATCCTGAAGCTGTTCCTACTCCTATTTTGTATGGCTTCCAGGTTGTCTGCTTTGGGTCTACTCTGGTACAACCTTGTGCTTGGTTTCCATGAGTAAAATGTGTAGGGTTGGTGTTAGCAACCTTTCTTACCAATGATTGGCTAAGGAGCTGCATATGTGAAACTGGTTTCCCATTAGAGATCCACAGAGGAACACCCTGGCTCGATCGTGATGGATTCAGTGATGGTGAGTTGGGAGAAAACCCAACTGTGCAGCAGGATCTGGCAAGTCGGAACTGAGTGGGAAATTCTGGGTGTCTACTGGGCAGCTGGGTAAGTAATTATTAGCGTAGTTTGCTTAGTTATATTAACATTCCTTTTCCTTTGTTCTTTATGTGGAATAGAAGAGCAAAGTGGTACATGTGTTTTTGTGAACTTTCTTTGCCTGACTGTAAAAGACTTGGGATAGGACAGAACTGTGAGAACCATTCTTTGTTCTAGCACCGAGTCAAATGAAAAAAACAGATTAGCATAGGCTGCTATAGCAGACTACCACAGGCTAATGCCTTAAGCCAATACCATGTACTTCTTATTGCTAGGAAGACATGGATGTCTAGGATTAGATGATGACATACTTGTGATCTTCCTAAGATTCTCCTGCTGGCCACATCCTTGCCTTTAACTGTGTGGCCAACAGACAGGTTATCATCTTTCTCTTGGTGTTATTATAAGGGTATTAATTATATGACCCAAAGCCCCACCTTACATCTCCTCACACTGGTAACTTGAGCTCCAGTATGCCCAGACTTGCAAAGCCTGAAGAAGAAAGTGCAGTAGAGATTGGTTGTATCTCTTCACTAGATCATTTGTACATACTTTTACTTCCCCTCATTTTGATTCAGTTAAGCATATATTTTTTCACCCTCATTTTAATTAGGAAATGTATGAGACATGAAATAACCTTTTGAAGTTCCCAGCAGTGATAGAAAATGTGATCTGAGTCTGGTGATGACAGACGTTTTTGGCCTGGTGATCCATTAGTGGATAAAACATAGTGTTTTCTCTACTCCCTGAATTCTGCAAGTTACAGGGAGCCACTGATTGTGAATAACACCCCTCTTTCCTGAAACACTGGCTACAGATGTAACAGTGAGTCTTTCTAGGGATGTTCTGTTCCTTGTATCTTGGGCAAGAACACTTGAATGTGATTGATGATTTCAGAGACACTGTGTGTGATGGATACACACTTGTTTCAGAACAGTGTGAGATGCTTGCTAGACTTCTGGGACATAAGAGGTGACACTCTGAATTGACTTGAAGTATACATAAAGGGTGTCATAGAGTAAGTATGAATCATTACTGCTCCTGTCATACAATCTGTGCTAAAGGATAAGAGAGGACTAGGTAAATTAAGGACAAATACTATTTGAGGCCCCCAGTATGCACCAGACCTTAGGTTATACACTTTCATACATGATACTTGATTCTAACCTCAGGATAAAATGGAAAGATAGAAATTATGGCTGATAGGGAAACAGGATTTATAAATAAAAAGCAATTCCCAGTCAAGTGTGTAGTATGCAGCAAAAGGAGAAATATTTCAACCATTGAGATGGAGGGTTATTTGGTGAAGTCTATCACGGAAGCTGGCTTTCTGAGGATCAGCAGTTTGTCGCTATGTATTCAACACATTTATTGAGTGCAGGAGATGAAGAGAGAAGCTTCAGGCTTCTTGCTCATCAGCTCCCACTTAAATCACTGGCTTAAGGATGGTTTACCAGCTAGGCATATAGCAGATTTCATATTGTATGTGTAATTGTACTGGCTGGTTTTGTGTGTCACCTTGACACAAGCTGGAGTTATCAAAGAGCCTCCCTTGAGGAAATGCCTCCATGAGATCCAGCTGTAAGGCATTTTCTCAAGTAGTGATCATTGTGGGTGGTGCCATCCCTGGGCTGGTAGTACTGGGTTCTATAAGAAATCAAGCTGAGCAAGTCAGGGGAATCAAGCCAGTTAGTTACATCCCTCCATGGACTCTGCATCAGCTCCTGCTTCCTGACCTGAGTTCCAGTCCTGACTTTCTTTGGTAATGAACAGCAATGTGGAAAGTGTAAGTGGAATAAACCCTTTCCTCCCAAACTTGTTTCTTGGTCATGATGTTTTGTGCAGGAATAGAAACCCTGACTAAGATAGTCATGATGGTTTTATGTGGTATATGCACATTTGGACATTGAGTTGTGGGATGGCCTTCAAAATTTTCTGTGCTTTTCTGGTGATTGTGTTTGTCAATACACAACATATGCACATCAATGGATAGTGGCCTTTGAGCTGTCAGGAAAGCTCTGAGTTATCTCGGATGAGTGGCAGGATTTTCAGCACAGTCAGTGGGCTTACTCTGTGTTCTTCCTCTGTGATTCCCGTCTCATGGATTGAAATGTCTTCTTCATTGTCCTCAACCTGTGTTTCAGCTCTTCACTGCTCCATGTATTCAAGCACCCAGGGGTCCACTGTGGCTCATTGCCTCCCTCTCTGACACCGTAACGATGAGCCTATTGCTATAGCTTTGGAGAACATGAGAGTGGTGAAGGTGGGGTTTTCAATTATGCCTCTCAGCTTAAGATGAATGACTTAGCTCCATGACACCAGCTTAGCATAAATACTGCCCTAGCTGATTCCATCATGCATTTGGTGAAGTCTATCAGGGAAGCTGGCTTTCTGAGGATCAGCAGTTTGTCGCTATGTATTCAACACGTTTATTGAGTACAGGTTTTAATGCAGACAGTTTTACAGTTAATAGAGAAATCACAGTGGATATGACAGATAAATTCCCATTCCTATAGAGCTTATCTTCTGATGGAGAGGCTGGAAATAAATACATAAAATATCCTGTGATAGCTAATGCTATATGTCAGTATGGCTAGACCATGATATCTAGTTTTCAGTAAATTAATAGTCTAGCTGGATTGAAGGTATTTTGTTCAGATGTGAGTACCCTCCAAAGAACTAGAATTTCAGAGGAGCAGATTGCCTCCATGACTTGTATATATCCAACCCAATAGTTTAAAGGCCTTAAGAAAAATGTCAGGCTGCTAAAGGGAGAGGCTGTTTAAAATGCAGTACTTTGCTGGGTCTCTAGCTTGCCAGCATGCCCAAGACTATCTACTTAGTCCTCATTATTGTGTCTGCTAATACTTTCTTTAAAAATTAAAAATTATTTTAAAAGAATTTTATATGTATGTACTGTATTTAAATTATTCTTCTCCTCCCATTCCAAATCCTCCTATGACCTCCCCCATTTCCTCTTATATTCATGACCGTTCATTCGTTATTTTACTGAGTTTATTTACTATTGTTCACATGTGCATATGTTTAGGGCTAACTACTTTGGGTCAAATAACCCATCAGAGCACTCATCCCAAAAGATGCCCATTTTTTTCCCCTTTGGGAGGCATTTATTGCCTGATGCCTTTCATCTAAGGGCTAGGGGCTAGGGGCTTATAGATTTCCCCCTTCGCATTGACATGTCAGTTTCCTAAATAAACCAGTCTATTTCTCTGTGTCTCTATCTCTTTCCATGTTTCCTTATATTTGTGTGTTGGTGTATACAACACCATGACGAGATTAAGATAAACAAGGCAGAGCATTGGATGAAAGAAATTAACACCTTAGATAGGATAACCTTGCAAAGGGCTTTTTGGTTGATTGACACTGAAGCAGAAATCTAAGTAAAAAAGAGAAGTGCAGTGAAATGAAGTGAGGATTTTTGGCTTCTTTGGAAACTCAGTAGTGAGTCTGCGCAGGTGAGAGTGTGGACTACAGAAGCTACACAGCTTCTGGGACAGGCAGAAGCAACACAGCTTCTGGGACAGACCCCATTTTGGGCTCCAGAAATCTGGGCACCTTCCCTGCCAGAGGAGAGGTGTCTGCCCGGGAGGGATCTGCCTGCCAGGGCTCATGATGGAGCCATCTTGGGTCCCAGGTTCCTCAGAGACCAGTCTGCACAGGTGAGAGTGCAGACAGGCAGAAGTGACACAGCTTCTGGGACAGACCCAGTTTCCCGCTCCAGACTTCTGGGCACCTTCCACGCTAGAGGAGAAGTGTCTACCTGGAAGGGCTCTGCCTGCAGGAGCAGTAAGGGAGCCATCTTGGGTCATTGGTCCCTCAGAGACCAGTCTGTGCAGGTGAGCTCACAGGCTGCAGAGGCAACACATCTTCTAGGACAGGATCTGTATTGGGCCTTCATCTTTAGCCAAGAGGCAGGTCTGAACACCCAACCTCTGTGTACCTTCTATGCAAGAGGAGAGCTTCCCTGCAGAGACTACTCCAACCACTGAGACTCAGGAGAGAGCTGGACTCCCAGGACTGCTGACAAGAGGCTAACAGAATCACAGGAGGAACAAGCTCCAACCAGAGACAACTATAACAACTAACTCGAGAGATTATCAGATGGTGAAAGGCAAACTTAAGAATCTTAATAACAGAAACCCAAGACCACTCAACATCATCAAAACCCAGCACTCACACCTCAGCCAGTCCTGGATATCCCAATACACCCGAAAAGCAGGACTCGGATTAAAAATAATATATCATGATGCTGGTAGAGGACATTAAGAGGGACAGTAATAACTCCCTTAAAGCAATACAGGAGAACACTGCTAAAGTGGTAAAAGCCCTTAAAGAGGAAACATAAAATTCCCTTAAAGAACTACAGGAAAACACAACCAAACAGGTGATGGAATTGAACACAACCATCTAAGACCTAAAAAGGGAAGTAGAAACAATAAAGAAAAGCCAAAGTGAGACAACTCTGGAGATAGAAACCCTAGGAAAGAAATCAGGAACCACAGATGTGAGCATCAGCAACAGAATACAAGAGATGGAAGAGAGAATCTCAGGTGCAGAAGATTCCATAGAGAATATGGGCACAACAATCAAAGAAAATGCAAAATGCAAAAAGATCCCAACTCAAAATATCCAGGAAATCAAGGACACAATGAGAAGACCAAACCTAAGGATAATAGGAGTAAATGAGAATGAAGATTTTCATCTTAAAGGGCCAGAAAATATCTTCAACAAAATAATAGAAGAAAACTTCTCACACCTAAAGAAAGAGATGCCCATGAACATACAAGAAGCTTACAGAACTCCAAATAGACTGGACCAGAAAAGAAATTCCTCCAGACACATAATAATCAGAACAACAAATGTACAAAATAAAGATAGAATATTAAAAGCAGTAAGGGGAAAAAAGTCAAGTAACATATAAAGGTAGGCCTATTAGAATTACACCAGACTTCCCACCATAGACTATGAAAGCCAGAATATCCGGGACAGATGTTACACAGACCCTAAGAGAACACAAATGCCAGCCCAGGCTACTATATCCAGCAAAACTCCCAATTACCATAGATGGAGAAATCAAAGTATTCCTTGACAAAACCAAATTCACACAATATCTTTCCATGAATCCAGCCCTTGAAAGAATAATAAAGGGAAAACACCAACACAAGGACGGAAACTATACCCTAGTAAAAGCAGGAAAGTAATCCTTCAACAAACCGAAAAGAAGACAGCCGCAAAACAGAATCCCAACTTTAACAACAAAAATTACAGGAAGCAACAATTACTTTTCTTTAATTTCTCTTTACATCAATGGGCTCAATCCCCCCCCCCCAAAAAAAAAAGACATAGACTAATAGACTGGCTACACAAACAGGACCCAACATTTTGCTGTTTATAGAAAACCCACCTCAGGGAAAAAGACAGACACTACCTCCTAGTGAAAGGTTGGAAAACAATTTTCCATGCAAATGGTCCGAAGAAACAAGCTGGAGTTGCCATTCTAATATCGGATAAAATTGACATCCAACAAAAAGTTATCAAAAAAGACAAGGAGGGGCACTTCATACACATCAAAGGTAAAATCTTCCAAGATGAACTCTCAATTCTGAATATCTATGCTCCGAATACAAGGGCAGCCACATTCATTAAAGAAACTTTAGTAAAGGTCAAAGCACACATGGCACCTCACCAATAGTAATGGGAAAATTCAACACCCAACTCTCACCAATGGACAGATCCTGGAAACAGAAACTAAACAGAGACACATGGACACTAACAGAAGTTATGAAACAAATGGATTTAATAGATAGCTACAGAACATTTTATCCTAACACAAAAGGATATACCTTCTTCTCAGCACCACATGGTACCTCCTCCAAAATTGACCATATAATTGGTCAGAAAACAGTCCTCCACAGATACAAAAATATTGAAATTATCCTATGCACTCTACCTGACCTCCATGGACTAAGGCTCATCTTCGATAAAAGCATAAATAATATAAAGCCAACATTCACATGGAAACTGAATAACACTCTACTGAATGATTCCTTGGTCAGGGTGAAAAAAGAAAGAAATTAAAGACTTTTTAGAGTTTAATGAAAATAAAGCCACAACATACCCAAATTAATGAGACACAATGAAGGCAGTTCTAAGAGGAAAATTCATAGCCCTAAGTGTCTCCAAAAAGAAACTAGAGAGAGCATACACTAGCAGCCTGAGAGCACACCTAGAAGCTCTAGAACTAAAGGAAGCAAATTCATCCAAGAGGAGTATACTGCAGGAAATAATCAAACTCAGGGCCAAAATCAACAAAGTAGAAACAAAAAGAACTATTCATAGAATCAATCAAACCAGGAGCTGGTTCTTTGAGAAAATCAACAAGATAGATAAACCCTTAGCCAAACTAACTAGAGGGCACAGGGACAGTATCTTAATAAACAAAATCAGAAATGAAAAAGGAGACATAACAACAGAACCTGAGGAAATCCAAAACATTATCAAGTCCTCCTACAAAAGGCTATGCTCAACAAAACTAGAAAAGGTGGATGAAATGGACAACTTCCTAGACAGATACCAGGTATCAAAGTTAAACCAGTATCAGAATAACAATCCAAACAGTCCCATTTCCCCTAAAGAAATAGAAGCAGTCATCAATAGTCTCTCAACAAAAAAAAAAAAAAAAAAAAAAAAAAAAAAAAAAAAAAAAAAAAAAAAAAAAAAAAAAAAAAAAAAAAAAAAAAAAAAAAAAAAAGCCCAGGAACAGATGGGTTTAGTTCAGAGTTCTATCAGACTTTCAAAGAAGATCTAATTTCAACTCTCCTCAAACTATTCCACAAAATAGAAACAGAAGGTACTCTACCCAATTCATTCTATGAAGCGAAAATAACTCTGATACCTAAACCACACCAAGATCCAACAAAGAAAGAGAACTTCAGACCAAATTCCCTTATGAATATTGATGCAAAAATACTCAATAAAATCCTCGGAAACCAAATCCAAGAACACATCAAAATGATCATCCAAGATATAATTTACAAAACTCAAGAAAATCAAATAGAATGAAGACTAAAGTGCAGATACTTAATTCCTCCTTAAAATAGGGAACAAAACACCCATGGAAGGAGTTACAGAGAAAAAGTTTGGAGCTAATATGAAAGGATGGATCATCCAGAGACTATCCTACCTGGGGATCCATCCCATAATCAGCCAACAACCCTGACTCTATTGCACACGCCATCAAGATTTTGCTGAAAGGACCCTGATATAGTTTTCTCAAGTGAGGCTATGACAGTGCTTGGCAAATACAGTAGTGGGTGCTCACAGTCATGTATAGGATGGAACACATGGCTCCCAATGTAAGAGCTAGAGAAAATACCCAAGAAGCTCAAGGTGTCTGCAACCCTATAGGTAGAACTACAACATGAACTAACCAGTACCCCCAGAGCCCATGTCTCTAGCTTCATATATAGCAGAAGATGGCCTAGACGGCTGTCATTGGGAAGAGAGGCCCCTTGGTCCTGCAAACTTTATATGCCCCAGTATAGGGGAACACCAGGCCCAAGAAGTGAAAGTGGGAGTGGAAGTGGTGGGTAGGGGAGCAGAGCAGGGGAAGGGTATAGGGAAGTTTTGGGAAAGTATTTAAAATTTAAATAAAGAAAATATCTAATAATCAAACAAACAAATAAACCATCAAACAAACAAAAATGATCATCCATCATGACCAGGTAGGCTTCATCACAGTGATGTAGGTATGGTTTAATAGAAAATCCATCAACGTAATCCAGTATATAAACAAAGGCAAAGACAAAAAAACCACATGATCATCTCCTTAGATGCTGAGAAAGTATTTAAAAAAATATAACACCCTTTCATGATAAAAGTCTTGGAAAGATCAGGAATTCAATGCCTATTCCTAAACATAATAAAAGCCATATACAGCAAACCAGTAGCCAACATCAAACTAAATGTAGAGAAACTCGCAGCAATCCCACTAAAATCAGGGACTAGACTAGGCTGCCCACTTTCTCCCTACCTATTCAATCAATATAGTACTTGAAGTTCTAGCCAGAGCGATTTGACAACAAAAGAAGATCAACGTAATACAAATTGGAAAGGAAGAAGTCAAAATATCACTATTTGCAGATGATATGATAGTATATATAAGTGACCCCAAAAATTCCACCAGAGAACTCTTAAACCTGATAAACAGCTTCAGTGTCGTAGCTGGATATAAAATTAACTCAAACAAATCAATGGCCTTTCTCTACACAAGGACAAAGGGGCTGAGAAAAAAATTAGGGAAACAACACCCTTCAAAATAGTCACAAATAATATACAAAACCTTGGGGTGACTCTAACTAAGGAAGTGAAAGCTCAGTATGACAAGAATGTCAAGTCTCTGAAGAAAGAAATTGAAGAAGATCTCAGAAGATGGAAAGATCTCCGGTGCTCATGGATTGGCAGGATTAATATAGTCAAAATGGCTATCCTGCTGAAAGCTATCTACAGATTCAATGCAATCCCCATCAAAATTCCAACTCAATTCTTCACTGAGATAGAAAGGGCAATTTGCAAATTCATCTGGAATAATAAAAAACCTAGGATAGCAAAAACTATTCTCAACAATAAAATGACCTCTGGTGAAATCAACATGCCTGACATTAAGCTGTACTACAGAGCAATTGTGATAAAAATGCATGGTACTGGAAGTAAGTCTGGCGGTTCCTCAAAAAATTGGATGATACACCACTACCTCTCCTTGGCATATACACAGAAGATGTTCCAACTGGTAATAAGAACACATGCTCCACTATGTTCATAACAGCCTTATTTATAATAACCAGAAGTTGGAAATAACCCATATGTCCCTCAACAGTGGAATGGATACAGAAAACGTGGTACTTTTTCACAATGGAGTACTACTCTGCTATTAAAAACAATGAATTTATGGAATTCTTGGGCAAATAGATGTATCTGGAAGATATCATCCTTAGTGAGGTAACCCAGTCACAAAAGAAGTCACTAGATATGCACTCATTGTTCAGTGGATATTAGCCCAGAATATCCTATTATCTTAGAATACCCAAGATACAATTTGTAGAACACAAGAAAATCAAGGAGAAGGAAGACCAGCGTGTTGATACTTCATTCCTCCTTAGAATTGTGAAGAAAATACCCATCAAAGCAGTTACAGAGACAAAGTTTCCAGCTAATAAGAAAGGATGGACTGCAATCTTTATATGCCCCAATACAGGGGAACACCAGGGCCAAGAAGTGGGAGTGGGTGGACAGGGGAGCAGGGAGGGGGCGGGGGGAGGGGACTTTAGGAATAGCATTTGAAATGCAAATTAAGAAAATATCTAATAAAAAAAATGATGGACTATCCAGAGACTACCACACCAGGGAATCCATTCCATAATCAGTCACCAAACCCAGACACTCCTCTATATGCCAACAAGTGTTTGCTGAAGGGACCCTGATATAGCTGATTTACATGAGGCTATGCCAATGCCTGGCAAATACAGAAGTGGATGCTCACAGTCATCTATAGGATGGAACACAGGGGCCCCAATGGAGGAGCTAGAGAAAGTACCCAAGGAGCTGAAGGGGTCTTCAGCCCTATAAGAGGAACAACAATATGAACTAACCAGAACACCCAGAGCCTGTGTCTCTAGCTGCATATATATCAGAAGATGGCCTAGTTGGCCATCATTGGGAAGAGAGGCCCTTGGTATTGCAAACTTTATATGCCCCAATACATGGGAATGCCAGGGCCAAGAAGGGGAGTGGGTGGGTAGGGAAGAATGGCAAGAGGAGGGTATAGGGAACTTTCAGGATAGCATTTGAAATGTAAATTAAGAAAATATCTAATAAAAAAATAAAAAAAATAGGAAACTTAGTTGAGTCATGTGGTGTTTATTTCTGGAAGCTATGAGAGGATGTTTTGCTGAAACAGACATGTGAGAGGACATGTGATGTTTTGAAGACTGGATGTTTGAGAGGGCATGTAGTCTTTGGATAGAGAATAAATGGGACCCCACAAACAGTGAGACGATGCTCTTGCTTTACTATGTTATGCAATGCTTGGATGATCTTCACATGTTGTAACTTAGAAGAAATGTGCCAAAGAACTTCTCATAATATTCTGCCTAATTCTTGTTGCCTCTGCTGACTCATGCCAATTGGTTGAACCTTATAGCTTCTGCTTGATTGAGTTGCTGCTACTCATTTGTGTTTGTTGTTTGCTATTGGATTGGACTGCTGACATCTTGACAATGAAGATTGGAATCACCCCAAGGAACTAAAGAGGTTCACAAGCCCCTTGTCCTATCAACCATTTTTCTTCCCTACCTTTGGTTAGAGGCCTAAAAAGGAGGTTGAAGCATTAAAGAACCATACATAAAAATAAAAGCCTATAGTGAAATAGAAAAAATATGCTCCCACCACCAGAAAAACAATGAAAAATACAGGTGTTCAGTTGCATGTGACCCATCAATGATGAGTCTGGTGACCAGAGTGGCTGAGAAAGCTTGAACACTGGTCAGGGATGGATGGTGAGTTCACAAAGGAGGTTTGGACCAACTAGTAAAATGATTTGACTTACTTTTAGGTGCTGTAAACAGGATAACCTAATGAAGAAATGGGCCTGTGGGAAAGCATCACTTAGCAGGTTACTATATAAATCCAGGGGAATGGGTAGGATGGCTGATGTATGTTATCAGATGGACTGACTTGAGAAACTTCTAGAAAACTTGTGAAATATACTTCTGGATGTGTCTGGAAGGTTGTTTTCAGAGACAATTGGCATGTGTGTTAGAAATTTGATTGGAGAAGACCTACGTGTCATAGGGTGGGGACAGATAGAATAAAAGTCGGGAGAAAAGGCAAGTCTATTCCATTATCTACCTGTTCAGTTCTTCTTGAGCAGGTAGGTTTTGTGTGGCTTCCATTGCTAGGGACACCAGACTCCTAATTATCTAGCCTTTAAACACTGATTTACATTAATAGTTCATCATGGGGTTTCTAGGCCTTGGGCTTGGCTGAACAACAGGTCTCTTTTGTTCCAAGGCATCTGGCTTCTTGGATTGTCCAGTTACTGGTTTATTTCACTCTTCAGTGAGTAGATGCCTCCATGGGTCTATGACTGGCTGAGGGGTTAGTTTCCCCAATTGCCAGACATAACAGGATTTTACGACTGATGGTATAAATTGCTACAATTTTACTGATGCCAAAACAACCTGGAATTTTCACCTTATATCCTGTAAGCTAGAAATTTGAGGTAGATCTTAACAGGTATGCTTTCTGTTCATTTGACAAGATACTCAAGAAGAAGAGAAATTGATGGGAGGATTAGTTATGACTCATGGTTTTAGAACATCATCACTTAGATCTACTCTTCATGGGCCCAGATGAAGGCAAATGTCATGGCAGGAGTCCGTGGGGGTAAGAAAGCTTCTCACCCACCTCATGGCAGCCATACTTAAAGAGGAGTATCACTCTTGTAGCAAAACCCCTCCCCCAAGATTTTAGTAAACTGAGAATCTATAAATAGACTAGTCCATTCCAGGAACCAGAGTACTCATGATCCAATACTCTACCTTTGACTACTGTTGATTTCTGGATTAAGTCTTCAGCACATGATCTAGAACCTGAATTTTTGAGTTTCCTACCTTCTAAAAGTTTTTATGTCCCTTTCCTCATGTACTCCTTCCATCATTTTCTTGTCACCAACAGTGATTCTTTTTCATATGAGATTACTCTGCCATATTCTCCATGCTTTAAAGGACCCATAGTGTCATAGTTAGGGATTTACTGCTATGAACAGACACCATGACCATAGCAAGTCTTATAAAGGACAACAGTTAATTGCGGCCGGCCTACAGATTCAGAGGTTCAGCCCATTATTGTCAAGGCAAGAGCATGGCATCATCTAGGCAGGCATGGTGTACACAGAACTGAGAGTTCAACATCTTCATCTGGAAAATGCTAGAGGAAGACTGACTACCAGGCAGTCAGGATGAGGAAGGGTCTTAAGCAGACACCCACAGTGACACAGTTACTCCAATAAGGCTATATCTCCTAATAGTGCTACTCCCTGGGCCAAGCATATACAAACCATCACACATAGTTTACATTTATTTCACCTGGATATTTCAAGAAAATCCAACCTCTGCTAAGCTGCTCCCTGTCCAAGCTGGCATGTATGGAGGCAGGAGTCTTCCTCCATTGCTTCTCTACCTTACTTATTGAGATAGTGGCTCTCAAGACTAATTGGCTACCCTGACTATCCAGCAAGATTCCAGGGTCCACTTGTCTCACCTCCCAGTGCTCCCCATACTGAGTTTTTATATGGGTTCTAGGGATCTGAACTCAGATTCTTATACTTGTACAACAAGCACTTTGCAAATTAAGTCATTTCCCCAGCTCAAATCTTATCTTAAAGTTAGCTAATTAAAACATTTAGTCCTTTTGAAATCATAATTTCCTATGCCATTGACCCTAACAGATCCATATCTTCTGAGTATTAAGATGGGGGAATCTTTAGAAAAGGGGCATTATTCTGCTGGTTATACCTATGATACAGTTATTTATTTATAGATATTATTATATGCCTCAGTTTACTTGTTTATAAAACTGGGACCACAATATCACTCAGCAGAGAGGACATCTGTGATGCTTCAATGTTGCACATAAATATATTTGATCAGAAGTATCTGAAATACATTTAGTATTCAAAGATTACCATTGTGTGACATCAATTCTAAATTTCTCTCAATTTTGTCAGTTCTATAATAATGTATTTATGGTGCTTAAAGTTTGCCTGTTTCTTCATATCTCATACATTTTTAACTGGATAGCATCAAAAATGATGTATCTTATGTACTTTGAAATACGTTACTATTATTTGGGCTGCACCAGGATAAGTCATCTCAGGACACAGTGAGGAGGAACTGAAAATTCTCTCTCATTCTATCTTGAAGCCAATGCTTCTGCTTTTGTTATTTATGACAACTATATTTATTTGTAACTATGTCTATACAACTTTGACTATAGCCAACTATAGAGTGGTATATCTACTTCAAGAACCTGATCAGCTTCTATAAGCTTTTTTTTTTTTTTTTAAATAATCTGTACTGTGGGGTATTAGGTTTTTAATAACTGGTGTCCTACTGTGACTCTCATGCATTGTGAGTGGTTGGTTGCCAATTGATGATGTAGTTTTGGGTGGATCTAAAGACTTTAGGCTGTAGAACCTTACTGTGGATCACTGGGAACTGGTTCTTTAGGACTTTGCCTCATTTCTCTCTGTTTTTCTCTTCTCTTCTGACTGTCTTGCAGCAGGTAGTAGCCCCTACTCTGTGTGCCTGCCTTCATGGCTGTATTCAATGGAGGCAAGTACCATGGACTTAAAGCTCTGAAATGATGAGTGGAGATCATTTTAAAGGTATTTTACTCAGAGATAAAAAGTTATACACAGAATATGAGTTTGTGAATACAATTTGCCTACTGGTTTATTTATATTTTGTTAGTCCTTTGGGAAATTCATACATTATGTTTTGATCATATTCATCCTCCAGCTCTTCTCCTAATTATACCCTCTTTTCATCTTACCAACTTTTTTTTAACCACCATCAAGGCCAGTCTGTGCTGCCCAAATATTCTTGGATGTGTAGTCTTTTCCTGGTTGACTTATCAGCATCTCTAAGAGGAGAAAATCGACCTTTCATCTCCCAGCAACTATGAATCTCCAGTAGTCCTGAGCTCATGCCCCATTGCCTCTCTGTGCTGGGATCTGGTCTGGTTTAGGCTTAAACATGTCCTGTGAATGCTTTTATACCAGCTATAAATTGGTATGTGTAGCTGGTCTGTTGTAGTCAAAAGATATATCAAGTTTATAATATGACCTTAGTATATAGCATATCCAAAGTATTAAATAAGATTTTGTTCAGTGAATAAAATAAATGATTGAAAATAATAACTTCAGTGAATTCATAATTTTACTTGAAATTGTAATTTAGTCTTTTTAGATTTTACTGGTAATCTTATAAAAGTATTTAAGTTATATTTCCCATTTCTCTTGCTCATTTCTTATTCATTCCTATCCTCTGGCCTTTCCTTCTCATTGTATGTTTCCCGTCTCCCTACTTAACCCGCTCCTTCTCACCATTTATTGCCTACAGTTGCTACTTTCTGAGACTCTCAATATTCTACCACACAACTTAAGCTTCCTCTTGAATCAAGGCAATGAAGATAATATATGAATGGGTTTAGGAAACGGTTTTCTCCTTTTGCAAAAGAAAAAAATAAACCAACAACCACGTAACATTGCTGCCAGGTCACCCAGAACAAGTTCCAATTCCCAAGAGCCAGGGAAGAATTTTTAAAGTAAAAAAATCAATGGCTATGAAATTACACATTAGTCCAGGGGAGAGTTCTTGTCTGTTTTCCCAGTGATCATCCATCTTGCTATAGTAATAGTGGCACAGACAATTTGCTGCAGTGAAGTTGATCTATAAGTGTTTTAATTAAAGTTCTGACAGCCAATTGAAGCCTTTTTTATTTTTTGGATGTATCATATCAATCTTTCTATGTCTGTGAATGTCTCTGCCTGGGGAGTTTAATCATTAGGGAGGGACAGGATTATATCCTGTATGTGTTAACTCATCAAGTAGGCAGGGGCAGCCATAACTTTGCCTTTCCTCTTAAGCTCCTCAAGCTCAAAGTTTCATAAAGGTACGTCTTGATAAATGGTCACTGAATACAGGAGTTAATATGGATTTCCCTGGGACAGTGACAAAGAGGAGGGTAAGATGAGAATTTTGGTTGTCTTGTCTGTTTTATTTTTTTTTCTAGCTTTGTTGTTTATAAGCTGTATTCATGTGCACAAGTTGCTAACAAATTCTCTTTATTTTAATTTTTATTTATGTATTTTTAATTAATGGATTCTTTGGAAATCTCCTATAAGTATACAATATGTTCTAGGCACACTACCCCTATTCCATACACTCTATTACCCCTTTCTCACACCCCCGGCCCTTTTCCAAGCCCCCCTCTTTTTATAGTCTATTCTTTGTTTCATGTTTTGCAAGCCACTATGTTTAACTTAGTTTAAGTTCTTTGTCAATTGCCATGGTTTGAATGTGCAGTGTTCCTCAAAGTTTGGCATGTCATAAAACCTTGGTTCCTATGCTATTATGTTGCTGGGATGTGGTGCCTTGTGCCATAGGACCTTCCCCTCTTTCATTGCTTTCTTGCCTCCAGACATTAAGTAAGTCTTCTGCTGTAAGCACCTGACCTGGTGTTCCATATATTCCTCAAACCAATAGAACCAGCCAAGAACAGAATGAAACCACTGAAACTAGCAGCCTAAGTAGTGATTTCCTCCTTTTAAGTTGTTTATATCAGCTAGTTGCTATAGTGGATGGCGAGATGACTGATACATTAGCCTAGCTAGAACTATCTGAAATAAAGAACATACATATGTATTCACATATGTGCTTTTTTTTTCCAAAAACATTTTTATTAGATATTTTATTCATTTACATTTCAAACGCTATCCTGAAAATCTCCTATACCCTCTCCCATCCCTGCTCCCCAACCCACCCACTCCCACTTCCTGGCCCTGGCATTCCCTTGTACTGGGGCATATAATCTTCGAAAGACCATGTGATTTATTGACATTCAACCAAGTGTTTCTCTAGAATTCTACAAATAATTCTTATATTCAATCTTATATAGACTGATTCCATTTAGAACCTGAATACTTGGCTATCCCACATGTCAAGTTCAGTAACACAGCCTCAGTCATGACATCTTTCCTTCTTCTAAGAGGAATGTGAGCTCACATACCTTTAGTCTCCTGTATTTCTCTTTTGAGAAATCATTTGTCACCTTTGCTTTATCCCTTCTTCTTACATGGCTAATTGCCATGGTATTTTGGGTTTTACCTTCTGAGAAAGAACAACACATACAGTTTTTCTGTCTAGGCAGATAAACTACCATAAAAGTCAAATGGAGGGAATGGGGTAACTTTCATGTGCTGCAGTCAACCAGTCTCTCTCTCTCTCTCTCTCTCTCTCTCTCTCTCTTTCAATTTCTTTCACTTTCTTTTCTCACTTTAATTGAAGAGTAGCACCTGTCCTGTCCTCACTGAGTCTTACATATTTCTCTTTGCCCAATTGTCCTTTATATGCTCTAAGAAGATAAGGCAAAATAAAATATGTGGATTGGACATATAAACTGAAGTCTATCCACTTCAATAATCACAGAATTATTAACTTTTCTGTTTCATGGTGAAATTCCTGTCTCTGGGGTCATGTGGGGTGATATTAAAAGTACAAGTTGCCTGATCATGAGTTGAGGAGTGAAAATCATATTAATAGGTAAACCAGGCAAGAAATGTGTTATGTAGGAGATTTTATGCTAGGCACAGGGGTGTGGAGAAAATTCATGTTACTACATGTTCTTGTTGGGTGGTGGAGTTTCTAAATTTGGAAAGACTATATGTAGCAGACATAAAGAAAATGAGACATGGGAAGGAATGTCCAAAGTATGGAATGCAGTGACATCTTTGCCATTAAAGAAATTATCTAGCAGTAAAAGAAATTAGGTACCTTAGACTCCGGCAGCTAACCTGACATTCAGGGCTTAAGGAGCTCATGAAACTCATTAGACTCAGGAGATTCAGATAGTCTAAGATTCACAATTGTATAATCCCCAAGGTTATACAATCATGAAACACTCCATAGAAGTCAGGAGGTTCTTCCTTGGAGCTACATACAAGTTGGGCAGTACACTTCAGGAATACAGAGTTTTGGAGTTGTCATCATACTACAATGATTCTTATTGATTTAGCTGATATTGAGTCTTCAATTCTCCTGTAAATATCTCCTTAACCATGATCCTAAAAGTAACACTAATAAATGAATTTGTTCACCAAGTTAGAGTTGAATAGATATGTGGAGAAAATATACACTTATTTATGCCTTTTCAGGGAATGTCACATAACAGGAAGGATGGGCTCTCTACTGAAGTGTGGGGCTTTCTAAAGATATTGTTCTGTAACGTGAAGACATAAAGTCCATGGGTATGGGAGATAGTGTCTTGATGCTGCACAGAATGTCCACATATGAGACAGCTCTTGGCATGTAAGAGGCTTTCAAAATTTGTTAAATGAGTAAATATATAGAAATGGCTTTGATTTGAAAATAAGAACCAAACAAGTGGTGATGGGAATCCATTATGTTGAGTAATTTCAAAGTACTGTGTGGGTCATGAGATCATGAAGTGCTTTCATAGGCAGTTCTGTCCTTATTGCAAAGAGCAGAGGTTGATTTAATGACTAGACTAACTCTGATTTTGTATATAAGTCCACCTAGACTGCATCATTACCTAACTTGGGTTTCTGAAGAATATTTGAAATCAAATTATAATATGGATTAAAGAGAGCTGGGAAAAGTTAATAACTTTTCTACTATTACCAAGGATACTAACCTGGTGGCACATGGTGTGTGTGTGTGTGTGTGTGATTACTTTGATTCAAACTGTAACAAATAAATGATCAGATAATTCAAATCACCTACCTTTATGATAAATGTCCAAGTCACAGGTTTTTGATTGGGCATTGACTATCCTTTCGATTGTTGATATTAAAAGTAAAAAATCAAGTTGGTACTAAGTAAATACTAAATATTAACTAGCCAAGAATTGTACATTTATTTTCCTATGGTTCCTAATTTTTATATCAGGGGACTGGTGAATAACAGAGCATGATAGGGCAAGACATGAGGAAAGGGAAGGAGATAAACAAGAGGATACACATCTGGAGAGTTTCTTTGAAGGTCTATATTTCCTGTGGTGTTCCTCAGGGCTGCATACAGCCACTAAAGGATCAGACGTCTCACTGTTGGGAAGAGTTTCTCCAGGCTGAGTTTCCATAATTTCACCTTCAGTTCCATGTGCATAGCTGTTGTTAAGGCAATGGAGTATTTTTTGTTTGTTTTTGTTTTTGTTTGTGTGTGTGTGTTATTTAAAGGGATGGAAACATTCACATTCATATTTACATCTCCCGTGGTGATAGACTTGATGATTCACATCATTAGAGCTGACCCAAGGACTTTACTTTTACAGAAAAGTTCAGACCTGGCAATGGTTGCATCAAGTTATGGGTTATGTAGGTGCAGGTCTAAAACCCCGGTTTCCAATCCTCACTCATGAATAACAGGGCCATTGTCCTGGAAAGGGTCAACGTGAGGTGCACAGAGGTTAGATGGCTTGTCTAAATGATGTATTGGTCTCTGTGACCTGGAATGAATTGGTTGTAGGTTATGACCTATTGGTCTTTTTTTTCCCCTATGGCCATCTGATGGCTTATCATGAGGTCAGCTCATGCCTACTAGACATGTATACATAGCACAAATTATTGGAAATAACTTAAACCCTAGGCTTCTCAGGCTGAGCTGGTCTTTGTATGCATATGTACTCTATGCTGCAACCCATGTCTACAGAACTGGTGTTCCTGACATTGGCCCCTCAAGCCCCTCATCCCTCTAGTTCTGATCTTAGTGAGAACATGCTTTCTGATATGGTTAAAAAAGAAATAGGAGAGTTAAAGGACATTGGAAGTTTGGGTAGAGCTGACCCATGATCCTTTACTCGTCATCGGGTTGGAATGACTAGGAATGCTTTGGTCTATCTGAGAGCATTCCAGATAGACATAGTACTTTAAAGAACCCAGGAACATTGGCTTTGTTTACACCCCACGAAGAAGAAACATGGGTGACTCTTCATGTTCAAATATGGACGGACATTGATCATAACCCACAGGTACTGCAGACCACCCAATATGTAGTGAATAGCAATGGAGACAAAGAAAGTTTCATGAAATGAAGACTGGAGGAGCATTACGGAGATAGTTTGTACCTACAAATATATAGGCTCTGGGGAGGGAGACTGAAAGACCTGGATTTTCAATCAATTGACCATAGAGGCAAATTAGAAGAGTTGTATGTAACAATTACACGTATAGGACAAAGCCAAATGGATTCAAACCTGTCTAACTTTGAAGCGACTGTGACCTCAGTTTTCTCATTTCCACAAATGGAGATGATGATGCTGTTGACATTTGGTGCTGTGAGAACTAATGAACTATACTGTGCACAGATCCCATATTCAATAATTGTTAGCTATCAACAGTACTGTTTTACCCAGTGTTATGGCTTTCAGAATAATGACATGACTTTGCTTGCATGCTACATTGGGTGGGAAGGTGCACTCTGATTTTGAAATTATTGCTTCTTAGCACAAAGCCACAAGTTGATACTCTGTTTGGTGGCACTGTTGCAATAGACTCCATAGGCCCCACTGCTTCTCTGCTAGTGACTTCCTGTCAGTTTCCATTTATGAGGGCACAAGAGAGGGACCAGAGGGCAAGAACACAAGGGTTAGGTATACTTTGCCTTCAGTGTGCTGCTGAGCCTGTTGGTGACAGTGACCCTTCACAACAGCACTAAGTCACAGTTTCTAGCTCTTTCCAGGATTCTATTTTTCATCATCAGAGGAAACCTGGCTTTATCCTTCCTTAGAGGAGTAGAGTCCAGTTCTGAAGAACTCTTCCTCTAAGATCCCAAAGCATAACATCTTCCCTTTCTCACAAAGGTCTAGGCCTTACCTCTTATAGTCACTTTTCAATGCCATTTGTTCCAACAATCCCAAATTCTTGCCTTTGTCTAGCTCCAGGGTAGATTTTTTTTTTTGGTTATATTTTTGTTGTATTATATGATGAGTCCTATGTGTTTGCTTAAGTATATTTCACTTTATATTGAGACAAGGCCTACTATGAATTCTAGATGGAATTTATACTCATAATCCTCCCGTTTCTGCTTCCTAAATGCTGGGATTATAGGTTAGACCCACTCAGTTAGACCCTACATGCTGGGGTTATAGGTTATAATTATAGGTAATGGGTCAGGCCACACTTGGTTCTGGAAACTTTAAAAGTAATTACTCATATTAAGTTTTCTCTGTTAAAAATAACTAGTATACTAGTATGGGTGTGTTTCCCTAGTGACTTATACAGACAAAACTACATACCTAGAAGGCATCCTTGAGGAAATGTGTTAGTTGGGCTTTGGAATTCTGTTGTTTTCTGGCTGTAATCCATGACATCCTTCTCTGCCACCCTTCTTTCCTCACCAATGTTGCTGTCTCTTACTGCTGAGCTTTTTTCAGAGTTGATCATTTAAGGATATATATATATATATATATATATATATATATATATATATATATATATCCATTTCTGATTGTTATAAAGTGTTTCCTTATATTAAAGGTGTGTAGAATGAGATGACAATTCCTTGTGATGTTTCATGAGTCATGTTCATTACCAGCTTACTTTTGCTTGGCTCCAGGATCACAGTAAATTGGTCTTAACTCTTCTTACTTCTCCCATCTATGAATTATATACTTATAGCTCACAAAACTCTTGCTGCTATAAGTAACAAAATCCTTCCCTGAAAAAGAGATTCTTTAAAACAGAAAAGTCTAGTGCATTTGACTAAAGCACAGATAAATTCTAAATATTTCCAGGGATCCAGGGGTCCTTGTCTCATGCACTTATCCTAAACTGAACAGAAAGAAACACTGTGATTGGCTATATTTTGGCTACAACACTGAGGTTAGAAAAGAATGCTTCATTAAATTGAAGTCAGGATGGTATATTCAGGATAAAGAATGGTAGATTCTGCACAGGGCAAGATATTTACTGTCAATGACTATTGGTTATACTATCCAAAGAATGTGAGTATCAGCCCTGCATGAGTATCAGCCCTGCATGAGTATCAGCCCTGCATCTCAGAGACTTTGCTTGCATATCACTCTCACCCCACGGCAGAGATGATTTCCAGAGAGCAGAACCACTGTGCACTAGATTTATCGTACAAACAATGCAGCAGATTTGTCTTCTGTTGTCTAAATCTTCCAAATTGTCTCCCATCGTTCCTCTCTCCTTTCAGGAATGAGTCAAGAGTATAAGTTTAGGAGAGAAAAGGAGAAAGGGCACAGAGTTGAGAGGCTTAGATAATGAGAGGTTCTGGAAAGAGTTGGGAGAGGGAAAAGTATGATCAGAATATATTGTATGTGAATTTCACTTTCAATTAAGAATAAAGAGGTCGAGGAGTTTAGGCTGAGCATGGTGGCACATACCCCTAATCTCAACATGTGTGAGGCTAAGCCAGAAGGATCATGAGTTTGAATCCAGTATGTAGTACATAGTGAAAATTAGTCTTAAACGATCATAAACAAACAAACAAACAAATAAATAAATAAATAAATAAATACTGATAAGTTATTTTCTACCAGTGAAACAAGCCAATTCAAGCCAAATTAAAATATATAAAGGCAGGTTTATTGGGAGGCAGATATTGGGCAAATTCACTGGTCCCAAGGAACAAGGCCAGAGAAGTTGCCATGGGAAGGGAGACAGAAAGGAGGGGGAAGAGAAATTAAGAAAGAGCATGTACAAGCAGTGAGAGAGAGAAAATGTATAGGTGTATGAGAGACAACAATGTCTGGATTATATAAGGAGTAGCTTCTGGGAGAGGGGAAGCCCAGCCCCTGGACTGGAAGTAACTGTTAACAGGCAAAGGCATTGTGCTTAATTAAAAAATGGTTTTCATAGTATGCCAGACATGCCCTATAACACATAGAGACTGAGGAATGCTGGGAGAACCTGGATTAAATAGGCACTTCAGCATCCTTTCTGGCTCTGAAACCCAAACCCAATATAGGGAAAGAAAGTAAGATCAGGAGTCAGGTATTCCTTGGACTCAGTCCATATTAAAAACATTAAAATAGTTATTAGATCAAATGTTTGTACATTGGCCCAAGCCACGAAGCAGAAACTTCTAGCTTTTGGTTGTATCAGGTGTTAGCCATTGACTTAGTGTGTAATGGGAATGTTTAGGCCTTCTGGTTTAGGGAGGTAAGTAGATGTGCGCCTAGTGGGTTTGCACAGAACACAGAGGCCTGAGGGCAGCACCTTTGCTGCTCATATTCTCACTCCATATGCTTCATGGTTATTAATCCGGAGTGTTCATTTATTATGTCATCTCCAAGGGTCACTTATTCTTTTATTCCCCATGTATATATTTTATTTCACTCAGCATTAAATAGGTTATTATATGCAAGCACCAGTAAAAACAGCCTATTGTTAAAATAAGTCTTTGCCCCCCCCCAACCCCCATCCTCAATGTGTTTTAGTTTGGGCTTAAATCCTGTTTCCCTTGACATTATTGTACCAGATGTCTTAGGTTTTACCTTAAACAGAAAAGAATTGCTCTTCAGTGGGGCAATTGAGTCTTCAGAAATAGGAGCTTATGTTCAGCTTATCAAATTTGGATCCAGCTCCTCCTCCATGATAATTAACATGCAATGATATTCCCGATTCTTTTCCCCTGGCAGGGTCCTGGCAGACTTTGCAAGGTTCAAGCTGGTTCTAAATAACACTAAGATAAATCTTTGCTTTTGTCACACTGTTGAGTGGCTAATAAAGAGAGCAGGCAGGCATTGTGGCGGGCTTTCTTTGGTCAGAGAGCCCTAATGGTGTGTCAGGATTATATAATTCACCCTCCAAGAGCATCCAAAAGAGAGATAAATTGTTTGGTTGGGAGAAATTAACCGCGGATTGATCCTATCTGTTTTAATTTAACACAGGACGGCTTAGACTACTCCAAGGAGCAGATGGGCTATTGATCTGACAATAGGATAATCAGAGCATCAAAGCTGGGGTGGGGGAGTGAAGGGAGGGGTTTCCGAAGCAAAGCGCTTGGGACTTTGCCAGAGTATTCCTCTTGGAACGAAAGCCATCTTTTAATTGGGCACGCACCTTTGCCTGCTAACAGTTCTTATGATCGGTAAGAGCTCTCAAGGTCTGGACCTGCATGGAGTTTTCCTGTAAAGAGCTTATGCTGGGCGTGCTGCTTGGCAGAGGGATGCAACTTGGCAGTGGAAGGGTGTAAACTGTGGGGGAAGGGAGCAAGGAGTTGGATACTGTGCTCTGGGAAGCCTCTGCTGAAAAAAGATGGAGACAGAGATAGCAGAGTTGGAATTAGAATCATCTGGTTAAACACAGAGGCTAGAGTCTTCCTTTCTGCCTTAAAATTTTTTTTTCTTTAAATAAACATTCTATCTTCCTGCTATCAGTTGGTTTCACTTCTGCCTAATTTACCCATACTACATTTAGAATAAGCTTCTCCCTGATCTCAAGGGCGAGGTTTCCTTGGAAGCCAGCAAAGGTGTATATAGAAACTGAGTGTCTCCAGGGTGTTGGGCTTGGGGTCATGCCCTTCTTTTGTACCTGCAGTTTTGCTTGTGAGTTAGTTATCTCCTCTGGCTCATGGACCCTCAGTTAAAAGCTCATTGCCACAGATGCTCCCAGATGGGTCAGACAGAGTTTTTGGGATGCTATGGTGACTACTAGGTCAGGATGCCCTGACACATAACCCAGTTGAAGACCCAGCCAAGGCCAAGTATCAAAGGGCAAATACAGTCCAGGGGGTCAGGGAAAGGGCAAATAAGTCTTGTGAGGGACACTTGGGACTTTGACAAGCTGAGTCTGCCTGACTTTGAGAAGAGCCTGGGTCATTCATGTCAAGGGTCCTCTTTGGGGATGAAGTAGTAGTGGCTGTCCATGGAGAATCACAGTTTGCCCTGCGGTTGTGGTCCATTGGTGGAGCTCTGAGGGGTGTTCAGTGCAGCAGGAATGTGAAGATCTCTCTTTCTCTCTCTCTCTCTCTCTCTCTCTCTCTCTCTCTCTTCATGACAGCAAGACTTAGAAAACAAACCTGAACTTCTCTTGGTAAGGGCAATAAGCAGAAACAGTGACATGAACTTATTTAGGTCTTTTAGTTGGGGACAAGAGGAAATGGTGGTGTAGTTTCTCCCTGCTCTCTTCTACCTCTCCTGCTGTCCTATCTTTCACCCTTTCAATCTCAGACTTCCAGTGATCCTCCTTATGATTTAGAGTTAGAAAGGCCTTATGTTTCATCAGGATACTCACCAACATCTCCTAAGTGCTCTTCCCACAATGGGAACCTAAAGGGACTGATAACCATATATCAGGTCACATATATCTGGAGAGAATTTCCTAACTGTTCTAGCAACAACCACACCCATGCTACTATTGCTGAAAACATCTTGGGTGTATGAGGAGAGGCAGAGTGCAGAGAAGCCTTTAAAAGAAAGGAAATCATTTATTATTCATTCAACTGGAGGATCTATTACTAGAAACTTCTAGGCTCTGTGGAGTTGGTAGTGATTTTGCTGACTTTGCATCCCAGAAAAGTGAGAGTAGCTATAAGAATCCATTTGAGATATTGTGTGCTAGGAAGATTTATTTTTTTCAGTTGTTTCTTAAATGTTTTTAACTGAGATAAACTATATTACCCTTTCCCTTCATTTTTCCCCACCTGCCCTTACCAGATACCCTCCTTTGAACCTCTCCACATCACCCAACTCAGGTTGATTGGCTCTTTTATTATTCTCATATACATAGATATTTGTATGTGTGTGTGTATGCATAAATACATATAAATCCAACCCACTGAGCCCATTTCTGTTGTTTGTGTGTATATGGCCTTAGGGATGACTGCTCTGTGTCAGACAGCCAGTAAGGGAGCTTGTCCCCGAAAGAATCTAATTAGGTCCTTGTATTCCTTTGTCTAGGGGTATAATTCTACAAAAATTTTTCCTTTCCATGTTATGATTTCCACTGATATTATTATTGTTCCTCTCTTCTTTATGCAGCTATTTCTAGGAGAGACTATTTTACAGCAGACTTTCCTGGTATTCTGTCTCTTACAGTCTTCTGTAATGTTCCATGAACACTGGAGCTGTGATGTAGCTTTACCCATTCGGACTGAGTTCTTCACCATTAGTTGAGCTCTACATTGTTTCCAGTTGTGGTTTGCTGGGATGGCCTTCATTTTCTGTCAAGACAGGTTTTTTGTTTTTGTTTTTGTTTTTGTTTTTTGATGAGGGATGGTATCTATGCTTATCTGTGTATATAAGGTTAAGACTTGGAGTGCATACTATGGTGGTGGGAGCTGATTCTTTTCAGAAGTGCATGACCTCAACTTCCCTGGGAAATTACTGGCTAGGTTACCTACCAGTACTAGATATGACTTCCCTCCTGTTGAGTATCTACAGCTGTTGGTTGTTGAGTGTGTGTGTGTGTGTGTGTGTGTGTGTGTGTGTGTGTGCATGCCACTTAACTAAACCTTTTTGCTCATCTTGTCTAGGAAGACTTTTAAAAGTCCTCATTATAATAAGATTTGAGCTCTTCATTTCTATGTCAAAATAAAGCTTTAAAATTAAACAAAGCCCCCCCCACCTAGTATTTCATATATTTCTGTTATTCAGCATCAGTTGGTAGGGGGAGTTTATACATTTGTCTTTTATGATTTTAATTCAGTTTTATAGGTATGACAACAGGCCTGTGATTTAACTCGAATATTTCAGTTAGATTTTTTTCATTCAGCCAAGCCTCCTTTTGCTTTCTTTTTAAAGACACTCATCTTAGGAAAAGCGTATTTTTTGATGGCTAAAATGATAATGACTTCTTTTTTTTTCCACCTAAGAGAAATACCAGCTAGAGGAATGTGAAACTCTTGCCATAGTGGAAAAATAATAAAGTATATTAATAGCTGAGCAAATGGATCTTGCTGGGAAACATTTTAGACTTTCAATGGTCTCACAGCGATAGAACGGGTCCTTGAACTGAAAGTCTTTTCTTCATTATTACCTTTTAGTTCTTTTTTTTAGAGGACAAAAATGCCTTTCAATTAAAATTGCGGAATCATTTGAAGTTGCGCTTGTGAATGCCTGAGGATCAGAGGATGCCCCTAGTGTGGGGAGTACCTGAGGCCACATGTTGGTGTGTCTTGTTAGAAATCCATCTTGGCCCCCCTCTGCTTGCCCTACAATTTCAGTGTGGTCATGCTTACTGGGCTCAAGACCATCACCTGTGACTGCAAAGACAATAAAATTTACACATGTGTGGTAGGTGAAGAGATAAAGACTACATTGGATGGTAAGCTAAGAATGAAGCTATTTTCTATTTGCCGATCCCAAGATGCACAATTCAAATCTACTCACAGACCTTTGCACAGAGGTCTCTTGTTCAAATGGAGGAAATGGAGAACTAGTTGCAAGGGGCATAGAATTTTGGGCTCAACCAGGTTCCTTTTGTGTTCTAGCTTTGGACTTGCTGGCTATGTGACTGACCTCACACAGGCTGCTTAACTTGGATGTCTTCATCTACTCTCTTTAATGAAGAAAGTTTAGTACCTGGTGAGTTCCTGGGGCTGGTTTTAAGGTTAATAAGGTCATATATTTAAAGAAAATTGCAGTGACTACTGAACATTAAACATTATGTAAGGGTGGGCTGTTACTAACCCTGGATCTTAATTTTTTTTCCTCAGGGAAAGAGATTGATTAACACTAATACCTTACACAGCCCATGCTGTTCAATGCCAAGAGATAGTGTAGTGTTTTCTGAATAGTGATACAACGAGCAAATGGAAATTAATTTAGTCCATGTCATTTTTTTAAAGTTTAAAAATTTCAATTTAGCTGTTCTGATTTTTTTCCACTAATTTAATCACAATTCAATTAGTTAAAAAAAAAGATCACTCTCAAATCAAGCCCCATTTGTAATATTTTAATGTTACTTGTGGCTGGCACTGAGAGTCTCTGGAAAGGATTTTTTTTTTTTAATGAAAAATGCTATGCAAAAAATCAATACATTGCCTTAAAACAATTATGAAAAATATGACAAATGAGAAAAACAGCTCATTATTTATTAGTAGAGTTGGGAGTTGTGGGAGGTCCTTTTGAGATACTTAGAGTTGGACAAAATGGGTGATGCAGTGCAAGGTGGACCAGTGTGGCTGAAATATCTGTTGTGGCTTTATGAAGTATCAGGGCCTGTACCAGCACAGGGGCAGAGGAGAGGCTCTGCTTCCTATTCTCCCTTCACAGTGACTGCTCAGCTTCAGAGCAAGATTAGAGAATTGCATGTCTAGCTATAATGAGGGCAGAGTATGAAGGGGTCTACTTCTCAGTGGGGTATCTAGTCTCAGGTTGTTAATATGGAGGAAACTTTACAAGTGTTTCCACTTAACCTTTCATGTAATCAGAATTTTGTTCCATAACAAGATTCATTTCTAATTTCATGACCCAATCATTTGTTTGATTTTTTTTTTTTCTGTGAGTACTCACTGTAGGTCACAGTTGTCGGGGAAACTCAGTTAGCAGGGAATCCTATCAGTCACATGCATTGTTCCTAAGGGGAGAGGGATCTTTCTATGTTAGGTCTTCAGCTGATTGGATGGAGCCTGTCTATAGCTTGGAAAATAGTCTGCTTTATTGAAATGTGTTAATTTAACCTAAAAACCACTTTTGTAGAATAATTATTGAGTGAAATCTTGCTACTATGACCTCCGGCCACTGGCTTTGCTCCTCCAAGCTTCACCTTCTAGAATGAGACGTGGAAGTACAATAGCTTATTGCCTTCTGTAATTGCTATTAAAGATACAGGAGAATTTCAGGTGGTGGAGGTGGGGAATAGGAAGCAGATAACCTAGCCTGAGGATGATAGAGAGGAGATTTCACAGAACACAGATATCCAAATTGATCCCGAATGTCGTTAGCTCATACAGTCTTTGTCAGATTAAGGGGGAAAAAAATCACAACATATGGCGAAAACAAAAAGAGCTGATGGGGAAGTCTCTCTCTCTCTCTCTCTCTCTCTCTCTCTCTCTCTCTCACACACACACACACACACACACACACACCACATGCATGCACGCACTTGCATATGCAATGCACATATGCTCATGCACACACACACACACACAAACACACACACATACACATACACACACACACACACACACACACACACACACACACACGCACACACACGCACTATAATCACAGATCAAATGTTGAAAGTTTCCAGAAACAGCTTGGCTACGGTGATGTGCTGTTATTTTTTATTTTAGTTCACATGTAAACTCTAGCAGCAAGTAAGTAATATTCCATATAGATAATGTTGTCTGTACTGAAATGGCTTTCCCCCACTGCCCAGTTTTCTATTTTTAGCTGTTATCTTCCTTTTAACAGTTTTATGATATGTATACCAATTCAAATGATATGGCATCTTTAAATGACTCCATCTATGTCTAATACATATATATGACATTGTATCAATATTATATTTAGCTCACTCGAATCTACGTGTCAGATTATTTTGTGTTCATATCAAGAAGTGTGAAGACCGAGGGGCTAATTGTGTGTCCACAGTTACATGGGCATCCTATGGAAATGACATAATTCCAACCTAGGATTTCTCTCACTCTGACTATTCCAGCTACAGCAGGAATGCAACAAGAATGTTAGAGTCTGGACTCAAACCAAGAAATGAGTGACTGAGCATGTGTGAAGGCCCACTAAGCTATGAGAGGCAGAGATGATAGCAAACTGTGTAGTTCATGTCTCATCGGAAAGGGCAGGTGTTACTCCACTCCAGCCAAGTGTTACTGCTTAGGAGAATAAACTTCTGTTACAAAAAACTCCAAGTTCCAAGAGACACTGGAATTCTATTTTTCTTTTTCATTTCTTTCTTCAAAAGTATAAAATATATTTATTTTTAAGTACTGGCTCCAATACATGCAAACACTATCCAGGCCAAATTAAACACATCTTCTGGCTGGGTGGTTCCTACGAGTCGCCAGTTTTTGACTTTTGGTCTATGCTCTTATTACTCCTGATATGTAAATATTTCTAACACCTTAATATTGTACCACCTCAGAGTGTTTAAATATGTAGCAATAATATTTGTGAAGCTAAATGTGGTCCCATATGACTTTCATCAAACTGTATGAGGTCAAGAGAGAAGAGGTCATTATAGTCTTTAAAGAAACAGAGGTTGTGGGATTAACATACCTACTTATCCCAGGGGATGCACAGATGGAAAAAGAACTTGTACCATCTAGCCGAATCCTGTCCTCTTTGTTATATAACTGCCTTCGGCACTAGCTGAGTTAGAAAGTATTAAACTAATGAGAGATCTAGAGTAGAGGGAGGGAGAAGTATCAGCTGTGTTTTAAAAGCTGGTGTTCAAGGAAATTAAGCTTCTAGAAACGTGGAGCTGGTCAGGAATCAGAACTAAGCTGGAAAGGCCTTGGCTGTTCTCAGCCTCTGAAGGCACAAAATCAGAGGCTCCCTAATGCTGGGTATCAATCATGATTACAATGACATTGGATTGAGAGATGTCTTAGAGTCATCTATGATTTATCTGTCGAATATGCAATTACCAAGAACTTGTCATCTTCCAAGTAACATGTGGCTTCCTACATCTGTGTGTGTGTGTGTGTGTGTGTGTGTGTGTGTGTGTGTGTGTGTGTTGTATGTGCAGGTACATATGTGTATGTTGAGAGCAGAAGTCAACCTTTGGTGTTATTCCTTTCTTTCCACTCTGAAATGATAGCTGGAAGCAAGAGTCCTAAGACAATGGCATGATGAGAAATGATTTATTCATTTGAAAATATAATATAATTCCTTGCTGTCTTGAATCTAGTCATGGAAATGATTGTTTTGGGGAGGAAATGAAAAGACAGGAATTGCATTCTGAAAGCCATCCAATCTTCTTTAGATACTGTAGTACCTCTAGCATCTTTTCATTGACTGATGGATTCAAATGAACAAATGAGTGTCTCAAAATTTTGAAGACTACATCAAGGACAAATAATTAACTCTACTAATGGAAATAAACTCTAACTCTTACCTTCTATATAATGTAATTCAGTATTTTATGATTTCATACCAAATAATACAAGACAATATAATAAGGATTTTGAAGTTCAAAGATATTCTGGGGTCCTACAGGATTGAATTTAGAAAAATCTTTGTGTGTGTGTGTGTGTGTGTTGTATGTGCAGGTACATATGTGTATGTTGAGAACAAAAGTCAACTTTTGGTGCTTTTTCTCAGGTGCTGTCCACATTGTCTCTGAGATACAGTTTCTCATTGACTTAGAACTTGCCAAATAGGCTAGATTGATGGTCTAGGGAGAACTACACATCCACCTATCTCTGCCTCTCCTATTCTAGGATTATAATTGTACCACCACACCCATTTTGTTTTAAAAACATGAGTATTAGAGGACTAAATTCAGGTCCACATACTTGCAAGACAACATTTCACCCACTGAGCTAACATTCCAGGCCTTAGTCTTTTGAGGTGACTTTTACTTGGTAGCTTATGTGCTCTGTTCTTGAGTAGGAGTAGACCATAAAGCCTAGTAGGCAAAACACCATGTTATGTGAACTTTTTAAAACCATAAGCCTGTTGCTGGTTTCTGGGATGCTGGTGGAGCTTTGAGAGTAAGATAAAATGTACAGATTTAACTGTCATTATTTGGTGCCAACATGTCTGTGTATGTTCCTTATGGGTAATGATTCTTGGAGGAGATAGGAGGGCAGGATGCTGACCCAGGGAATGGATGTCATTGGAAGCAAATAAGAGAGATACAGGCATAAGAAAGGGTGAGAGGTTTGGAATAGTGATTAGCAGGCAGCAGGCAGGGGCTGGGGAGGAGGTATGGAGATCAAGTGCATTAAGGGAGGGCAGAGGCAGAATAATGTTTCATCAGTAAAGTGACAGACAGCAAGCAAGAAGCCAGGGTCTTCAGATCCCAGAAATGAGAATCTGTGACATCTGTGACGGGAACAGAATCTACATCTACAAATAAACAGAATAGCCATCTACAAATAAAGTGGCATCTGCTGACATCTCCAGAGAAGTGTTCCTTTCTTTTCTCCCCTCAGTAGAAGAGAGGAGCAGAGAATCTCTTAGCTCACATGGAGGCTGTTGGGAGTACCTGGGTAGATGTCATTAGGACAAGCACAAGTTAGAATAAAGTGCCCAGTGTTCTTTACCTAGCTTTATTCGAGGCCATGTGAAACACTGTGTGACCAAATGTTTTAGTCAATGACTAGTTTTCTCCTTTAATTCATTGTCACACAGCATGGGCTATATTCATAATGCTCAATCTAAAGCATTTGTCTATCTATCTATCTATCTATCTATCTATCTATCTATCTATCTATCTATCATCTATCTATCTATCTATCATCTATCAGTATTTGTAAACCTCTTGGCCCAAGGGTCACTTTTTTCAATTATGGTACTTTCTTATTGTTCTGCAAAGTCTACTAACAGTCCTCTTCCTGTGTTACTGTAGAGAAAAATGATAGGAGATATATGTGGAAAAAATCTTAAAATCTTAAAGTGTGACCAAAGGAGGCAGAGTCCACAACCAATCAATCATGCCTCAATTATAGCCCCAAGTGTAGTTTTTGTTATATTTAGGCATCTTTCTCTGTGTTGATGTTAGAAAGTCAAAAAGTTGGGGAATCATTAAAATACATTTAGGTGTCTTGAAATCCTTTCTTAGGAAAAATATACTTTACACAATTAGTGTAAAAGCCGTATGCAATGTTGGCATCATTATGCATGTGCCCTGCATGAGGAGGCTGAAGCCCTGAGAATGAATGGAAACAGTACAACATGGAAGCACTCTGGGATATGAACTCCCATGAACTGAAGACTCATTCATATTCCTTCTCAATGTATCATTCTGGGTAATTTGTAGATGTATCTATAATTCTGGGTAACTTCCGCTTACCGTAGCTTGGCCATCTTTCCTCCTGCCCTTGGTTCTCCTTCTACCTTTTATCTCTCTAGTATATTCAACATTGGTAAATGAAATCACCAATAACCCAGTTGCTCAGCTCTGGTCCTCAGATGTCCTTTTTGCCTTTTCTACTTTTTTTTTTTCTTCAAATTTTCAGTGATACTCGTCAAGTCCTGCTATTTCTTTCCCCAATGAGGTTCGAATATGCTCCCTTCTCTCTATCTCCATCACTTCTAACATGATCTGTCTTCTTACTTCTCAGCTCTTTGTTTCATTTTCTGCCTACTTAGTTTCAAAAAATAATATCTAGATTTAGCCAGAGGGACCTTTTTAAAGTTCTAACTTAATACTAGAATCTTAAACATAGTCTTTTTTTTAAAAAATAGGTTTTATAATGAGGATAAAATGAAATATTGCTTATTTTGACATAAACCTGTTGCTATAGTCATATATCCATATCCTTTCTTACATGTTTAAGGCATTCTGGAGTTCTTCCTGTATCATTATTGGGCCATTTACTCTTCCTTACCATGTAATAGTCTCATTTTCTCTTTTACCTATACAAAAAGTTCTCTCCATCTTCATCTTCCTCTTTTTCCTCCTCATCTCCTTTTTCTTTTTCTTATAAAATTCTATACATCACTTAGACCATATCTTCAATCTCAGACTTCAGAGCATCTTCCTCAACGTTCAGCTTGTTTAGGTGCCCTGTTTTATAGTCTGATGGAACTATGAAGTTTTTCTTCCTGATAGTCACTGAACTAATTACATACTCCAGGCTCAGTGCTCACAGCAGCGTATTTACTCAGAACATACTTACTTAGTGGATGCATAGTTAAATGTGGATTATTTGAAAATGACATAGGTAAAAGGGTTGTCTACAAAACAGCATTTGACAAAAGCAACTCTTACATATACAAAATCAAAGTGCATAGTTAAGATGATAAACCTGCTTTCTCTGGTTTAAGAAAGTGTGTTCTTTCTACTGCAATGCCTTATTTATACTTTCTTATCAGAAGTTTGAGTTCCATAGTTATACTATTCCAAACTTAGTAGATTATAATCCTCTAATTGATGAGGGCTTTTCATGAGTTAGTTATTTTTGTTGTTGAAGGAGACAGGGATCTACCTTTAAATAAACTTCAACAAGTTGATTCACCGAGGTCAAGATGACTGGACGCTCAGACAGGCATAGGGAATGATATTGTTGTTCCAAAGTGAGAATGATGGATGCTGGGGTCATTTGGCCAGTAAAATTCAAGGCTGAATGTTATAGTCCATCACAACAGACAAAGGTTTTGGTGCAGGCCCTAAAGCAAGTGCAGTGATAATTTACACAGAGCTTGGTGTGTCTGTTCTATTGATCCCAGCAAGGCTACTTCTCTGACTAGCCTTTTGATTACTTAATTTTTCCATCAAATCTGGCCTTTTATCTACTAGACAAATGTGCTGTCTACCAACAAGCAATACCTTAGTTCACCCAGATTCTTCAGACATAGTCGGGCTGTGCTCTATTTTGGAACATAGACATCTGAAAAGATTGGGGCTGGAGGGGGCATATTCTCTCTCATGTATTCATCATTTTAAGGTTATAAGAAACTTTTAATACTTCCAAAAAGTTCAAATTATGTTTCTATTGAGTAAGGGTGATTTATAATGGCACAGGGTTGGTTCATGGCAGACAGAAATAATGGAACAAATTTGCCATTTGGGTATAAAAACATTTCAAAGAAAGTCTGAAGTCATATTTAACTTCTAAAGAATTAAGCAGGTCTCAAAGATGATTTTCCCCTCTCTGAACATCAACATCTTCCTCTACCCTGAGCATCTAACTCCCCTAATAACCAAACCAAACCATTTTGAGATTTGGAAAAGTTAACGAATGCGAACCATTTCATAATATTAAAGTAATAAAAAAAATCCAGCTTTGTGTTTTAGTGATTATTAAAATTACAAATGATATGCAGCAAAATGGTGATGTTATTGTTAACTAATAGCAGTGTGGCGGAATACTACAATCATGAACGTTAACCCATATTAACCATTCATTATCATAGAAGAGAGCAGAGGATTATAGTGCTTTCCCTTTTAGTATTCAGCAGCCTTTTAGGCAGGTGTCCTTGGTTCCAGAAACAAGAGGAGGTTACCTTAACTGTGGATGCTTTGCCACTGAAGAGGAAGGTAAGGGTGCTGAACAGTACGATCTGCCTGTGCAGGATCGTGGGCTATCTCACACCACTCCTGACTTGGGGAGGGTTTTCCTTATAGGCTCTCAAAAGAGTGACAAGCAGTGCTTCTGTGAGGGAGAAAATGTAAGTCTGATTCTGCTGCACTTACTCCTTTTATTGCATTGGTGGGAGTAGTGGGAAGGGTAGACAGAGATCAGAACCATCACAACTTATATCCTCTCTCGTTGAAGGACACAGGGAACTGGAGCTTGGAACACTCCTGCAACCCCTGCTAGTGTTAGTTCACAGTTTAAAAACACTCTGCTGTTTACATTACAATAATCAGCTTTGGAATTGATTTCATGGGTGATTAGAACTCACATCAGTTTTGGTAAGTGGCTCTGGACAATGTTCCTTTCCTGACACCTCTCTCTTCTCCCTCCATCCTTCTTTCTCTTCCTGCCTTCCTCTCTCTTTTTGAATCCTTTCTTCTTTCTCTTCTACCTTCATTCTCTTGTCTCTCTCTTCTTTATTTTTAATATAATTTCACATTAATTTGGCCCTAGTGACATCCCCAGTAGGGAGAAATTGTAGTGACACTGTCTTCATTTCTACAGGAGAAGAAAATGAAACACAGAAATGAATAATATGCCTCAGATCATAGAAAGAGACCATAGCCAGTTTGGAACAAGACTATAAATCTCTGACTCCTGGTCCAGGGTCCTTCTCAGTAATCATGATACTTCTCAAACAGTTTGTGGAAGTGATGCTTTGAAAGTGAAACATTCTTTTACTGGGAAGTCATGTGTATCTGAAGTAACCTTGATCTTCCCAAGTTTTTACTTACATGTACAATTTATCTTTGGACCAGAAGATTGCAGCCCCTGGGGTTTGCATCCTCATGTCAGGAGACAAGCTAGAGCTGGATGGCTTAGGGAATGGCAGGTTCTTGTAACCTACATCACCCTCACTCAAGGGAAATGAAATTTTGGAGTAAATGAAAGGCAGAGCCATTATGACAGCAAATACTTAGCCGTTCTTGTTGTGCCATAGGGCCAGCTCTAAACAAGTCTGCATGCATTGTCTCACTTAATTATCACAATCACTTGAAAATGCATCTGTTTAATTGGTTTCATGAGGGGGTTAAGACAGAAGAGGTTAGGTGTTTGCCACATGTTACATAATTATCACTCAGAGGGGCTGCATTTGAATCCCAAACATCTGGACTTAGTGTTATGATACATAACCGTTGTGCATGAATGTGACATGCATATGCCTATATGTATGTGTGTATGATTGAGTGATTCTTAGTGTGTTTGAATTCAACAAATTTAATGTACTTATCACATAATTTTACTATCTATCTCATCATTTTCCAATTCAAACCATAGTTTTGGGATCTTTGAATCTCCCTGAAGGTAACTATAGTTTTTCTGTATCGTAATTTCCACTACAGGGCTGAAGTGACCTCTTACTTACTTCTGTAACCCTGACAATTCCAGAACTTTTGACATTGTTTTTCTCCTGACAACTCCTCCCCCAGTCATTAGAGAAAGTTCATAGATATATTTCTGAGATGCCTTCACTGTTGGTAGAAAGCTTGGTTCAAAGGAAGCCAGTCTCTCTAAGAACAGATATGTAACTGATGTCTGACATGGTATTGCTACCTCTGGGTAGTACAGGCTATTTTGGAATAAGCAGATGAATTATTAATGTTGTCAGAAAAATCAAATAAATCATCATTTAAGATTCCTGTGTCTCAATTTACTTTCTCATCTGTAAAATAAGAACTTTAGATGGGATGACACTTAACTTTTCATAATCTTAGTTCATATAGATCTTTTAGTCACTCCCAGTTTTGGTATCTTGAAGTTCAATGTTTGGATATAGAATAGGCTTCCCCTATGTTTTGATTGCTTTATTAATGAAGCTTCTGTCTAAGGAGGCATCCAATGTGACTTCTGCCTGGATGCAAACTAATGATCATCCTTCTACACCCAGGTCTACGTTCTCTAGTTTGCAAAGTCCCTCATATTGTTCATTCCTTAAATCCATGTACCCATCACTGAATTCTTTATCTAGAATAGGTTTCTTATCACTTCAAGCGTCAGTGCTCCATAAATTTGTCTGTGTTGTTGGACTCACATTTTTAATTACTAATATTTTAAAAATCACACATGCACATTTATCTATCATCTATCTATCTATCGATCTATCATCTATAGATCTATAATCTATTATCTATGTATCTATGTATGTATTTATTGATCTATGAATATATTATCTATGTATGCATGTATGTATGTATGTATGCATGTATGTATGTATCTGTCTATATATCTATCTATCATTTATTTATTTGTATGTGTGTGTGCACACTTTGAGGAATGGGGAGCTCATAACCTGCTGTGCCTGTGGAGATGAGAGGACAACTTGAAAGAATCAGTTTTCCTCTCCTATCATGTGGGGCTTAGTGACTGAACTCAGGTGGTCAGGCTTAGTGGCAAGTGCTTTGACCTGCTGAGTCCTCTCAGTGACTGCATGAGTAATTGCTTGTTTAACCTGTCTTCCCTATCAGTATGTGTTCATCTGGGTCAGGATGTGTTCATCTGGGAAAGAAGATAGGTCTTTCCTTGAGATAGTTAGGCTTACTGCTTTCATTTCTTAATAATGAGACGGTGCAAAGCAGCATCAATGGAGGGAAAGTATTGGCAGCATTGTTTGAATACCTGGGCCCAGCTGTGTCCGAAGCTCTGAATTTCTTGTTTTGGTTAACTGAGTCCAACTCACCCTCTTCTTTTTGGTTCATTCTAGATTCAGCTGAATTTCTGTTACTTGCAAGTGAAAGACTTCTTGTTTCTGACTTCAAGTAGACCTATTTGGCCCCATAATTAAGCATTTGCAAAGGAATTCTGGAGCAGCTCAAGTCAAGGAGTGCAATCAAACCTCAGCAGAGATGTCCTTACCTGCACGGTACTCAAAGTATGAATATATTGGTCAGCATATTGGCAGCACCTGAGACTCAGCCCCATTAAATGTGAACCTGTATGTTTATAAGTTTCCTAGGAAATGTGTTTAACAACATGCTAGGGGAAGAGCTGCTAAAAGGACACAGGGAAGGATATTGCTAGGGCCCCTTTGCCATAAAAGGAGATACCAAAAAGATATTTGGAAGGATATCAGAATTGTGGAAGTAGAAGGGGGAGCTGTGAGATTCCAGTAAGATAAAGGACTAGGGGTCAGTGTACAGGGAACTTTGCACACAAGGTTAGCAGAGAACAGTGGGATAAGGCTCAGTAAGATGTGATGTGTGTGTGTGTGTGTGTGTGTGTGTGTGTGTGTGAGAGAGAGAGAGAGAGAGAGAGAGAGAGAGAGAGAGAGAGAGAGAGAGACTCACAGGAGACATTTACAGTAGTAGCACATTATTTTGAGGGGAGTCTCCCATCACATGACATCAGTGACTGGAAATCCATGACAAAGGAAGAATTACTATACGACTTTTAATAGTCACCACCTCAGGGAATGATTTGCTTCCTGGATTTGCCATGGGTAGAGTTAGAAAGTGTTAGAAATGACCACCAATGTCTCAAAAACACGGGGCTCACATCACAGTCAAATTCCTCCTTTTCCATAATTGCCGGTCTTTACCTTTTAAGGGCTTGCTTTGAGTTGATTCAGGGACTCAATGGCAAACCTCCATCCTTCCCTGATGACCATTTCCAAGGATGTGCTGATGTGCATGTCGGCCAGTTACTGCATTTTTCTGAGTCATCCTCACCATTTTGCAAAAGAGATGGTTTGGCAGCAGAGCCCTGTCTCTTTTTCAGTTTCTCTGAACACCACTTCTGAGTCCATGCTGGCATAGGAGAAGATGGAACTTGGTATAAAAATGAAGCAAGATAAGATTACATAAAATTTATTATGTGACAGGGCAGGCTCATTTTGCTTCATGAATAATGGTTAATCACTGTTTGAATCAGAGACTATTTACTAGCTGGTTCTCATAAATCAGGCCAGAGGAATAGAAATATTTATCACGAGCTACTGTCACGTGACTTTAATATGGCCAAATATTTTAATAAGATTGAAGATGCTTAGACAGGAATGGTTAAAATGATGGCAGATCTTAAGACATTAAGAGAAGAGCCTAAAAATTTTGAAGGCCAGCACTGCCCTTTAAACACGAAGAAGCTCGAATGGTGCCTGCACAGTTTGCTAACCTGCCTGCTGTGCCCCTGGCACCTGAGATGTGCCCCAGATTTATGGTACCTGGGTCATTTTCCTGACTACCTTTTTCATTTTATAAAAGCTATTAAAGATAATTTATGAGAATGAAGAATACGTTCTAAATGTGAGCACATTTACAACTGTGGGGGTGGGTCAAATGAAGGTGGGAGCTTGAGGCAGTGGAGAAAGCCCTGGCTGATGAGTCTATAATCATTAGATGCAGTATCAATCCTAAAACTACCATGTGACCTTGATCGAGTCGTTGCTCCTTTGTAATTGTTATCTTTAAAATGAAAGGGTCGTATAGCTGTTTCCTATTCAACCCCCTATACAATTTGAATGCCAAAAGGAGACTAAGTTTTAAACACACACACACACACACACACACACACACACACACACACACACACACACACACGAAAGAGGGGTTTGGGAACACGCAAAAGACTTTCTGGGATAGCCTGAAAAATATATTGCTTAGATTTGTAGGGGGTAATGGCTGATATTAGGAAAACTGTCATAGTGAATGTGATGACTGATATACTCACTGTTCAATATCTATATCTACATCTATCTGAATACCTGCCTGCTACCTATAGAGTCTATATACATTATAAAGCACTCTAGATCATGATGCATGTTAACATAGGAACCTTGCTGTTGTAGCATCTACTTTAACAGAAGTCTTTTGGGACTAGAACTAATTCTTCCCTTGAAAAATCAGCAAAGTGCTGTGCACCTGGGTTCTTGAAGGAACTGGCAGCAGGTCAGTTGTCAAGCTAGTAGCTGAAGCTCTCTTGCCCAGAAACTATCCCTAGTTGTGGGGAGATCTACCTATAGAAAGGGATTCCTGGTTTTGTAATCAGGCACCAAATGCAGACACTACTGTATACACCAGCAGGATATTGCTGAAAGGACCCTGATATAGCTGTCTCCTGGGAGGCTTTGACAGTCCCTGACAAGTACAGAAGTGGATGCTCACAATCATCTACAGGGCAGAACACAGGGTCCCCAATGTAGGAGCTAGAGAGAGTACCCAAGAGCTGTAGGGGTCTGCAACCCTATCAATGGAACAACATTATGAACTAATCAGAAACCCCAGAGCTCATGTCTCTAGCTGCATATGTATTAGAAGATGGCCTAGTTGACCATTATTGGGGAAGAAAGGCCCTTGGTCTAGCAATGTTTATATGCCCCAGTACAGGGGAATGCCAGGGCCAAGTAGTAGGAGAGGGTGGGTAGGGGAGCAGGGCGGGGGGAGGGTATAGGAGACTTATGGGGTAGCACTTGAAATGTAAATGAAGAAAATATCTAATAAAAATGTGGGAAAAAACCATTTATTTATTTATTTATTTATTTATTTATTTATTTATTTATTTCCCAAATGCTGTCCTTTCCCAATCCCTTCCTTATATTGTACCTCCCCCATCCCCCTTCACCTCTGAAAGTGTGGCCCCCCATATCTTTTCACCCTGGAGCTTCAAGTCTCTGCAGGATTAGGTGTATCTGAGGCAGGACAAGGCAGCCCTCTGCTTCATATGTGCCCATGGCCTTAGTCCAGCTCCTGTATATTCTTTGGTTTGTGGCTCAGTCTCTGAGAGCCCCCAGGACTCCAAGTTAGTTGATACTGTTGGTCTTCCTGTGCAGTTTCTATCCCCATCAGGGCCTTCAATTCCCCCAACTCTTCCATAGGGGTCTGAGACCTCCATCTACTGTTTGACTGTGGATATCTGCATCTGTTTCAGTCAGTTGCTGGGTAGAGCCTCCCAGAGGACAATTATGCTAGGCTCCTGTCTGTAAGCATAATGGAGTATCATTAATATTGTTAGGAATTGTACTTACCCATAGGATGGATCTCTAGTTGGGCTGGTTATTGGTTGGCAATTCCTTCAGTCTCTGCTCCATATTGGTCCCTGAATTTCTTTTAGGCAAGACAAATTTGGGGTCAAAGGTTTTGTGGGAGTGGTGGTGTCCTTATTGCTTCACTGCAGGTCCTGCCTGGAAATGGGAGATGGCCTCTTCAGGTTCCATGCTCCCATTCTTAGACATCACTGCTAAGGTCATCTGCATTGATTCATGGGAGCCTCCCCTATCCTAGGTCTTTGGGGCTGCCTGGAGATTCCTCCCAATCCCCCACTTCCACCAGTTGCATTTTTGAGTCATTCTCCTGGCCCTCTGGGCCTCTCCTTTTTCCCACACTCGATCCTGCCCCCCCATTCCCCTCCTGTCTCCCACCTAGGTCTCTCACTTTCTCTGCCTCCCAGGATGATTTTGTTCCCCCTTCTCAGTAGGATTCAAGAATCCTCACTTGAGCCTTCCTTCTCCTTTAACTTCTTTGGGTTTATGGGGCTGTATAATGGGCATTCTGTATTTTATGGGTGATATCCACTTATCAGTGCGTACATATCATGAATGTCCTTTTTGGTCTGTGTTACCACACTTAGAATGATATTTTCTAGTTCCATCCATTTGCCTGAAAAGTTCACTATACCCTTGCTTTGAATAGCTGAATAAGCAGTCCATTATTTTCTGTATCCATTCTTCAGATATGGAACATTTGGATTGTTTCTAGCTTCTGGCTATTACAAATAAGGATGCTGTGAACATCCTGGGGTACCTGACTTTGTGGTATGGTAGAGCATCTTTTGGGAGCCTCAAAGATATGGGTACAGGGGAAAATTTTTAAACAGAACAACATTTGCTTCTGTTGTAAGATAAAGAATTGAAAATGGGACCTCAAAAAATTGCAAAGCTTCTGTAAGGCAAAAGACACTGTCAATAAGACAAAAAGCCTACCAACAGATTGGGAAAGGATTTTTACCAATCCTAAATCTGATAGGGGACTAATATCCAATATATACAAAGAGCTCAAGAAGTTACACTCCAGAAAATCCCATTGAAAAATGAGGTACAGAGCTAAAAAAGAATTCTCAACGGAGGAATACCAAATGTCTGAGAAGCACCTGAAAAAAATGTTCAACATCCTTAATCATTAGGGAAATGCAAATCAAAACAACCTTTATATTCTACCGCACACCAGTCAGAATGGCTAAGATCAAATATTCATGTGACAGCAGATGCTGTCAAGGATGTGGGGAAAGAGGAACACTCCTCCATTGCTGGTGGGATTGCAAGCTGGTACAACCACTCTGGAAGTCAGTCTGGCATTTCCTCAGAAAATTGGACATAATACTACCTGAGGATCCAGCAATACCTCTCCTGGGCATATACCCAGAAGATGTTCCAACTGGTAATAAGGACACATGCTCCACTATGTTCATAGCAGCCTTATTTATAATAGCCAGAAACTGGAAAGAACCCAGATGTCCCTCAACAGAGGAATGTATACAAAAAATGTGGTACATTTAAACAATGGCGTACTACTCAGCTATTAAAAACAATGAATTTATGAAATTCTTAGGCAAATGGATGTATCTGGAGGATATCAACCTGAGTGAGGTAACACAGTCACAAAAGAATTCACATAATATGCACCTACTGATAAGTGGATATTAGCCCATAAACTTAGAATATCCAAGATACAATTTGCAAAACACATGAAAATCAAGAAGAAGAAAGAGCAAAGTGTGGATACTTCATCCCTCCTTAGAACAGGGAACAACGTAGCCATGGAAGGAGTTACAGAAACAAAGTTTGGAGCTGAGATGGAAGGAAGGACCATCCAGAGACTGCCCCACCTGGGGCTCCATACCATAATTAGCCACCAAACTCAGACACTATTGCATATGCCAGCAAGATTTTACTGAAAGGATACCGATATAGCTGCCTTTTGTGAGGCTATGCCAGTGCCTGGCAAATACAGAAGTGGATGTTCACAGTCATCTATTGAATGGAACACAGGGCCCCCAATGGAGGAGCTAGAGAAAGTACCCAAGGAGCTGAAAAGGTCTGTAACCCTATAGGAGAAACAGCAATATAAACTTACTAGTACCCCCTGAGTTCATGTCTCTATCTGCATATGTAGCAGAGGATGGCCTAGTTGGCCATCAATGGGAGGAGAGGCCCTTGGTCTTGCCAAGATTATATGCTCCAGTACAGGGGACTTCCAGGGCCAGGAAGTGGGAGTGGGTGGGTTGGAGAGCAGGGCGGGGGAAGGGTATAGGGGACTTTCAGGATAGCATTTGAAATGTAAATGAAGAAAATATCTAATAAAAATTGTTAAAACAAACAAACAAACAAACAAACAAACACTTAGGTTTCACCTGTGTAGCTTCATGCAATGACCCTTACGAGCTTCCTTGTAGGGAATCTAACTATACCTCACATTGCCTGGCTTCAACAGCATCTGGAACCTTGTCACAAGCCTCTATGTCTACTTACCTCACTGTTGTATTTTTTTGTGCCTATAAAACTAGTTCATGTGACTGCAGATACTAAGATCTACTGCCAGGCCAGAATCCTTGGAATCTACTTTCCATGGCTTTTGTCTACCCAAATAGTTATTTTGGGGGAGAGAATTAATTCAGGCTGTTTGATTTTGCATAGATTTATTTTTTCTCACATTTTAAAGTCTTTAATGGGCTGTGGTCTTGCTCATATTTCTTAATAGTTACAACTCTAAACTAGTTCACACACATTTACCTGTCAAGCATCACCCTTTTTATATCTTTTTGCTCTCTCTTCCTGTAGATTGGAATGAGCCACAACCATGACAGAGATTGAATGCTATATTGTCTTGAAATTTTCTCCATCAAAATTTTCTCCATTACTTTTGAATTACGGCTCATGCAAGTTCCCAAGACATGGGGGAAATAAAGCTGGATTCTTTGCCAGAATGTGGCAAGATTTGTCTCTTAGTATTTGAAGTGTATAGCTCCAGGCTCTTCTGGCTTTTATGGTTTCTGTTGAGAAACTAGTTCTTATTCTGATGGGTTTCCCTTTATATATGATGTGTTTTACTATATTTTTCTTGCTGCTTTCACTATCTTCTTTTAGTTTTGAGTATTTAGTGTTTTAACTTTAATGTTTCCTGGGGAGTTTCTTTTCTGGCCTCCTCTATTTGGAGTTCTGTGTGCTTCTTGTATTTGTATGAGTCTGCCCTCTATTTCATTTCTCCATAAAATCCATTCTGCCCCCAATCTCAGTAGCCCCAGTCAACACAATGTATGTATACACAGCACGCAATGAACAATGAGTATTTGTGCTCAGTCTTTTTTTTTTTTTTAATAATTTGTTCTGGAACCCTGTGAAATGGTGCCACTAATATTTAGGGTGGGTTTCTCAGCTCAATTTATTGAATATAGTAACTCCCTTATAAAATATGCCCAGAGATTTTCCTCAAAGGTAGTTTTAGATCTTGTGAACAGACAATGTAAACCATTACAATATCTCAACAAAATAATGGCTATATGAACAACTGATAACCAACATTATAGTAAACATGGAACAATTGAGTGTATTTCCTCTAAAAATCTATCATGAAATAGAGTGTCTAATTCTCTCCACTCTTATTTAGGATAGTGCTCAAAGATTTAGCTAGAGTAATAAGAGAAAAGAAATAAATCAAAAAGGGATATAAGTGGTAAGGAAAATAGTAAAAATAATCCCTATTTGCAGAATCGATGTTTTTCTCCATGAAAAAAGAAAGAAAGAAAAAAAAACAGTTTTGTAAGATATCATGACTACTGTGGACAATTTGAAGTTTCCAATGCGATAAATGAAAATATTTTGTAAGTGATGGTTCAGGGATGATTCCCTATTTTATTGTTCTGGGAAAAAAATAGGATCTTCGCCTCTACCAACAGGCAGCTACTTGTTAGACATCCACGTGAGGTTATCAGCGGCCAGAGTACTGCTAGTGCACAGTCAGCAGGCCAACACCATGTGGAACCCAGGTGGGATATCTCAGGTGAATCCTATGGAACTTACCAAACCATCAAGCCACAAGTGCCAAGGATAAGCCTTGGCTTGGAGAGGAGTTCTGAGTGTCTGAGATTGGTGAAAACAAGTGACTCAAAGTCAAATTGTGGGTCCAAGCTGTTAACCTACATTCTGCTTGAGACAGCTTTGCAGATTGATTTCTCTAAGTTCTGCGTTCTCTGGAGATCTTTAGACAGCTAGCTCTCTATGTTCTGCTCCTATCATTTCTCCAATCTGTTCTCTTTTTATTCTTAAAAATTCTCCGGATAGCTCATCTCTTGCACAATGTAAACCCAATGTTTTATTTTACCTATCAACTCAGTCACTTATTCCAGGTTTCCTTTTGATTATCCTATGAATCAGCAGCATATGACCCCAGCCCCTTAATTCTTAGTATAGAGCAAGCACAGGTTTTCTTTTAACATTGCAAGAGAATCCAGAGATCTGCCTGCCTCTGTTATGCACAGACAATAAGCTAGCTCTGGGGTGGGCCCTGTTCTGAAATTACCATTTTTTGACATTTGGGCCTAACCTGCTCTGTCCCAGTCTGACCTTAAACTCAGGAATCTGTCTGCTTTTGTGAGCATAAACAAAAAACTTAGCTGGATGGAATCTCCTATGATCACCACTCCCTAAATCTCTTTATCTCCTTCCCTATTATCTTTCTGACAAGTTGGCTGACATGTGCAGCTGCTTTTGTTCCTTTAGATTCATGAAGCCCCTCATAATTCATACTGCGTCCTTATATTTGGCATAGTTAAGAAATTATGTATATTTGAACTCATGGTTTTAGAGTTCTTTTCCACAGCCTTAACAGCTGTCCTGAAGGTCCCAGAATTTCTCATTTTGATGAGACATGAGCTACACCTTTGCCTCCTGGACTTGTGTCTCTGATTATCATGGAGTTATTAACATTAAGAGGGAGGACATTTCTTGAAGGAGGAACATAAAATATATACAATACAAACAAGCTTTACACCCATAGCTTCCATTAACACTTATGGAGGCCCATGACTCCTGGCTATATCCCAGGGACAAGAACTGTGTAATTTGACCCTACCAAGGCCATGAAGGACCCAACACAGAAACAAAACCAAAACCAACCAACCAACCAACCAACCAACCAACCAACCAAAAAAAAAAAAAAAGACAACAAAAACAGACCACTCAAATAATAACAACGTTAATTGACACTTTAGCCATTAATTTTTTTATACTTCAGAAGGGACCCAAAGCAGTAAAAAGAGACCCTGAAAAGGCTGGATGTATCAGTGAAGAATGTAAACAATTTGCTTGGCATCTGTCTTATCTATATCTAATTAAAAATAAATCAGACCATCTGAAAAATATTATTTTAATGAAAATCTAAAGCTACTAGATAAAATAAATTAAAATACTTTAATATAACTCCAAGATTATAGGATGCTTGCAATTTTGAAGGCATGCTGTTTATAAGCCTACATTATTAATGTTAACCAAGAGCAAAATGTTGAATGAAAGTATAATGTACTTGTAGAAACAGAAAAGCTTGCTGCTTGCAGAGTCTGCTTGGCAAAATGATGTAAGATAATATAGATATGCATAAACCACTTTTAAAGTAACAGAGTTAGGATTTACTCAAGCAATCTTCTGAATGGGTCATTTGAGATATTTTCTTTCTCTGCACTGTCAACTGCACACAATATGCCAGTGGGAAGAAAATCTTTCTCTTTTCCCTAATGTGACTTTTTAATGGATGGGCAAAGAAACAGACACACAGATATACCTGATTGTAACTGTGACTTTATTATGTCTGCAAAAAGCCCTATTTTTACTCACTTCACGCCTTTAATCCCAGCACTTGAGAGGCAGAGGCAGGTGGATTTCTGAGTTCGAGGCCAGCCTGGTCTACAAAGTGAGTTCCAGGACAGCCAGGGCTACACAGAGAAACCCTGTCTCGAAAAACCAAAAAAAAAAAAAAAAAAAAAAAAAGAGATTAGCATATATTATGAAACATGCTTTTAAAACAGTCATGTTTATAACATTGTTTTACAGCCCATGTCCTGCAGCTCAGTTAGAATAATGAGAACTGTTCAGCTACCTGTGATATACTAGGATCCTGATTCCTGATCCTTCCTCTTGCATTATTCTTAATGTCTCTGTTTCCTGAAGTGTTAAGTGAAGGCAATAGTATACTTACCTTGAATGATGGTGGATTGATTGAACAAATGAGATAATAGATAATAGATAATAGACAATAGATACACAAACACAAACACAGCAGGCATTATTATGAGATATATATTGGTCTTCATTGACAATCAACTCTGTTCTTAACATTATCATTCCTAGATATGGTGATGGTTATTTCTGTCTAGAAACATGTATTGATGTCAATAATACAAAATATTTAATATTTATGGATCTTTACAAATAGTACATTAAACATTGTCCTTGTTATAGATGTAGAATGAGAAGCTAAAAATTAATTTAGCTCAGGTCATTTTGTGGATCTGTGGCTAAGCCTAGTCTAGGTGCCGAGGTCACAAATATGTATTTATTTTAGTATGTATCCTCAACTGGAAGCTTAGATTATGAAATATACTCAGAAATACAAAGCTTCTGTTCATGACTGGTTTGTCAGTGAAAGTGACATGTCCCATAATTGTTACATGCCCTCACTGAAACTAGAACATAGGCCACCAGGCTTAGAAAAGGCCACATGTCAACAACTTCCTATTTTTCCTTTTTCCAAGATAAAATCTTTCACATTATATATCACCCCAGAAAGGCCATCTGTCTACAATTGCTTAGCTGGGGAAAGAGGTTTTCAGGTTAGATGTATTACTATGGCTTTGTTTGAACTTTATTTTTCTCTCTCCTCTGTGGATCTGGGACTCAGTGATCTCTGCTGTAATTTATGATACCCAAGAAAGTTTCAGGTGGAGGGTGTCTTGCCAAGTAACTAAGAAGCAGGGCCTTTAAGTGGGGGATTTTGATGTTGATTATTAGGTAAAGCCAAAATGCAAGTCTGGGTCATCTTCAGTAGTGAGGAGGATGGAGAGGATTTCTGTGGCCTTGAATGGATGTTTCTATTGCCATCCAAGCAGCTGTGCTCTGAAAGCTTCTGCCTTGCCATCCCATAATAAAATGAGCCCCCAGAGTTCCTTATGAGCTTTCCAGCCACTTCTTAAAAATTATTACTTAATGTGTCTTTGTGATTTGTGTGAGAGTGTAGGTCTATCATAGTATATGTAAAGTTTCTAGGACAATATTGAGATTTGAGTCCTCACCTTTCACATTATTTGAGACAAGGGAACTTCTCCCTGAATAAGTGAGGCTAGCTGTCCCAATAACATCATTTTATTCTGTTGTCTCCATCTCCAATCTCCATGAAAAGTGTGCTAGGATTACAGGTTCACTTCTGCAACTCCTTCTGGATGTTCTGTGCATTCTGGAGATCCAAACTCAGGTGATTAAGCTTGTGTGGCAAGCACTGTTATCCACTAAAGGCACACCCATTACCCACTTTTGCGGTTCTAGCCACCAAGATTAGAGAAAAGTTATTGGTTTGGGATGGCCTTCCCCAGTCTTTCCCCGGGAACTTTGTGATTCGTTGGGAGTCCAAAATGCTACTTAGTCTTTCCTGATTGCTAGAGAGGAGAAGCTGTGAGCCATCTGCCTTCTTCTAGTGTGAAGAAGCAGAAAAAGCCGATTAGCATAGAGAACAGTCAATGTACTTATTAGGTATGGTACAGTTAGTGTATTCTGTAATGCAGATAGAGGAAATTGTGTTTTCACATAAGCATATCTCTATTCTATTTTAAGGAAATCTTCTCATGTATATCAGGGTAGACTTGAACTATCTATATATACAAGAATGTGGTTGAACTCTGATACTCCTGCCTCTACCAGTTAGTGCTAGGATTACAGGCATGTGCCACCATCTAGTTAGCATACTTTTATTTATAACCCAACAACTCCAAATCTAGCTATGTGTTCAATGTAAAATTATGTGTATAAAAATTAGAAAGTAAATGAAATAAAAAGAAATGAATACATAAATTGTCATGTTGTTGGATTACCACGAAGCAGTAAGGTTATCCAAAAGGAGCTCTATTAACATACATTCATATGACAAATATCATTTTGGAAATCATTTTAGGATGTGGGGGTCTTTGATAATGCTATATCCTGTGGAAGAATGATCTGCACGAAGCAAGAAGGAAACACAACTCAAATAGTCGGTGTTGATTTAAAATTTTAGAGTCTGACCCCAAGCACTTAATTTTTGACATATTTAAGCACAGGCAGAAAGGAAACAATGTATTCTGAAAGCCTCTGCCTTGCCAGAAAATAATCACAGCAAAGCTTAAGGCACGACTACATAGAAACTCCTGTACAAAGGATGTGTCTTTTGCAAATTACCTGTGTCCTCTTCCATAAGAACCAGTTTTATTGACAGAGCAGAGATGCTCAGTATAAAGTTCTAGGGAGGAGGGTCTAGAATGAGCACAATAGTAGACTCTTTTGTAACGTACATGGCACCTCTTTCCAAAGAATATTGACTGAGACACAATACTCAGGAGTCTGGGATAAACATAGTGTGGGGGATTCGGATGGAGCTTGACCAGACAGATAGCAAAGATCACCAGGTTATTAGCTGCATCCAATCCTAGCTTTCCAGCAGAAACAGGTGTAAATCCCTTCCAATGAGAAATGCCTGCTAATTTAATGTTCCTGATTTCCCTAGAGCTCTCTGTGAGCACAAGGACCTTGTGCCCTCTACAATAGGAAGATACATTAATATGCTAATTATACTTCATTTTAGAAATACCAGGAACAAATATCCCACAGTGTTACACTGATAAAATGAGTGACATCTACGTGGCACCACTTCAAACATTTTACACTTTAAAAAGGAATCTCCCCAACTGAGCTGGGGAGACAGCTCAGTTGCTTAAGTGTTTGCAGTCTAAGAATGAGGGCGGGGGTGGGGGCACATTGCACCTCTGTAACCCCAACAATAGGTATGGGGTGGGGATGTGGTAATGGTAAAGAATGGTGAATTTTTGGAACTTGCAGGTCAGCCAATATAGAGCACTGGTACTCCAAGTTTATTGAGCGCCACAAGAAACTAAGTGGATAGTGACTGTGCAAGGTACCTGATGTTGAACTCTGATGTCTGCACACATAGGTCTATGCACCTCCACACATGTGCACATGTGTATCTCTCTCTCCCTGCCCCCTCTCTTTCACACACACATGCACACACACTGACAAAATAAAATTATTCTAAATACTTTAACATACTCATCCTCTTTTAAACTATTACTTGAAGGCAACTCTACTTACATCTGGATCAATAATTTTGACGTTTATAGTTATATTTTCTAATGATTTTCAGTATTTAGGTATATTCCTGGAATCACACAGATCTTGGCAGAGGCTCACATAGTTTAACAAGTATTTACCAACTTTCTTACCACCTCATAGTTTCAATTACATTACCATCTCATAGAATAGATTGAAAACTAAATATTGATTAATAGATACAAATATATAAAAACTACATACTGCATACAGTGTGGCATATTTAGTGTAATAATGTATGGTAGATGAAGGATGGGTATTTTTTTGTTCTTCTGAATTTATAATAGGAATATTTTGTTGTGTTATTAAAATTGTTTCTTAACTGATTTTTAAATTTCATAAAAATTTGTTAAATAAATAATGTCCATTTTAAAAATTGTTTGGAATACTTTATTTACACCATTTAATATTATAAACTGCTAACTAGAGGGTATTTTTATGTAAGCAGTCTTTTTCTATAGCTTATGTATGTGCTATATAAACATTAAATTTACAATTAATGGGCCAAAGGTCACTTGTATTTTAAAACTCAGCCCTCAGCCTTTGGGTAATTTTTTTCATCTTATAGCCAGCCTTGAAAACCATAGCTATATCTGTTATGATCTTGACCATTGCACAGCTTCAGAGGAACCACACCAGGCCACACAGTTCCACATGAGGTTTATTGGCAAGATGGCGGTGGAAAGAGAAGAAGGGAAGGGGGGGGATAAGGGGGACCTTTCTTTATATACGGATGATGACATAATCACAGGTAAATATGGTGGCTGTTGCCTTGGCAACAGGTGTGCTAGTCCCGCCTATGTGATATCACGGGTTTCTGAGATCCTGATACCAACAATATCACAGGTTCTGAGGAGATTATGTTATGAAAACATATGCAGAGCATTTATGGTAGCTCTTAAGACATAGCACCCAGTAAATGCCATTTTATGAATTCTATGCTCTGAATAGTAGTGTGGCTTTTACACTGCTTTTAAACTAATCTAATTTGACAAAGCAATGTTATTTTAATTTTAACTTGCATCCTTCTGACAAATGGGAGCGTATACTTTTCATTGTCTTTTATTTTCTATTTTCATTGCTTTATTTATTTATATACCAAATATTGCCGCTCCCCCCCTTACCCAGATCCCCCTCCAAGATTTCTTCACCCAAACCTCCCTCCCCTTTGCTTCTGAGAGGGTATTCCCTACCTCACCCCTCACCTGGCTTCCCCATTCCCTTTCCTTGGAACATCAATTCTCTACATGGTTAGTTACATCCTCTTCCACTGAGGCCAGACAAGGCAGTCCTCTGCTATATATGTACTATGGACCATAGGTCAGCCCGTGTATGCTCTTTGATTGGTGGCTTAGTCTCTGGATGTTTGGGTGAGAATTTATACAAAAATTTCATGAAATTGAAATTTATATTTATTTAGCTACCAAGGCTTTATAGGTTTACTTGATTGATTCTAAGCTGCTTTTTATATATGAACCTATGGAGACTTTGTTAGTTGTAGTAATTTAAACCTTTCCTCCCTAGAATATAGTTTAGACTTAGAAAGTCTAAGATAATTTAAAACTTACAGGATCATAACTAGAAGGAAAACAACATTAATGCAGTAAGTTTTGATTTCCAGAGGTTAGCTGAAGTTTCAAGGCACCAATGACCTCACTGTGGTCAGTCAGTTTCTTCCCTTGGTCAAGTCTCATTCTTACTTCTGCTACTTCATTAATCAGCCTTGCTATTCTACCTAAGAAGGGGAATAAAGGGACTTTTCTTGTCACATCGTGGTTTGAACACACAAGATTTACCTAGATGTTTCTCTTTTACATAGGCTCTCAGGGATAAGTCTGCAGAAGTCTATTCTAACTAGGCAGTTGATACTGTCCCTGTCACACGTGAAAACTCATATCCACCAAGTCTTACATTCTTTGATCTGCTGTGCTACCATCAGAGATAGGAGAAGAACTGCACTGAGACCGCAAGCCTGGAATAAAGTCGGGCTCAAGGTTTAAGACTGTACTTTGGAGTTAGCATGGCTGGGATTCAAATCCTGGTCTGTCTTGCTCTAAGCTCTTTGTCCTCCAGGGCTGCAGGCAGGCAGAAGTCCGGCTCACTTTCTTTATAAGGTTTCATTTTATAAGGTTGTCATGAGGAATCTGCGGTTTTAGGTAAACCTACCATTTATCTATAAACAAAGGATTTTCTACAGAAAATCCAGAGCCGTTTCTGGGCACCAGGCTGGTTGTGTGACAGTCACACATGAGAAGAGAGGCTGATCTTTCTCTGTTGAAAAGCTGGTTGAAGGGGTAGGAGGCCAGTGATATAGATGTGCTGCTTATTCCTTGTGACAGGGGAAGAACAATGAACTGTGACAATAGATGGGAAATGGGAAGTCAGTGGGGCCTGACCTTTCAAGACCAGGGCCCAGGGAGGAAATGGAGTATCCTCTGTGCTGCTGAATCGCTAAGTCTTTTAATAGAGCCATATTCTAGGAAAGAGCATTAGAGTGGGGAAGTTCAACAGGACCCTGAAGCATTTCAGCAGTAGGATTGGAAAGCAGTTTTCTCTGGCAGATTGTGACAGCACAGGCTGCACGGTCTATCTCTTCTCCTTGGAAAGCTTTTCCTCTTTCTCTTGCCATCACCATATAGTCATGTGTAACATTAAGAATTTACCACACACTGGACACAGGAAGGTAGCACTCTAAATTGATTCATTCACTGAAGATACACTTACTCTGCACTGACTATGTCCCAGGCATTGTTCAGCTGGGGATGCAGCAGAGAGAACAAAGAGAGAAATAGAAGGGAGAGAGACGATAGATGATGGATAGATAGCTGTATGATGGATGAGTATTTCTATTATCATTGTGTGTACTGCTCAGAAATGCAAACTGTCACATGTATAAAGTAGTAAATAAGATAAAACATTACACTTATTAATGTTTTCTTTCATATTAAGACAAAGATCAACAACGTGTTACATGATCACAGAGGATGCCATAGACCATGCTGTGTTCAACATGCCTATATTTCTTTGCACACATTGGGGTCTTTATTGTCACATGACATGCCATCATTCATATTTCACAAGTCATGGCCCTGCAAAGGAGTTGTATTTATTTCCCATTGAAGGCTTAAATGGCTTCTTTTCATTTTGAACTATCTCTGTACACTCCCAAATGTAACAACTACTTTTAAAAAAATGTAATTTATTTAAGACATTTCATCTACATATCTGTTTGACATGCTTAGAGTTCTATGGGGCAAAGTGCTTCCCCCCTGCCCTAGAGCCTGTTTATTCAATATCACTGACTTCATTGCTACCATCAGAAGTATCAGAATGTAAATCTGACAATTCTTGTGGATTTTTTGCTACTATATTGAAAATAACTGCATCTTATACTATGTCTGGCTGCTCTTGGAATGTAGGAAAATCTTCAATCTCACTGCAGTCTCTTATTTCAACAGTAGAGCACTTTAGTGGATATTTTGAAGGTTTCTGGACACATGAACATAGTTGTGATCTAGGCCAATAGTGCTAATCTCACCCCTTTCCTTTGAGGTTTTCATTTTGTTCTTCTGCCAATGACGTCCTTACCAGAGATAAGCAGTTGGGCAGAATAGCACCAAATTAGTGTAACTGTGGGAACATTGTGAAGCCGAGATTGAGTCCATTTTGAACTTGGAGTGGGGTGGGGGGAGATAACATTTCTCCTAAGGCTTTAAGGGTTTGGAGATAAATAGTCCAACAATTTGGAAAGTCTGCATGTCTAAAAAAGTCTTCCACATGTAAGACACCTTTGGCAAGAGATGTGATACCTTTAGTTCGTGTTCCCTTCTCTGCTATGGCTTTGTATAATTCTGTCATTAGGCTTCCACATGGTCCTGCAGCCATTTTTTTCCCATCCATCAGTGTTTTAACCATTGTCTGTTCAACTAGCCACTGACCTCCCTGAGGGTAGGAACTGTTTCCTTACTCTCTATGTCTGGAGTTGCTAGCAAGATGCCTGGAAAAATCACTGGCCCTTAACAAATGCCTGCTAAACAAGCTACTAGATTTCCAAGTGTGCATATGGATGCATGCATATCTATTAATTTTTGTTGCATGTTGAACAATGACCAGGTAGTCATGCCTCCATGGGGTTGCTTCCAGCATCACACTGAAGCACTAAATGAGGCTAAAGCCCAACTTCTCCTTCCTTGGGTTCAGAATTGAGGCATCTGTGGGTAGAATGAGTTGGCTCAGTTCCTCTGTTTCTTTGTGGGATTGATGATATGGTAGAAACATGATTGAGCAAGAATACTTCCTTCACATAATTCTTAGGAACTGAGGGTCTAGAGGTTGAGTCAAACATGGACTATTTCTTAATTATCTTACTTGCAGATCTTACTTGCTAATACCTATGAATATTTGTTGGTTTTTAGCAGGAATAGATCATCAGCTATGGAAGCAGTGGGTCTGAAAAGACATCCTCTCTTGCTATTTGTGAGGATTACTGGATAATTATTTTGCCTGTACCTATATTTTGGATCTCTCTCTCTCTCATGTATCTGTCTCTGTCTCTCACTCTTTCTCTCTCTCCTTATCTTTATCTATCTAGTTATCTATATCAGTCAACCTATTATTTATCTACTTATATCTATCTATCTATCTATCTATCTATCTATCTATCTATCTATCTATCATCTATCTATCTATCTATCTATCTATCTATCTATCTATCTATCATCCACCTGTCTGCCTGTCTGTCTCTATCACATGCATATGAAGAGAGAAAGAAAAGAGAGAGGTAAGGGAAAAGAAAGGAGAAAGGAGGTTCAGACATAGAAAAATAGTACTTAAATTGGATTCTTATGAATCTCATCAGTTAGTAACTTTACTTCATTTATCATTTTTTCTATGAGAGAGATCAATATATTGAATCTCTTCAATGCCTTGTAGATCAACTTTCAATATAAATGTGGAGAATATAGTCTTTCTTGGTGTTAAATGTGACTGATGGTAAATCATTGCACATTGGTCTGTTTTGAAAGATATTGGTGTCATATCTGGGCTTACCTCAAAAATCATTCTTTTATGTATGTTGTGGAGGGTGTGGCTTATATGCCATATGTCTGTCTGCCCTTTGTGCTCTAGCATTTGAGGAAAGGAAGTATTTCCCAATTCAACCTTACCCTTTTCTTATTCTTCTGGTTTACCCTGTGTCACATGATGTTACTTTTTTGAGAAACCATGTGGCTCGTACTGTATGACCCACCCAGCCCCAGCTTAGGATTTTTAGCAAGCTGGTAAAATATGAGTAATTTCTTCTTTTTCTTTTTCTTTTTCTTTTTCTTTTTTTCTTTTTCTTTTCCTTTTCCTTTTCCTTTTCTTTTTCTTTTTTTCTTTTTCTTTTCCTTTTCTCTTTCTCTTTCTCTTTCTCTCTCTCTCTCTTTCTCTTTCTCTTTCTCTTTCTCTTTCTTTTTCTCTTCCTTTTCTCTCTCTCTCTATTATTATTATTATTATTATTATTATTGTTGTTGTTGTTGTTGTTGTTGTTGTTGTTATTGAGACAGAGTCTTACTATGTAGTCTGGCTGTTCTGAAACTCACTCATGTAGATTAATCTATGCTCAAACTCACCCAAATATGCCTACCTTTCCTCAGTGTATACAACCATTCCCAGCCTATATATGAGTAATTGTTCCTTGCAAGTTGATGGTATTGGGAATGAACTCCCAATGGCTATCTTAAATATACTTCAAATGACTTAAGTAGAGAGAATCTTCATTTTATCCTCTAATACTATCTTCACTGGGCTGGGACATCTAGTGTCTTTAAGACTCTATTCAAACATAAGCAGAGAAACAAACAAAACTAGTCTCAAATTCTTGTGTGATGGAGAAATGAGATTATCTAAGCATTGCGTCCATAGTAGGCTTTAAAAAAAACAAAAAACAAAAACAAAATCAGAACAAACAAACAAACAACAAAACTGCCATGACCCCTTTGAAACAATGTAGTAAACAGTATGAGACAGGACAGGCTGGTCATGAGAAATGATTTCCGTGCAATTGTCTAGATGGTAGAACAGAGGTTCTCAACATGTGGGTCATGACCCTTTTGGGGTTATATACTAGATATCCTGAATATCAGATATTTACATTACAATTCATAACAGTAGCAAAATTACAGTTATAATTTTAAGCAACAAAATAATTTTATGGTTGGGGGTCACCACATCATGAGGAACTATATTAAAGTGTTGCAGCATTAGGAAGGCTGAGAACCACTGCTCTAGAGGAACAAAGGGAACTAATAGGAAGGGGAAGGGGTGAGAAAGTTTAGGGTAGATGGGCGTGGGAATAACATGCCCCACATACACTATGTACTTGTTTGGAAATGTCCTTGTATAACTCAGTGCCATGTAAAACAAGTATATATAATGAAAAATTTAAAAGAGAAAAGGAATAAAGAAAATGAATACTGTAATTTCTGCAATGGTAATTTCTTTACAAATTAGCCAAGGGTAATTTTTATACTTTTACAAGCTTGGTAAATGTATAGTCGCAACTATCATCTGGACAAGATGTGATCATGACTTATTTGAATAGAAACTGGAAATGAAATGGGAAATGCTGTCCAGGAGATAATATGTAGTTAATGGCCTTTGATTATTTTGGTTCTTACAATGAGTCTTTTGGTAAGGTGGTAAAGTATGTTGCCCATTTTGTTCCAATTGTCATAAATGTCCCATGAGAGAGGATGAGCCTGGCATTCTTCATGACGTTCCATAAATCATTCCACCCATAGCTTTTATAAATCCTCTTGCAGGTTTACCTGACTCTCTACACTATGATTTTTTTGTGCCGAGAGAAATAGTCTCATGATAGGGACATGAATGTTCTGGTCACCATGACAGTTATTAGTAACTGTAAATTGCTAAACTGCTAAAGTAGAACAGACTGGCCATGAGAAGTGACCATTGTAGTTTCTGTAATAGTAATTTCTCATACATTAAGCAACTCTCTTCATCCTAGCACTTTAACAATCTCTGCTAATGTAATGTTTGAATGATGAATTTTCTTTCTCTTTTTTTTCTTCATTTTTAGATAATCTATAAAGATGTGAATCAAAGCCTGAACTAAGGTATGTTTACAAGGGTACCAACTTTAGTACTGGGAGGTACTAGTGCAGACTATAGCATCTTCCCAGTGGAGTCATTGGAAGACTTTATTGAAATTCTATGAGATTCTGGAATTCAAAATTCTAGGAGATCCTGGTCTGGATGTGTTTTCTCTGGGCATTTACTCCCATTGCTGGCATATTTCCCTTCTTTCTTTTCTTTCTTCAATTTGGACATTTATTCAGATTCAATAATCTAAATTAATGATCAAAATTCTATTCCATCTTACAAAGACTTACAGGAATATAGTGATAGATAGGAGGAGCAATTTCTTACTGTTTTTGAAGCTGATATTTTAAAAAGTTACACATGGAAGTCTTTGTGTTTTCTAGAATATTCTTTAAGTATAGCTGTTGTTGAGATTTAGCTTTCCTCACTCAGTTCAAAAGTTGGATTTTTGATGCTACCACCAAATATAAATATACTGAAATTCCTGCATTTATTTTTAAAAGAAAAACCAAAATTAGTATTTTGAACATATTCTTACAGCTTCTCTTTTAAATTTCATTAAAGATGAGAACTCTGCCTGGTCCCTAGTAAATCATAGGCATCTAACCCAGCTCTCATAAGCTTTGTAAATGCTGCCAACTATTTGCAGCATAGTTGAAGGGTGAGATTTCAATTCTACTATCGTCATTGACTCAACTGTTTGAAAAATCACAGCAACCAATTTTCATTTTACCCACAGGATTCTGCATAGGGAACAAATAGCAATTGAAATCATACTGACTATAATTGATAAGTGCTTGACCAGCCTCAGGGAAAGGTCATCTGGTCAAAGCTAGAGTGAAGTTGGAGATTTAGGATTGCAGCTGGCATAGAATCTCTTATAATCAGTAGCCCAGGTATTCTCACATGCTAAACAAGAACAAAGATGGTCTTTATTTGAATATACAGATAGCAGATAAAAGTCAGATCTCATAAACATCTCTCAATTAGAACACCCTCTTATCCAGAGAAAGAGTGAATGGAAGAGAGAAAATAAAATTACTAACTATCCAACTATTACTATCACTGACCTAAGTCTGAGACAAGAAAGCTAAAAGATTTGCAGTGCTTGGGTGCTGTAATTCTAATAACTACCCATATAATCACAGTTGCATACCAACCATATACCAACGATGACATTTTCTGGTTAGATTAAACAAACTTTCTTGATGGTGCTAGATTCATCAAAATGGACCAACCACTTCATATCCTCCCAGGTTGGCTTGTCATAGGATGACTGGTCAGTAGTAGTAATCAAGCCATCACAGAGTACAATTTTGTGCTGGGCTCCTGTATTCTTTATTCCTTTTGTGTGAGCTTCCTTTTGATTTTGCTGCTCTGCAAGACACAAAGCTGGAGGGGCAAGTCTGCCCTCCTACCTTGCACTGCAACTATTTATACCAACTCTCAGCACCCAGAAAAATTGAATTTTATATTTCACACCAAACAGTGGCTAGTTCAGTAATATTTTATTGGATCACCTCATCTGCCTTTATCTTTGAAGAGCTATGAGTACAAGAAGTCTGGCTTGGGTCCAAAGGGCTAGATTACGCTTTATCTAGAGTTGGATAATTGTTTTATGGTGAGATAAATATTGCCAAAGATCCTGAACTTGACTATACATTAGTACATTAGTGCCACCTGGAGTAGATTTGTAAACAGCCCAGGCTATCTCAGACTATTTCAATCACCCTCTATGGGGACAGTACACCAGTACTGATTTTGTGGCACAGAGAAGTCACTAAGTTAAACAAGTGTAAATTGAAATAAATAACCCACTAAATATTAAGTCTGAACAACCTTAACAACTAAAAACATTTATTTATTTATTTATTTATTTATTTATTTATTTATCTGTATGTGTACATGCTGTTTGCTATGTAACATTTGTGGAGGTCGGAGGACAACTTGCTTGAGCCACTTTCTTCTTTGACCCATACACATTCTAAGATCAAATTTAGGTAGTCAGACTCAGTGGCAAATGCTTTTACCCACTCAGCCCCTTTGCTACACCTCTTGTTGAAAATTTTTATAAAGAGGATTACATTCTGTTGCTGTTATAAAGTATCAACAAGGAGGAAAGGGAATATTTCAGTTTACAGTTCCTATAGTCCATCATTGCGATGAGGTTAAGTCAGGAACTTCAAACAGCTGTGCCAAACACATCTACAGTCAAGAACAGAGAGAAAAGAACACACAGTTGTCTCTTTGCTTGCCTTCTCTATGTTTTGCATAGTTCAGAACCTGCTGCCTGGGGATGGTGGTCCCAAAATGGTCTAGGTCTTCTCCCACATCAGTTAAGTTAATTAAGACAATACTTCATAGACATGCTCACAGGCTAACCTGATGGAGACAATCCTTCATTGAGGTCTTCTTTCCAAATGGTTCTTGGTTGTGTCAGGTTGATAATTAAAACTAACCATCACTGAGATATATGTATATCACCTTTATGTATTGTGACTGAAAAAAAAACACATTTAGAGAGAGGAGGAAAGTACAAATCTGCAAGAAACCTTGAGCCACTGAAAGATGTCTGTCGATGAATGAGCTTTCATTCAGGGTGACCTTCAGCATGGACAAAGAAGGAATCTGCTGAGAAATTTAAGTGCCTCAGGATTTCTGACTTCCCATGCCCATTTTAGACTCACTCTTTATGCTTGGTATTCAACAAAGAAACCTTCATTAAAAATCATTTGATAAGATCTCTTGGCTGGGTCATCTGCTTTCAAGTCTCCATGGTAGCTTGCTGGGCTGGAAAGATGTTAAAGTTGTATGTCAGAAAGAGAGAGAGAGAGAGAGAGAGAGAGAGAGAGAGAGAGAGAGAGAGAGAGAGAGAGAGAGAGAGAGAGAGAGAGAGAGAGAGAGAGAGAGAGAGAGAGAGAGAGAGAGAGAGAGAGAGAGAGAGAGAGAGAGAGAGAGAGAGAGAGAGAGAGAGAGAGAGAGAGAGAGAGACAGAGACATAGAGAGAGAGAGACAGAGAGACAGAGAGAGAGACAGAGACAGAGAGACAGAGACAGAGACAGAGAGAGAGACAGAGAGAGACAGAGACAGAGAGAGAGAGAGACAGAGAGGGAGACAGAGACAGAGACAGAGAAAGACAGAGAGAGACAAGAGAGACAGAGAGACACAAGAGAGACAGAAGAGAGACAGAGAGAGACACATAAGAGAGACAGAGAAAGAGACATAGAAAGAGACACAGAGAAACACAGAGAGACAGAGAGAGGTAGCGAGATAGACAGACAGGTAAATAGAGAAATAGAGATGGATAGAAACATACTGAGACACACACAGAGACACAGACAGAGACAGACAGAGTCAGAGAACAGAGGGACAGAGACAGAGAGAGATAAAGACAGGGAAATTAGAAGGTGACAATTTTATATTTGTATGTAGGTAGGTCTTGGGATATGAAAGATTATTTTATCCAGCACACTTCCTGTAGATAGTGATGATCCTGACCATAATTTATTCAATGATTAATGATTCACACAGAGAATCACATTATTGAGAGCAGAGCTAACAGCATTGGCTTTGGAACAAACAATCTCACCATACTGTAACACCTTCCACTTCCTACTTCCTTAAACAACTTCCTTGACTATTCTCTCTCAGTTTTCTCATCAAATGATAATATTAGCTTTCTATTTCAATGGCTGTTAGGATAATGACTTTGGCCAGTATTTATAGTGCAGATGGCATACTGCAGCTTATCTTAGTTTTGAGCTTTGTCCTCTCAATCTTTTCACAGTCCAATATCCGGTAAACACTAGATTGTAAGTAGATTTTAGAACATGAATTGTTATTTTAAGATAGTCTGATAGCTGGCTCCCAACAAAAAGGGTGGTGAGAAGAAGAAGGGCCATTCTGCCATCAATGAGGTGGTGACCTGAGAATACACCATCAACATTCACAAGCACATTCATGGAGTGGGCTTCATGAAGTGTGTTCCTGGGCACTCAAAGAAATACAGATGCTTTTCATAAAGGAAATGGAGATACCAGATGTGTATATTGACACCAGGCTCAATAAAGCTGTCTGGGCCAAGGGAATAAAGAATATGTTCTTTCGGATGTTCCATATTGCATCCGAGTACGTTTGTCCAGAAAATGTGATGGCGGTGAGGATTCACCAAAGAAGCTCTGCACACTGGTAACTTATATGCCTGTTACCACATGCAAAAATCTATAGATGGTCAATGTGGATGAGAACTAACATGCTGAATGTCAAATAAAGTTTCAGACCTGCTTCCAAAAAAAAAAAAAAAAAAAAAGATATTCTCATAGCAAGTATATGTGGTGTACACAACATGTAATTTCTGATATTCCCCAGCAGGGCTTGGGAATTTCTGGTGAGAGGTGAACCTTCTTGAAGCTATGTTGAAGGTCAGGTTTTTCCCCTGGATACAAGCCATGAGATTGTGCTGAATGAGCCAGGATGTTAGGGAAAGACTCAGTTTGTGATTTGCTTGCTGTCTATATGTCCATCTTCTGTACTAGGCTGACTGGAGAGTACAGGGGAAGGAAAGTTGTGGATTAAGTAGAAGACAACAGTGTAAGCATTTCTTTCCTGAATGGGGCACACTATTTCTTCTTCATCACCCCTTTCTCCAGCTCATTCAGTTAAAAGCTATTCAACAACTTACTCAAGTCATAAATGTCAATTTCTGGTCTAACTATGGGTATTTGTTGATGTGTTCAATTTGGGGTGGTAAAGAAGGTTATTAAAAAAAATAACCATGTAGAGAGGTGGTTAAATTACTAAGACAAACACTTAAAGAACACAACCCAATAGTTTTATTATATTCACAGAGTCGATCAGTCACTTCTAGAGTATTTTTATCATCTCCTCAAACCGACCCCACTTTCATCAGTAATCATGCCTCACATTATGCAATACCCTCTACAGTCTTGTTGAAATCTCTGGGAAGTAAATGCTCTAGGATTGGACACCTCAGTGAGCTACGAAATATGTAAACTCTTATGAGTGAAACATTTTCCCAGGCTCTAGCAATAGGGGGAGAACCACAAGAGACAGCCAACCAATCCCATCTCTCTGGGAACTGATGTTGTATGCTGGAGTCGACAGATATATTCCACATGAAAAACAAAGTACAGAGAAAACCCTTGTTAGTAACAGAGTGAGCCAGGATCTCTGCCACGTTACTAGTAAGTTGGGGATTGACATGTGTGTGACTTCAAAGCATGTATTTGCTAAAGGAGAAGCTGACATTAAAATCTCAGCTGAATAAAACTTCTGGATACTTTATTATAGCCAGCTGTGCAAATCGCTGGATTTGCTGCCTTCCTAGCCAGCTGCCTTTTAAAAGAGTTTTCATGTTGTTTCCAAAGAAAATGTAAAGTAAACAACTCAAGGATCCTTGGTTATCAGCAGCCAATGTAAAGGCTTTTCTGCCCTGGATACAGTCAGCTTAACCAATGGTATCTTTGTTAGCAGAATAATGGGGGTGGGAGTTGAGAGAGAAGAGTCAAAGGGTAATTAAAGTGACTTACATTTCTCTTTCTTCCTGCTATAATCCTGAGGATTTGAGTTCTTCAACAAATCAAATTCAGTTTGAGTTTTAACCTTCTTACATGAAAAGCCAGGTTTAAAAATAGCCTTTCATGCCCTGGTGGCTGTAAACAAACATTGGTGTGTGGAGTCGACTGGAGGGCAGCAGACATTACATAGCCCTGCAGGAATGTGGAATTTAATATAAATGGAGTGACTCTCCTACATATGTTCTCTGTCTTTGCTCTGTATTGCCAGCAGAGTTCTTTGGAGGAGGGGAGAAGAATCATCATTAAATGTTTGAGCTGAAAAGAACTTTAGAAATCCTGGAGACTTTGCTGCTACATTTCTGAAGTGGAATGACCAAGAACAGGATAGTGCTAGTAAACTAGTTTTAATGACAGCCAGAAACTGGGGCAGAATCAGCTCCTCCTTTATTTCACTTGACCAGTATATATTATGCTATTTTAAAAAAACAGGGACCATCCATTCATATATCTGTGTATAGACTACTGATTGCCATGAGTATGGGATGTGCCTATTGTTAGTTTTGGGATCTTGGAGACCTGTTTTATACTGTCTGGTAAATTACAACAAAGTATTCAATTTAACTTTTGGGAGACAAGTATAGATGTTCTATGTTGAGTTGATAAGACAGCCTTGTGCAGTAAGTAAATAAATGTTTCAGATCTTAGTTGATGTTTAAGTTGTATACACTTTCTTCTCTCTTTATCTTCCCCTTTCTCCAGCATGTGTTCACATTCCTTTGAGTTTTTAAAGAGATTTGTGGAAAAGTACCATCTCTCTGCACAACTGAAGTAGTTACTTTCCTCTTGCTGTGATCAAGCACCATGATCAAGGAAAGTTATAGGAGAAAGTTACTTGTTCTTACTGTTCCAGAGAGGTGAGTCTATGATGGCACAGTAGAAGGATGGAAGCTGGATCGGGAAGTTGAGAGCTTACATCAGTAAAAGAAAGCATAAGCAAAATGAAAGCAGTTGCACATGGAACGGACTTTTAAACCCCTTACACCCACCTCCAATGACATACTTTCTCCAACAAGTTTATACCTCCTAAACCTGCCCCATAGGACAGAACACAGGGCCCCCAATGTAGGAGCTAGAGAGAGTACCCAAGAGCTGTAGGGGTCTGCAACCCTATAGATGGAACAACAATATGAACTAATCAGAACCCCCAGAGCTCATGTCTCTAGCTGCATATGTATTAGAAGTTGGCCTAGTTGGCCATTATTGGGAAGAAAGGTCCCTTGGTCTAGCAATCTTTATATGGCCCAGTACAGGGCAATGGCAGGGCCAAGAAGTGGGAGTGGGTGGGTAGGGGAGCAGGGCGGGGGGAGGGTATAGGGGACTTATGGGATAGCACTTGAAATGTAAATGAAAAAAAATCTAATAAAAAAATGTGAAAAGAAAACAAAACAACCCCCCCCCCCCAAATACCACCAAATGGAGACCATGATTCTTTTCGGGGATATTCTCATCTAAATTCCGATATGGTCCAAGGTGATCATTATGGTAATTACAGCTGTTCCATTTACTGGATGCTTTACTATATTTGAGACACTTTGTGAACATTGACACTTATTTTCATAAAAATCTTATTATTTTTTTTTCTTGTTAGGGCTGAATAAAAGCAAGCTCAGAAAGGATGACTAATTTGAGGACCTCATGCCACATGCCTTTAAAGCCTGTGCTCAATTCTATTCTTATGTCACCTCACTGGGTATGATGACAAACATACCTTTTAGTGGTCATCATAAAGTCTTGAGAAAATAATGAGTACCAAATTACCAAATGAAACAAAATCTACTTGAGATTCTTAAACCATGGGTATAAGGAAAGAAAGGTAAAAATATTCAGATAGCAAAAAGAGCTATCATGAACAGAGTATAGATACATTTTAAGTACTAGAAATAAAAAAGGACTGATTTTGGAGTTGTAGAACAATATTCAAGTCACAACGTTACCATGTCTGCCATGTAGCATTGAGAAGACTTTGAGACTTCTTTCTGTACCCCAGTCTTCACCTGGATGAGATCAGCATTAAACAACAGAGATAATAAAAGGTGGGAGCTGTCAAATGAGTATTGTTAAAAGGTGATGAGTTCAACATTCATAGCATTAATTAGTTCATTCTCCTTTCAATGTCTAGGTGGAATAGAAGGGCTTCAGAGTCTCCCATGTATGACCAGTCTTGATTTGACTACTCCATACACCTGTTAAAAACAGGTGATATACTGATGCTACGCAATAAAACAAAAAATCTACTTGTGATGCTGAAAAAGGTAGGAAGGGTAAAAATATGTAGATAGCAAAAAAGCAAAACAAAACAAAAACCTATCATTAGCAGAGTATAGATGCAGCTTAAGTCAACAGGAACAATTTCAGGCTTTTCTGTTAGTGCTCATTACTCTAAAGGTTGTATATTTATAATGACCACAACATATATATGTATATTTATAAGGACATCAACACACACAGACACACAGACAAACACCCACACCCACACCCACACATACAGACACACACAGACACACAGACACAAACAGACACACACACATACACACACACATACACACACATACACACACACACACACACACACACACACATAGACACACACACAGACACACACACATATTCATTCTGCCAATTGTTTGTGGAGAAATTTGTCAATAAAAATGTTACCATTATATTTATTTTTGTTACCTTATTAATTTGTGAGTCGGGGAATGGACCAAGACAATCCTGTTCAAGCCATCCTTATGACTTTCTACTAGATGCCTTGCCTAATACCTGTTTAAAAGGTAGCTGCTAAATAATAATGATGGCTTAAAGTACATGGTCACTATGTAGCAGATACTGTGTTCAGAGGTCATATTGATTCTCATATTTAATTCTGACGGTATCCTTTATTTGCTTGTTTGAGATAGTGCTGAGTATTGCATGCCCATGCAGAAGGGATAGAGTGATATCGTTCCTACCCCTGAAACAGATCTAGCAGGCTGTGGGCCTCCATGAGTGTTCATGGTTGCTAAGCATAAGGCCTGCTTGTATAGTTTACTTTATGTTCCACCTTTGGGGGAATGTCTTCTTTGCCAAGGTTTATGACTTCATGATAATCAGAGACAGTATGAGTCTGGGAGGTTAGAGTGTGTGTAATGTCCTTAGCAAAATGGTAAATGATGTGACCTTCAGCACAGCCTTTAAGGCTGTGGGAAAGAACTCTGAAAACATGCATTCAAGAAAGTCTAATTTCTCAACTACTCAAAATATAAGAATGAAATATGAATTATATAAGGGGCTTCATAGATCTAAAAGAACAGAGGCAGCTGTACTATGAGTCAGCTGGTCAGAAAGATACTAAGGAAGGAGGTGAAAAGATTTAGGCAATGATGATCTTGGGGCAAGATGCCACCCAGCTAAGTTTATTGTTTGTTCTTACAAAGGCAGACAGACTCCTGAGTTCAAGGTCAGCCTGGGACACAGTGAGTTTAGGCCCAGGCATGGTGGGAATAGAAATATCAGTGTTAGATCCTGCCCAGCTAGCTTATTTTCTGTGCTTACAAAAGCAGGCAGATCTCTGAATTTGTTGCCATTTTTTTTTAATTAAAAAAAAAGTACCTGCTGTCTTCTAAGAATTAAGGGGCTAAGATCATATAATGCTGATTTATGGGATAATAAAACAGGAACCTGGATAAATGATTGAATTGATATGTAAATAAAAGACTGGGCTTTAGTCTGCAAGATAGAGCTACCCAGAGAGCACTGCTTGGAGAGAGAATACAGCTTGTTTAGAATTTTTCTAGCAGGATTTCTGACTCTAGTTGGAAAATCCAAGAATTTTTTTTTTCTAGCAGCTTTTCTGACTTTGGTCAGAAAAACCCATGAGCTATCATCCAAATTGTTTTTAGAATTTTTTTTCTAGCAGGAGAGAGTTATCTTGAACAGAAAGCTATCTTGAACAGACTACAGAGCCTAGAGCTATCTACAGAGATCTCTGGTGAGCTGTTGTAAGCAGAACAAAAGACTGTCAGCTTATACCCAAACACCCCTTCCTTAGAACTCCTCTCCAAGCTGAGATGTTCCTTGGTAAGACAGAGTGTCATACATCTCATCCTGGCCTCTATGTGTAGGCAAGTATGGCCCTGACTCTAATCTTCTTGCCTACACATTCTGATATGTGCTTTATGTAGTATTAAGACTCAAATAATTGGGTCTTAGGTACACCAGGCAAGCACAAGTTTTAGGTGACAGCTACACCTCACAATTCCCTCACAATTATATAATAAGCAAATAATTAACAAGATTATCTATACCCTTTGTAGATGAAGAAACTGAAAAATAGAGAGGTCAAGTTATGGGATGTCAGAGAGCCTATATTCTCAGTGTGAAGTAGAAAAAAGAATAATTGAACAAATGAAATGACATCTCATGTATGATGCCAGAAAACAAGTAGTTGAGAAATTGACAGGGTACAGAGAGATTGGAACAAAAGAGTTACCTAATATCTGTGGTCCTTATGTAAATGGCAAGGGGCATCAGGGCTGATAATTTCTTAGGCAGAGTTCTTTTTATGAACATCAGAAATAAAACTCGAGTGGTCAATAAAAGTTGATGTTTTAAATTTCTCTTGTCTTCCTGACCAGTTTGGGCTGTTACAATTCTTCTATATATGCAGGAACTCATAGTATTATTGTCTTCAGGGTAGCAAATATAGACTCACTTTTTAAGTCTAGGCTTTTGACCATTGCTGCATTTCAGTGAGGCTGTGGGTTTTTCAGAAGCATAGTTAATTGTTGTTCAATCGCTGTTAAATCTTAAGTAATCCACTTATCCAGGGGACCATAAATGGCATTAAAATTTTAAAAACTGGATATAAAAATGCATGTAATAGCACCTGGTTTGAGATTTCCTTTCTGCTGTTCTGTTTTAATTTTACAACCACAATGTTGCAGTGTTCAATTGGTACTCTCAACACCAGGCTCACATGTTTGCTCACAGCAGAACAGAACAATTTATAATCAGCACATAGCCTCGGTGCATACCTTTGTGCTCTACAGAACAGAGTGTCATTTAGTGAGAGAGGAGGGCTTCTGACTCTCAGGGTCATGGCTGTGGTTTGGGAGGCATTGTTTTCCACGAGCAAATGGAACACCTTGAAACTCTACAATCACTTGCAGCTCAGTCACCTTGCTTTAGTGCTTCTGTCTACAGTAACCCATCAGAACATATTGTGTGAAAACACTTCCTCTCTCTCAGATCCCCAAGCCATCTGGTGAGTCTTTTGTCTATTGCTTTTACAAATGGAAGGCTGGCTGGTGAGCAAATTGTCCTGGGAGAAAGCAACTGACAGTATTTAAAGGACTCTTAGATCTCTTGCTGCATTAAACAGGATAACATATGTGAGAGTGCCTAACTGGAAGTCTGGTGGAGCAGGTAGTGGAATTATTGGTGGGATTGGACAGGCAGCATCTATGACTCTATGTAAGATTAAGCTCAAAGACAAAACAGTTTTTCACTGAACTCTGTACATCTTCCCTGTGCCAATTCATCGTCAAAATTCTATGACAACTTCTATTTGTGGCAAGGTCACAGGGTTAAATCCTTGCTGATGCTGACCTTCAGTTTATAAAGGCATGTGTGTGGCACCATTCCTTTCTAGCCACATCTCTTGATATTAACAAAAGAGTCACATATGCAGTTGAGGGTTTTCTCAATGTAAAGATGTGAAGCTGGGCACTTTTGTCACAAGTAATTATTTAAAGCGATGCTGGACTCCTCTGGGGGTCCTGTGCTCTTTGCAGGGAAGGGATATACTTTCCCGTTTTCATAGGTGTTCTATAGTGCTAATGAGATGCTCAGCAGAGGAGAATGAAGAAACTTTCCCATCTGCCTTCTCTCCATGTTCTCTGGTAATGACAGAAGGCAAGCAGGGCCCCAGTAAGCAGAGGGGAAGCTTCTGGGGTGTCCTCTATTATCTACTGGTAAGGGTATTAAATGAGAACACTCATAGAGGAATTAATCACACAGAACACAGGTTCTGGAATCAGGAAAGACAGTTTGAATATTGGGCTTCTTTGCTTATTAAGGGTGGTGCTCACCTCTGTTACTATGTGAGTATTGGCTTCCATCGAAAATAAATATGATGCTATCTGTCTGGCTAGCAATAACCTCATTACTTGATTCCTGTATAATGGATGCATTTGCCCATCTCCCCTTTCTTGAGTAGACAGATGCCCATTCTCTATCTTACAATTTGATGGCTAACAATTCACAGTTACGGAGCTCCATACTTTGCTGAGATTAACCCAACTTGGGAATTTTTGATGGGATTTTTTTTTTCTTGCAGTATGTTTGTAGCAGCCTTCAGTGGATACCTAACTCTTGCTTCTTGGCAATGTTGGTATGTCAGATAAAACACCAAACTCCATACCAGGGGGACCAGAGGTTCACCCTCTACTCAGCTCACCCGGGTGCTGGTTTTCCTGCTTTTGTAGCAGCCCCTGATCAGAAAGCATTTGAATTCTCCTCTCAGGCTCTGGGCTGTACCTGAGCAACTTTATCCAGAATTTGTAAAGTGCCATCCAGAGGCAGCAGCTCAGAAGTCTTAGGTCAATTCTCTTCTTCCTTTTTCTTCAGCAATTGTTCCTGAGTTCTTCATTTGGTTTCCCTGTTAGAATGTTACTCTAAAACTTACACAAAGTTGAGAAAGGTCCTTAAGAAAAAGGTAAGCAATGAACTTGATGACATTATTTACCATGCAAGTAGCAGATTTATATTCAATATAAAGAACTATAAAAAAATTAAAAACATATCGACAAAATGGAGGAGATGGTCTTGAGATTCGCAGAAGAGGGAGCTATAATGGTCAATATGTACATGAAATGTTATCTAATCTCAGTAGGAAAACATGAGGTGTTGAACCATTCCATAACAAAATGAAAACATCTAATAATATTAATGCTGGAAAAATGTGAAGCAACAAAAACATGCATACTCCCAGGCAGAAATTTCCTCAGTTTCTCCAGTCATCAGTTTTAGACATAAATTATTCAATATCATGTGTGATTAAGGATATCACATATGATAATTGATTAATTATAATTCTAAGAATATTTCAGCCACAGTTGTTGCACATGTACAAAAATATGGCACATTTATATACAGAACAAGGACCAAAAAATAGACTGACGAAATCTGAAAAAACTTATGCTATTCATTGTGAGGAAAATGAATGAAATAACGGTAGTGTATCTATGGAGTGAATATTAGAAAGCTTATAAAATGTATGAATTAGCATGATATAGATCAATATGGGCAATTTGGAAACATAATAAAGAACAAAGGGACACAGTCAGTGATTTTATTACTTTGTCTACTTCAGAATATCCCTATGCATTTTTTTGCATTTTTCAAAATGCTTACAAATACCATAAATGAATAAATTTAAACTTCAGCCCTAGCCTTACAGGACATTGGCTTGGATTTAGGAAGTCTCATCAGGTCAGAATTAGAAAAGATGTAGGATTCAAGTGTATGTGGGTTGTTTTAGTTATTTAAAATATTACAATTCTGATACATATGTAAGAAAATATGCTTTATCTGCTGTGAAAAATTTAAAGATTTCATGGCTTTCTTTCAGCCTTGTGCGAGTTTCCTTTCTTGTAGCTATGACAAAATAAATTGAATAAATTTAAGATAGGACAGACTTAGTTCCTGCTTTGAGGGTACAGTCCATCAGTACAGGAAAATTTTGACAGTCTAAGAATGAGGAAGCTGGTCACATCACATGTATAGTCAAGAAGGAGTAGGGAAGAAGGATAGATAGGGCAATATAGGGAAGGGAAAGGAGAGGAAGAGGAAATGGGAGGGGAGAGTGAGATTTACGCACAGTGAGAGAGACAGATGGAGAGCAGAAGAGAAGAGAAGAGATGAGAGGGGAGGGGAGGGGGAAAGGGGAGGGAGAGAGGAGGGGAGGGGCGAAGGGGATAGGAGGAGAGGGGAAGAAGGGGAGAGGAGGAGAGGGGAAGAAGGTGAGAGGAGGAGAGGGGAAAAGGAGGAGAGGGGAAGAAGGAGAGAGGAAGAGAGGAGGAGAGGAGGAGAGGAGGAGAGGGAGAGTGGTGGAGAAAGGAGGAGAAGGGAGGAAGAGAGAAGAGAAGAGAAGAGAAGAAAAGAGAAGAAAAGAGAAGAAAAGAGAAGAGGAAGGAATTAGTTTTAGTTTACTTTCTCATTTTCATTCCTTAACAACCATACCTGGACCTTGTGTCCTAGGTGATTTAAGATTTTCTCAAGCTGACAGTACTAACCATTACTTGCCTTTTCTCATTTTGAATATTTTATTGAAATAAGTAAAACAAAAAATGTAGTTTTCAAGATCTGTTTATGAGTGCCAGACTTAAAATCATGCAGAGATATTTAATGTCCTTGCTAATGGCACACAGTGGATTTTATGTTATGTTCAGCTCAGTCTTCTACCTATCCAGGATATTCAAATCATAGAAGTCTCACAGGTACAGTTTGTTTCATAGAACCTTCTAGATGATCACAAACAATACTTATCTTTTCATGAGCTAGAGTAATTTTTACTATATGTAAACAATGATAATGATATATATGATTATTATAAACTTTGTGTTTTTTTTTACCTTGTTAATTTTAACATGTATTAAGTATTTAAATATCCACCTGAACCTGTGGGGTCTTGTATGTGCTTGATAATAGCTCCTCCACGGAGCTTCTTCTTCTGCCTTTTGTATCCTCTTTCTGATCCCTGCTCATTAGGCAAACAAATGTATGTTTATTTTTATTGTAAAGTATATATGTATCATGAAAACTTCAAAAAATGCAGAAAAGCACAAAATTGTTGCCATTTGTCTATAAATTCCCCCAAGACCTTTGTGAACATGTTGACACATTTGTATGTTGACACACTCACTTATATAAAAGCATGAACCTGTTGACACATTTGCATGCTGACACACACATGCATTTATATAAAAAGTGCAATAGTAACAATAATAAGGATGGTTATTTGGAAGTATATTGCGTCAGAAGCACAGATAGACATGTTTTTTGTCCTTCTATGATGTTGGGATTTATTGACTAACAATAAACTTACAAGTTACTTCAACTCTTTAATTTACAAGTACCATCAATTCACTTGGTACATATGGTCACTGGAGATTACAATTTTTTTACTCTAATATTGATCAGTAATATTAATACAAATATCACACAGTTCGTCTCACATATAATATGTGTATATAGATATGTGTGTATGTATGCATGTATGGTGTTCCAGAATGTTAAAGAAAACGTTAAAAAGATTACAGAGTTCAAAGTGGACCTGAAGATTGGCAGAGAATTAACCCTGATTATCAGAAAAGCCTACAGGTGCTGGGGTGTTCATAGAGCAGAGTTCTTAAGTGAATATTAAGGAAGAGAATAGTTTTGAGTCTGCTGTGCATCAGAATCTCTGAGTTAAATCTGAGGGATTGAAATAGACGGTCTTTTGCTGAGGATTTTTTTTAAGGCTTGTAAAGGTAATAGGTCAGTGCTATCTTTCAGTGTTGGGATTCACCTCCTTTTATGAATACATGTTGGGGGGTTCATATGATATGATTGATAAGCTCATGTATCTGTTTTTTCTGATATGATTAGATTTATCACAGATGTAATTATTTACTAGAATGAATGATTTATCAGTTGTATCTCCTGGTATGCTGCCAGATGGTGATTATTTACTTGTATACACAAGATGTAGAGTTATTCTGTCCTGGCACTTGTATTTAGAATGGAATAGCTCAGGTCAAGGCTGTTCTTTTATGGAGTAGAATAATGCAAGGCAAGCTCCACTCTGAAAGTTGACATCCTATTCAAGAGAGACTAACTTATCATGGGCCCAGTGTGTTCTCAAAGCTGACTTCATTTGAGGTTTATAATATACTAGGGATACACAGAGTGGCTTAAGGGTTTCACTCAGTAGACATTGTTAGTAAGAGAAAAATGGGTATTTCTTGCACGTAAATCTTAGGATTGTATACACACACACACACACACACACACACACACACACACACATTTATTTATTTATTTATTTATTTATTTATTTATTTATTTATTTATTCTTTTTTGCTTTGTTTCATCATATACCATTATCAATTCTCTTTGCAAAAGTCAGAAAAATTTAAACAGCACATCGTAACTTTTTAGGTAGATAATTAAAAGATGTGTGATTTTGAATAAATCACCTTTTTATTACATTTTTTCAGTAAAATGTTTCTTATTTAAAAAATTTTTTATATCTATCTATCCATCTATCTATCCACCCATCTCTCATTTATCTATCCATCCATTATCTATCTATCTATCTATCTATCTATCTATCTATCTATCTATCTATCCATCCATCATTTATCTATTATCTATCTACCTACCTATTTACTTATCTTGTGTGTGTGTGTGTGTGTGTGTGTGTGTGTGTGTGTGTGTGCTAACCTGTGCATTTGTACCCTCATGCACGTGTACATCACAGCTCAAGTCTGCAGGTCAGAGGACAAAGGACAACTTGTGGTAGTTTGTTCTCTCCTTTCACATTGTGAATTGCAGAGGTTGGACTCAGGCTGTTAGACTTGATGGCAAGTACTCTTACTTGTTGTGGCATCTCATCAGCCCATCAGTTTCTTCTCTTATAAAATGCATGTAATATAGTAGATTACAGAATTATACCACCAACAAAGTGCCACTATCCAAACAACATGCTGGTTTAGACTTCCTTATGTAATTTTAAAAATCATATACTAATGCAATGAAGTAAAGTAAGAACTGTTCTCTAGATGAAGAAAATGGGTATTAAAGATGTCATTTGGATTACCCAAAGAAACACGAGAACAGGTGGTTTGTGGTAGATTGACAGTGCCAGGCCCCAGTGCATGATGCTGTGTTCCTTCAACCCTGTAGAATTCTGAATGTGTGAGTGCTACCCCTCAGATTGTGTGGCCAGAAAACACTTGTTTCTCTCATTTTTAGGATAAAGTTTCAAAGGTTGTAGTTTTTCAAAAGATCTTTTATTCATTATTCCTCTTGTTATATGCACATGTTTGCATGATGATGATGATGATGATCATGATGATGATATGATGGTGGTGGTGGTGGTGGTAGTGGTGGTGAGTTCTTTCTTTATGTGGGTTCCAGAATCTGAAATCAGATCTCAAGACTTGACAGCAAGTGCTTTTTCTTTTTATCTCCTGTGCTACCTTTCTTGCTTGTTCAGGCTGTTTGTTTCTGGAATATATGCTAGCCATTACAAGAAATTGGGAGGCTACATTTAAGCAATGTGTATGGGCATGTGAATACATTAAATAATACTAGCAAACACTACAGATCTACAACTATTCAAAATTTGAGAAAGACAAAGAGACAATGTTCACTATTTTCTGGGTTCACATAGTCACCATTCCCACACCCCCAAATAATTTGATATCTCTCTCAAAAGTCCATCATGGAATATGACCAAAGAGACTATTTAGAAGGAAGGAAGGATGCATGGACACTGACTTTTAAACCTTTAGCTCTACTGAACTACTGAAGAATATAAAGATTTTTATTAAACTGAAAAAGTGAACCTACATTTACTTATTTTCCTTTTCTAAACGAGTAAAATTTTGTTTTGTAAATATTGTACTTTTTTATATCCAAGGCTATATCTACCTTGCTTTAGATGATGAAGCATAGAGAGTCACACAAATCAGTTCGAAACAGAAGTTCTCAGGAACACTGCAGCATCTTCATTCTCTCTGATGCCAGATCATCAGGGCTCAGGGAAAGGATGATCTATCTTCTTTTTGTTGTTGATGTTTTGAATTCTATTTATTTATTTATTTATTTATTTATTTATTTATTTATTTAAAATTTAAATTTTTTCCAATTTTTATTAGATATTTTCTTCATTTACATTTCAAAGGTTATCATGAAAGTCCCTATACCCTCTCCCTGCCCTGCTCCCCCTACCCACCTACTCCCACTTCTTGGCCCTGGCATTCCCCTGTACTGGGGCATATAATTTTCCTAAGACCAAGGGGCCTCTCTTCCTAGTGATGGCCAACTAGGCCATCTTCTGCTACATATGCAGCTAGAGACACGAGCTCTGGGGATACTAGTTAGTTCATATTGTTGTTCCACCTATAGGGTTGCAGACCCTTCAGCTCTTTGGGTACTTTCTCTAGCTCCTCCATTGGGGGCTCTGTGTTGCATCCAATAGATAACTGTGAGCATCCACTTCTGTATTTGCCAGGCACTGGCATAGCCTCACAGGAGACAGCTATATCAGGGTGCTTTCAGCAAAATCTTTCTGGCATATGCCATAGTGTCTGTGTTTGGTGGCTGATTATGGGATGGATCCCCAGGTGGGACAGTCTCTGAATGGTCCATCCTTTCTACTCAGCTCCAAACTTTGTCTCTGTAACTCCTTCCTTGGGTATTTTGTTCCCTATTCTCAGGAGGAATGAAGTATCCACATGTTGGTGTTACTTCTTGATTTTCTTGTGTTTTGAAAATTGTATCTTGGGTATTCTAAGATTCTGTGCTAATATCTGCTTATCAGTGAGTGCATACCTAGTGACTTCTTTTGTGATTGGGTTACCTCACTCAAGATGATATCCTCCAGATACATCATTTTGCCTAAGAATTTCATAAATTCATTGTTTGTAATAGCTGAGTAGTATGCCATTGTTTAAATGTACCACATTTTCTGTATCCATTCCTCTGTTGAGGGACATCTGGGTTCTTTCCAGATTCTGGCTATTATAAATATGGCTGCTATGAACATAGTGGAGCATGTGTCCTTATTACTAGTTGGAACATCTTCTGGGTATATGCTCAGGAGAGGAATTGCTGGATTTTCCAGTAGTACTATGTTCAATTTTCTGAGGAACTGCCAGACTGATTTCCAGAGTGGTTGTACCAGCTTGCAATCCCACCAACAATGGAGAAGTGTTCCTCTTTCTTCACATCCTTGCCAGCATCTGCTATCACCTGAATTTTTGATCTTAGCCATTCTGACTGGTGTGAAGTAGAATCTCAGGGTTGTTTTGATTTGCATTTCCCTGATGATTAAGGATGTTGAACATTTTTTCAGGTGCTTCTCAGCCCTTTGGCATTCCTCAGTTGAGAATTCTTTGTTTAGCTCTGTACTCCATTTTTTAATGGGGTTATTTGAATTTCTGGAGTCCAGCTTCTTGAGCTCTTTGTATATATTGGATATTAGTCCCCTATCAGATTTTGGATTGGTAAAAATCCTTTCCTGATCTGTTGGTGGCCTTTTTGTCTTATTAAAAACATCTTTTGCCTTACAGAAGCTTTGAAATTTTATGAGGTCCCATTTGTTGGTTCTTGATCTTACAGCACAAGCCATTGTTGTTCTGTTCAGGAAGTTTTCCCCCGTGCCCATATTTTCAAGGCTTTTCCCCATTTTCTCCTCTATATATTTCAGTGTCTCTGGTTTTATTGGAGTTCTTTGATCCGCTTAGACTTGAGCTTAGTACAAGGAGATAAGAATGGATCAATTCACATTCTTCTACATGATAACCGCCAGTTGTGCCAGCACCATTTGTGCTGTCTATTTTCCACTGGATGGTTTTAGCTCCCTTGTCAAAGATGAAGTGACCATAGGTGTGTGGGTTTAAATCTGGGTCTTCAATTCTATTCCATTGATCTACCTCTCTGTCGCTGTACCAGTACCATGCAGTTTTTAATTTATTATTATTTTCCTTTTTTTTTAAAATCACAATTTCTCTGTAGTACAGCTTGAGGTCAGGCGTAGTGATTCCACAAGATTCTTTTATTGTTGAGAATACTTTTTGCATTCCTAGGTTTTTTTGTTATTCCAGATGAATTTGTGAATTACCCTTTCTAACTCAGTGAAGAATTGAGTTAGAATTCTGATGGGGATTGCATTGAATCTGTAGATTACTTTTGGCAGGATAGCCATTTCGACTATATTACATGATCTATCTTTTGTTCAGGTCCTGAAAAGAACCCAAAGACCAAAACAGCAATTGACTGTAAACGGTATTTAATAGGAGCAAGGAATAAGCCTTTATTCTCATAATACAAACACCAACTTCTTCATGTCTTGCATCTGGAGTTTATGATAGATTCACCTGGGCTTTACTGGCTTTTGGCAAAGAAATGTCGACATTTATACTTCTGAAGTCATACATACACTATCCTGGGCTGATTTTTTTGTTGGGAGCCATGGCCTTGTGGAAAATTTCTAGGTTACATAAACAATCCTGAGAGAACATTCGTGGTCATAACAGTAAGAATGTTTGTGTGTAAAGAAGACACTGTGACTGTTGGTTCCAGGAGCTGAAGATTGCCACCTGAACTTCAGAGTGCCCCTGGGCTCTTTCCCCCTCCGTTGGAGCCTCATCTTGCTTATGCATATATTGCCATTCCTGAATAAAGTTTTTCAGAGCTTGATCAGTATAATTGACTTGCTCTCATTCTTTGTGTTTCTTGTCCCTCCCACTCTCTCTCTCCTGCCCTGGGTCCCTGCTGATTATCCCCACAGGTCAGGGCAATTTTCTGTCCTTGGCAGAGGATGGTCCATGCTTCTGGCATCTTCTGGAGTCTCAGTTACAACTTAGAATTCACCTTCATAGCATAGTACTAAAGACCTGGGATAGTCACTCAGTTTTTACCCAGGTGGCTGTTTTTGAGTAAGAGATCCCTTTAGTGGAATTTTCTGTTCAGTTTTATCCTTTTAAATTAATTTTTATTTTCACAATTTGAAGCTTCTGAAAGGTAGATTCTAGTTTTATGTAAAGTTTATGCAAGCAAAAGTCATTTGGGTAGAGGGACCCTCAATTAAAAAAAAAATGTCTTCATCAGATTAGCCTATGGGCAAGTCAGTGGTGGTTGTGCGTGTGTGCATGTGTGTGTTTGTGTGTGTGTATGTGTGATTGATGTGGGAGGACCCAGCTAACTGTGGGTGGAGCCAGCCCTGGGCAGGAGATCCTGAGGACTATAAGAAAGCAGGCTGAACAAGCCACAAGAGGCAATGCTAGTGGGCAACAGTCCTCCAATGCTCTGTTTTAGCCTCTGCCTTCAGGTTCCTGCCCTGACTCCTTTCTGTGTGGAAGTGTATGCAAAATGAACAATTTCTTCCTCAAGTTTGTTTTGGTCATGTTGTTTTATCATAGCAACAGAAATTCTAAATAGCTTCAGGACACTTTTCTTATGTGAAGTTTCTTCCTAATTGAATCCTCATTATAAAAATTAGCAAATGCAGTGTGTAATAATCACACCACATCCTAGATGTTGTATTGTCTTAGAAGATTTCCTCCATAAAACAACTTAGTTCATCTTTTTAACTAATTCACATTGACTTAGTTTGTTAGAATGCAGTGAGGTTGTTTGCTAGACTATAACTCTAAAGACCTCTAGCCTAGTTCCTAAAACTTATTTCCCTGTAAACCCTCATGATTTAGACCCTACTGCCTCTAACTCTAATGGTATTTTGGTCTATGAAACACCCTCAGAAAGGCCCATAACACTCCACTTATAGCCCTCTAATTGTTCTCTAATCTGCATCTCTGAAATCTTCCACTTACCTCCTAGAAACTGGTTCCATGGTGTCCAAAGATATGGACAGCGTGGTCAGCTTTATTATGACATTAGCCCCAAGTGTTTAATAAGAGTAACTTAAGGAAGGAAGTATGTACTTTGGCACACAGTTCAAGGATAACATTTGTCCTGGTGGAGAAGGCCAGACAGTATAAGCAGCTCAGTTTGTGATGGGACAAACACAGGTATCATGTCATATTGTGTTCATGGTCAAGAAGCAAAAGAGATAAATGATGGTGTTTAGTTTTCTTCTTTATATTAAGTATGGTATGGTACTGTCAACATTTAGAATGGGTCTTCCCTCCTCAGAACAACCTCTTTGAAAATGCCTTCATAGATATAACCAGAGATATGTTTCTTAGGTGATTGGGTTTTGTTTGTTTGTTTGTTTGTTTGTTTGTTTTTACTTGTAAGCTATCTCATATTTTTAATTAGATATTTTCTTTATTTACATCTAAAATGCTAACCCCTTTCCTAGTTTCCTATCCAAAAATCCCCTATACCCTCCACCCGCCCTGCTCCCCAACCCACGCACTCCCACTTCCTGGTCCTGACATTCCCTTGTACTGGGACATATAATTTTCACAAGACCAAGAGCCTCTCCTTCCATGGATGGCCAACTAGGCCATCCTCTGCTACATATGCAACTAGAGACACAAGCTCTGGGGGTCCAGGTTAGTTCATATTGTTGTTCCTCTTATAGGGTTGCAGACCACTTTAGCTCCTTGGGTACTTTCTCTAGCTTCTCCATTGGAAGCCCTGTGTTGCATGCATCCAATAGCTGACTGTGAGCATCCACTTCTGTATTTACCAGGCACTGGCATAGCCTCACAAGAGATAGCTATATCAGGGACCTTTCAGCAAAATCTTTCTGGCATATGCAATAGTGTCTGGGTTTGATGGTTGTTTATGGAATGGATCCCCAAGTGGGGCAGTCTCTGGATGGTCCATCCTTTCTACTCAGATCCAAACTTTGTCTCTGTAATTCCTTCCATGGGTATTTTGTTCCCCATTCTAAGGAGGAACAAAGTATACACACTCTGGTCTTCCTTCTTCTCGAGTTTCATGTGTTTTGCAAATTGTATCTTGGGTATTCTAAGTTTCTGGGCTAATATCCACTTATCACTGAGTGCATATCATGTGTGTTCTTTTGTGACTGTGTTACCTCACTCAGGATTATATCCTCCAGATCTATCCATTTGACTTAGGTGATTGTTAAATACAGTAAATTGACAGTAATACCTACCTTCCTTCCTTCCTTCCTTCCTTCCTTCCTTCCTTCCTTCCTTCCTTCCTTCCTTCCTTCCTTCCTTCCTTCCTTCTTTCCTTCCCCATCTCCCTTTTTTCTATTCACATTTCCAACATTTATTGAACACTTAATATGTATTACATTGACTTTTTTGTGTTAACATTTGTTATAAGTATATCAAAAGCAGTAATGGCAGATTCAGAAAACTTCCACTGTATACCTTCTACATCAGATATTGTAAAAATAAACTAATGTGGATAGAAAAGTTATGTGTATGCTTTGCATGCTATTAAGACATGAAGGATTATTATTATCCAATCTTTAATATCATTTCTTTGTAACCCAAAGTTCTGGTATTTTTCAACCCATTGACAGTCACAAATATTTCCCAGGACTCCACAAGCCTGCAATTAAGAAACTGGAAACATTCATAAATATACAAGTTGACTAATTAGTCCCTAATTAGCTAGCAGATTGAATATCATAATCACCCTAAGATAGATTGGTTAATGTCATGGAAGGGAAAGAGGAGTTTGGCTACATTATATTATGTCAAAATTTACATAAATATTTCATTAAAATATTTAATGGAATCTGCTAGTCTGAGCCATAGCTAGCCAGGCAATCAGTGGCATTTATGAGATCTTGGTTTTCTTTGTCAGTTTGGATATGAAATTAACAAATGATCTCTTAATGTGTGTGAAGAACACTTGAAGATTTTTACTGTTCACTCTATCTTTGTTATCTATCTATCTATCTATCTATCTATCTATCTATCTATCTATCACCTATCTTCTATGTATTCATGCTATTAAAACATGAAGGATTATTTTTATCTAGTTCTTATTACCAATTTTACATATCACATATTATTTATATACTCACATATATACATATATGTATATATACATATACATACACATATATATATAGACAGCTTGAATATGAAATTGACAGATGATCTCTTAATCATTTGAAGAAAGTGGAAGATCTTCATTGTTTAGTCAATAAAAAATACAGCATAATTAACAAGTCTTGCATTTGAAGAATCTACCCTGAAATGATTCCGATAAAGCCGAGTATGATGAACACAGTTCACCTATATTTCTTTAAGGAAACTTAATTATTCTTGCCTTTGAACTTATGTATTGGTTTTATGCTTCCCTGGATTAAACCACTGATGCCCTAGTTAAGGCTCAATGGTGCTGTAGTTCAGTTTTCACTGTTGTATGGAGTTTGAGCAATCACAGACCTGGCAAAATTCCCTAATAGCAGATCATCATCTAGATCTGTGACCCAACCACTGGTCTTCTCAAGGGGAGGTATGTAATGCTGCTTTTTTTTTTTTTGTCAGAGATTTAGTTCTTGTGTTTCCACATTTGGAACTTTGGCTTATTTTGTAACATGTGCCCATGATAACTAATGAAAACACTGAGATAGGCATTTATCAATTTCAAACAAAAAATACCCAATGCCAAGCTAATATATGAGTCCTGAAGTCCTTTGGTGAATCTATTTCTTGCTTTAATAGTAAGATAAACAAACCTGGGGGGTACCTTAATGCAGGTAGGATGTCTTAATAACTCTTGGTGGTAAAAAAAAAAAACAAAAACAAAAACAATCCCAAAATGTAATTTAAACCTGAAAACATATACATGGAAGGCACTGGATAATTAACCTTTGGCTCAGAAGCCCTTTCTTTGAATAGGTTTGGAAGCTGTCAGTTGTTGTTGTTGGTTCTCTATGAACAACATTGTCACTGTGATGATGATGGCATAGATAGTCATGAAGTAGGGAAATCCTGAAAGACTGCTGGCATATAATTCCTATGAGTTTTTATACATGTACATTTTATTTGTTGTTTAATACTTTGGTTGATAATGGTCTTTGCATTCATTTGTTGTTGTTGTTGTTGTTGTTTTAAGCTCTATTCTTTGCTCTCAGTAACCTTAAATCTTTGAAATACTATTTTCATCAAGTTCTGCCCTTGATTTCATCAGGGAGGTCCTAACTTCACCTGGAGTAGCTTAAGCCATAGGCCACACTTGAAGCCATTTTATTGGCAGAGGTAAGAATTGATTACTTTCTTCCTCACATGCTTCTTTATGCACAAACCCAGGCTTTTAGGTGGTGTTATCACTCGAAGTACATCATGTGTTGAAGGGTTGGACTGCCAATAGTGGGCCCACTCATTCAGGGGTGACTGGAGAGTCAATTGGTTAATTATTTCAAGGATTCATAATTTGATGGCATTACTGAAAGACAGTAGAAAAATTTCAGAAGCAGGGTCTAGTTGGAATTTATAGGTTACTGAGAAAATGCCAATGGTGGATATATCTTGACATCTGACAAAGGTCAGATCTATTTCCTGACTGCCACACAGTAAATACCACCTCTCTCACTGTTATTTCTATCATAGTATTCTAATTTGCTTCAGGTTAAAGTACTGGATTTATCTGAACTTGGAGAAGCATCTTAAATCATGAGCTAAAATAAAGCCATTAATGCTGATATGAGAGGTCTCCTATAGGCTCCTGTGTTTACTACATTATCCCAGTTTCTGTAATTTTTTTGAGGTGGTGGAAACTATGAAGGGGAGCCTACTTTGAGGAACCAGGTCAGTTTAGATTTGCCTTTGAAGAATATCCTAGTTCTGTGTCTCTTCCCCTCTCTTTCCTTTCCAGCACACAGTAGGTGGCCTTGCCACAAAACTATGCCATGATGTTTCCTCTTACTGTGGACTCCAAATCTATACAATCAAGAGTATAGACTGAACCCTTTTTAATCATGAGCAAAAATATATAATTTATCCCTTTAAATTGTTTACATTATTACTTTAAGATGTTTTGTCATAGCCATAAAAAAGCAACTAATACAGAAATATTCATAATTTCCACAATAATGTCTCTTTTATGTTATAATTTTAAAATAATATGTTCTTATAAAGTCTTAGGGAAATTTTTTTATCATAGTAACCTCTTCTCCTTCTCCTAAACTCCTCCCAGATGTCCCTTCCCACTTTTAAATTATTATTATTATTTAATCTTTTTTTAATTGGATATTTTCTTTATTTACATTTCAAATCTTATCCCCTTTCCCTGTTCCCACCCCCTCCCAGAAACCCCCTATCCCATCCTCCTGCCCCCTGCTTCCATTATCCCCCTCCAGGTCCAGGCTCTGACTGTTCCTCATCCCAACCCCCTCCATCTCTAAGAGGATGTTCCCTCCCCTATCCTCCACCCCATCAGACCTCTCCACTCCTTGGGTCTCAAGTCTCCCAAGGGTTAGGTGCTTCTTCTCTCACTGAAGCCAGACCAGGCAGTCCTCTGCTGTATATGTGTCAGGGGTCTCACATCAGCTAGTGTATGCTGCCTTGTTGGTGTCTCAGTGTCTGAGAAATCTCAGGGGTCCAGGTTAGTTGAGATGGCTGGTCTTCCTATGGGGTTGCCCTCCTCTTCAGCTTCTAATCCAATACAGAGGTCTCCAGCTTCTGTCCATTGGTTGGGTGTAAGTATCTGCATCTGACTCCTTTTATTTTTTTATTTGATATTTTATTTATTTACATCTCAAATGTTATCCCCTTTCCCAGTTTCCACTCTGGAAACCCCCTATCCCATTCCTCCTCTTTCACCTGCTTGTTGGGCATCTCAGAGGGCAGCCATGCTAGTCTGTAAGCACATCATAGCATTAGTAATAGTGTCAGGCATTGGTGCCTGAACTTCCTTTCTCTCACTCTTTTTCTCCATTTTTGTCCCTGAAATTCTTTTAGACAGGAACAATTCTGGGTCAGAGTTTTTGACTGTGGGATGGCAACCACATCCCTCTACTTGATGCTTTCTACTGGAGGTGGACTCTGAAAGATCCCTCTCCTCTCTGTTGGGCATTTCGTTTAAGGTCCCTTCCTATGAGTCCTGACCTCCCAGTCTCTGGTACATTCTAGAGGGTCCCCCCCCCCACCTCTTACCTACCAAAGTTGCCTGTTTTCATTCTTTCTGCTTGCCCTCAGGGATTTACTCCTGTTTACCACCCCCCCATTTTCCACATCCCGGAGTACCTACCTGATCCTGTTCCCCTTTTCCCCTCCCTGTCCATTCTTCCACCCAGATCCCTTCCTCCACCCCCTCTACCGTGACTGTTTTCTCCCACCCCACCCCCAAGTGAGACTGAGTCATCCTCACTTGGGCCCTTTGGCTTGTCAACCTAATTGAGTTCTGTGGATTGTATCCTGGGTATTCTGTATTTTTTTTTTTCTTGGCTAATATCCACAATTAGTGAGTTCATACATGCATGCGCTTTTCAGTCTGAGTTACCTCACTCAGGATGATATTTTCTAGTTCCATCCATTTGCCTGCAAAACTCACATTGTCCTTGTATTTTTAATTTTTTTCTTTTGTTATTTTTAAAGCAATGTGGGGAGGAAAAGGTTTACTTAATCTTACATGTTACAGACCATCATCAAGGGAAGCCAAGGCAGAGACTCAAGGCAAGATCTTGAAGCAGAAGTCATAGAGGACTGCTGCTTATTGAACCTAATTTGACAGCAGTGTTGTGCAGGGAACAGCTGTGGCACATCAAGGGAGAAGCTGTAAAAGTATTTATCATACCAGAGGAGACACACAGACTTATTAAAGAGAATATAGTGTGAAGTGAGGGAGACAATTGTTATTATTATTTTATTTTTAAAATTATCTTTAATCTTTTTTTTTTCTACATTCTGGTCATTATCCGACAGTTCCTCATCCCATTCCTCTCCCTCCTCACCATCTCAAAGAGGATGCCCATCCCTTCAGGTCTCCCTTGGGCTTCCAGGCTCTCGAGGATTAGGTGCATCTTCTCTCACTGAGGCCCTAGTGGTCTACCGTCACGTCATCTATTGAGCACAGGCATCCTACTCTGCTCTCCATGCCTCTGCAAATGCTTCTCAAAAGATGAATCTCTCTTCAACAGTTGGCACCTGGCTTTGATGGTTGCTGTGACAAGCCTATGCTGCCACGTGCACACCTGGGCCTCCATCAGGCAGCTGCTTCATCTGCCACAACTTCTTAAGATTCTGTGGCATTCCCTCCAGTTGAGGTCCCCAGATCAGCTCTATGAATTGACCTTACCTTTGGCAAAGAGTGTTCAGAGAGTGCTGCTGCCTCCCTGTCTTTGTTAGGGTTTGTGTTGCTACAACAAAACACCATGAACCAAAAAAAGGAAGTTGGGGAAGACAGGGTTTATTTCTATTTTTAATTAATTAATTAATTAATTAATTAATTAATTTTTGTTTTGTTTTTCGAGACAGTGTTTCTCTGTATAGCTCTGGCTGTCCTGGAACTCACTTTGTAGACCAGGTTGGCCTTGAACTCAGAAATCCGCCTGCCTCTGCCTCCCAAGTGCTGGGATTAAAGGTGTGCACCGCCAAGGCCGGTGCAAGATAGGGTTTATTGAGCTTGCATTTCCACATTGCTGTTCTTCACCAAAGGAAGTCAGGACAGGAACTCAGACAGGACGGGATCCTGGAGGCAGGAGCTGATGCAGAGGCCATAGAGGGGTGCTGCTTGTGGGCTTGTTTCTTTTGGCTTGCTCTGCCTGTTTTCTTATAGAACCCAGGACCAGAAGCTCAGGGATGGCACTGCCCATGATGGGCTGGGCCCTTCCCACCTGATCTCTATGTCTTACAGCTGAATTTCATGGAAGCACTTCCTCAACTGAGTCTCCTTCCTCTCTGATGACTCTTGCTTGTGTCAATTAGAGATAAAACCAG
>LR749664.1:1491712-1506712 GCA_902729485.2 Mus minutoides | reverse complement strand
AAACTGGCTGAACACACGTGACTTTAGGTCCTTTGAGTGTGTTTCCTTGGATGTTGTGAATATTCCTCTCACCTGCAAAATGAAAAGATTTACTAAATACAGAATGTGTTCTTTATTTTGCACTGACTTTTGCCTCAGCTTGCAGCCCATTACCTTCTATCTTGAATATTGTAAGAAGTATTAAGCAGTTTCTTTGTCTCTAGTCTCTACAGTATTGCCAAAGGAATATTCTTACAAATGGAGCTGAACCTTTAAAAAGATCTTTGATGACCATTAAAGGTCATTCACAGAAATGGAGTGGGTAGTTTGTATCATCCCATTATGGCCTTCTGGATTCAAGTCAACTCCTTCACAAATGCCTGTCCTAAACTGAACTATAGTGTTCTGTACATCTTTGCTTCTCACAGTTCTACTGTTAGGAATCTGCACTCAGAGCAGGGGAGAGATAGCCCGTAAAAGTTCTTGAAGCTTATTTACCTAGTAGAATAGAGCCCCTATTGGTGTTACAAAGTCCATTTTGTTCCTATGAAGGCATGAAGGTCTGTGTGTAATCATGTAAACATTTACCTTCTTGTTGTACATGGGACTTAGATAGGACATAGATTTGCCAAGTGCAGACTGCTGTTTTGGTGGAAACATCTTGTTTAGAGACTAGTCAATCAGATTTCATAAATGTACATTTAATTAGGAGGGCCTTAGAAACAAAAAGTAGAGCTATAAGCAGGGACAGCCATGATGCAGAGAAAAGTCAAATGGGGACTTTTTTGATCAATATGTACATAAAGTGCAATAAGTTGTAAGGTTTTTTAATAATAAGACATGGCTTCTCAGGGATAAGCAGGAAAACGAACAAAATCCAATGTCTTGAACACTATTCCCAAACATCTGCCAAACACTGAGAAAAATTGAATTTATTAGAGATCCTACTGGCATCTCATGCTTTGAGTGCTAACAATATGTGTGTTAGGGAGAAAGGCTGACCTAGAAATTGAAAGATGTGAGTGCCAGAATCACACGTACCAGCGATTGTCCTGTGACCATGTGGCTACCACCACACGGTTACCTGCTTGTTAAAATAACAGGCTGGAACTGAAGCAATGTTTTGCTCCTGTGTCCCACCTTCTTGGCAGACATCAGTAAATGACTCATGGACTTTTCCCATGAAGCAAATACACACCGGATGGAGATGGCTCCTGAGGTCATCCAACCTGAGTGTCCTCACATCTCGGGCACTCTGCAAATCTCATGGAAAAACAACAGAAGGTTTTGCCATGTGGTGATTTCTCTGATTCTCTTTCCTTCTATGTTGATATGCAGATGATTTGTCTCTAAGTTGTCACTCAAGTGTTACATAAGAGTGACAGAGGAGGGGCTGCTGGGAAGCTTAGCACAGTGTTTTATATCAGGCATGATGTATGATGTTCACAGTGTGGACAGCTGATTCAGAAATGACATCATCATCTAGATGTTAAAATACTGAGCAAGAACACAACCCAGCTGAAAAGCTGCTCAAGTAAGTGAATCCCAAATCACCTAAAATTCAGACATATTTTCTTTAACAGTGATACTCAGATTATAGTTTGATACTTTAAATAATATCAACAGATGATTTGGAAAGACCCTTTGCAGGTTTCATCATTGATAATAGTAAGTAACCTGCATGCTCATTATAATTTCTCTTGGGCTTCTGCCTTCAGCATCTAACCTGTCATAGGCTCTAGGAAGTGTTAACACATCACGAGAATGAAGCAAGTAGATGCAGCAGAGAACAGGCCGTTGTTCTAATTTAGACTCATTCTTCCCAGAGAAGCAATATTTCTCAGGAGAGTATTAGACAATTTCCCAGCACTTTCCAAATAATTGACATTTGTAACACCCTGGCGAGGGAGACAGAGTGAAGAATGTGTCCCTGTTAGAGAAAATTAGTTCTCTATTTCCTCAGAAAAATAGTTGGAGGTTTGCTATGTGTTGAGCTCTGTCTGAGACTGCATATATAAACAAGACCAGTCTCTATAGTGGCATCACCAGAGGGGAAAGGTGTGAAGTTCACCTGGTACACACAGGTACATATCCCTGTGTTGAGAACTCTGGTTATGATCAGTTAAAATTTCTGCCACACCTGCTTACAATTCTTTATGATACCCAACTACAGATGAGCCAGTGGTGGTAACATAATCAACTAGAATTTCCAGGGGATGTAGGACTGTGTGTAGTGAGACCGTGGTGGTGTGTAATTCAGAGAAGGTCACCAAAGGAAACTAGGCAGAAGAGAGTCATAAAGGAGGGAAGAGCTCTATAAAGTTTGCCAAGCAGGAAAGAATGGTCTGAGGAGTCTATAATGATATGCAGAGTCTGTATGTAGGATCATGTTGCAGCTTTACTGAAACTTATACCACATTCCTATAATTGAGTACATTTTTATCTTCTTGTTAAGAGCACACGTGTTAAGAGGGCAGTGTTATGTAGACAGGATGAAGAACTGGAGGTGATGCACACTTTTATTTCATATGTTAGGGTTTTACTGCTGTGATCAGGCACCATGGCCAAGGCAACTCTTATAAGGACAACATTCAATTGGGTCTGGCTTACAGGTTCAGTGGTTCAATCCATTATCATCAAGGCAAGAAAATGGCAACATCCAGGTAGCCATGGTGCAGGAGTAGCTGGGCGTTCTACATCTTCATCTGAAAGCTGCTAGCAGAATACAGCTTCCAGGAAGCTAGGATGAGGGTCTTAAAGCCCACACCCACAGTGACACACTACTCCAACAAGACCACACCTACTCCAACATGGCCACTCCTTCTAATAATGCCACTCCTTGGGCAGAGCACACACAAACCATAACTTCATTAACAGCAAAGTACTTGATTGTTTCAATTTTATATATACACACATGAATATCTACATGTATACAGATATATGTAAGAATACACACATGTGCATTCTTATGTACATTACAGGGAAAGAACCTACAAGTTGGTGACAGGTCATTTTCAATTTTCATGATTTTTGAAGGTACCTGTGAGTGGTTCTCCATTTACTGATGGTGGAGCTAGAAAGCTGGAAATAGCAATGATCTTAATTAAATTCTATAGCTTCCCAAGGATATTCGTGAGAGAATAATCTTCCTTGTGTTTGACTCTAAAATACTTGCATGTCTTACACGTACCACCGAGAGAGGCTTCTTTTGGAACAAGAGCAGATGTCAAAAACAAGCTGTAAGCCTAGAGATTTTACATTGTTAGGAGAGACCCAGCATGAAGGTCTCTTTTCTGTCAGTTCAGAGAGCTGTTATGTGGGAAGTCCTGTCTCAGCTCAAAATTGCATTTTCTTTCTTTCTTTCTCTTTCTTTCTCTCTTTCAAGATTTATTTATTTATTATATGTAAGTACACTGTAGCTGTCTTCAGACACTCCAGAAGAGAGTGCCAGATCTTGTTACTAGATGGTTGTGAGCCACCATGTGGTTGCTGGGAATTGAACTCAGGACCTATGGAAGAGCAGTCAGTGCTCTTAACCACTGAGCCATCTGTCCAGCCCAAAATTGTGTTATTGAAAATAGGGAGTCAAGGGCAAGAGCGGAAACTAAACCTTTCATATTTTCTAGCTCTTCTCATGTACCCAATCCTTCCCACATTTCTCTTCTGTCCCACAGAAATGGGATGAAATCTTTTTTGATAGTCTTCTTCGCTAAAAAGATGGTACTGATGTGTGCTGGCTCCTGTGGCTTTCTGGAAATAGCATTCATAGCTCATACATGTGTTTATTTTTTATTTTATTATTTTTTTAGACCACGTGGAACCCAAAGGTTTTTAAGGCAATTGTCATCCGATAGGGTGTTCATGAAAATGAAATAATTCTGAATCTATGGCCTTAATTATTATGGGTTCTTAGAAGAGCTGTTTGATTTAGTCATGTGAGGTTACCTATACATACACATATAAACATACACATATGTATCATATACATATATGCATATACATATACATATGTAATTTTGTTCACATATACACATACATATATGTATCATATACATATATGCATACACATATACATATGTAATTTTGTTCATTCATACATTACATCTGACTGCAGTTTTCCCTCCCTTCACTCTAAATACACCTTCCCAACCCCCTTCCTGTACCCCTTCCCTCAGATCCACTCCTCCTCTGTTTCCCTTCAGGAAAGAGCAGGCCTCTCAGGCATATCAACCAAACACTGCTTAACAAGTTACAATAAGACTAGGTACATACCCTCATACCAAGGTGGGATGAGGCAACCCAGTGGGAGAAAAAAAGGTCATAGGAACAGGAAAAGGAGTAAGAGACACCCCTATGCCCACTGTTTGGAGTCCCATGAGGACACCAAGCTACGCAACCATAATGTATATGTAGAGGACCTAGACCTGCCTGGTGTCTGTGAGCCCCTGAGAACCCTAGTTAGTTGATTCTGTGGTTCATGTTCTCATAGTGTCCTCAGCCCCTCTGGAATGTGCCTGCTTGTAAAGCCTGAAAAATGGTAAAGTATTTGGAGCATTATATAGTTCCATTTTATAGATATTAAACAACTTAAACTCATGCATGAGAATCCTCTGGAGAATATGCAGTTCAGATCTGTGACATTTCTCTGTAAAGTATGTAGATGTGGTAGTTAGGCTTTAACTTGAAAGTATTAACTATCATTCACTTTCCTCATGGTGCTTGTAAAACCATATGCTGATATCTCTTCAAACTTGGTCAGGCATAAATTAGTTTTCAAAGGTGCTAAGGTAGTTATCATTTTCAGGAGATTGAGTTTATAACTGTACTGTTTGCTGTCATTAGAAATGTCTGATTTTCATGCTGAATCAATATGTTTGTAAAGGATTTCATACTGCTAAATGGTGTCATTGGAGAACTGGTACACATCATTGCAAACACCAAACCCCAACATCCATTTATGCTTCATATGGTAGCACCATGATTTACAATGGGGAAAAATCTTCAGCCTCCAGGAATGTCTGGCATTTAGAGGTACTTTTAATTGTTACAACGTGGGGAAGGGTTTTATTTACATATTATAACCTAGGGTGCTGCTTTACACTGCACAGGGCAGCCTCCCATAACAAAGAACTTACTCAGACTAAGTATGTCAACACTGTTGAACTTATAGGACTGTGAGTTAAATACATCTCATAGACTTTTTCTATGAAACATATAGGTAGCATTTATTATTATAGACAGAAATTGGAAATGGCAAGTTGCAAGATATTTTGCACCTGAACACTTTGGAACAAGAGCTCACCAGAGGTTGGATTTCTTTGGAAGCAAATTCAAAGATATGGGGTAGAAGATAGGCAGTATTAGGCTATGTCCCTGGTTGTCCTATGATCCCTGGGTGGAGGGACAAGTGGAACTATCTGGACTGAATTCTAGAACAGTGCTGTTGGAAAACACCAAAGCTAAGATGGCCTGCCAGAATAGTCTCCAATCAGAGTATGAGGACCTGAGTTCAACTTTACCCAAAGGAGCCTTAATTTTATGGGACTTGAAGCACAGTGAGCATGACTCATAGGGAAGGGCACACCTTCCTACAGCTTAAGGAGGCACTGCTGGTGCAGCAGAACCTTCTCTACAGGACTGAAGAGAGGTGGAGCTGCTCCCTGCATTACAAAACCCAGGAAATCACTTGAACTTTATTTTTTATTTATTTTATTTTATTTTATTTTATTTTATTTTATTTTTGATTTCTACAAAAATCCACCTAAGGCCCATCAGCTACTTGTAGTGAGACTTTATGTGTAAGGAAACCGAAGAAGGCAGTAGTTAATTTGTTCAAGGCTACATAGAATGTGGTGAGCTGGAGTTTTAGTGGACCTCAAATCTCTGGCTCCAGTCTCTACCACACTATCATTTTTTTCTCCTATCACCACCACTTCCTCTTCCCTTTCTCCTTCTCTGCCTTCCTTTTGAGGTATGATCTTACTATACAGCTCTGGCTGTCCTGGAAATGACTATTTAGGCCAGGCTAGTCTTGACTTCATAGAGATCTACCTCCTTTTGCCTCCCAAGGGAGCTGGGATTCCAGGTGTGTGCCACCATGCCTAGCCTCTTTCTTTTCCTTTCCTTTCCTTTCCTTTCCTTTCCTTTCCTTTCCTTTCCTTTCCTTTCCTTTCCTTTCCTTTCCTTTCCTTTCCTTTCCTTTCCTTTCCTTTCCTTTCCTTTCTTTTCTTTTCCTTTCCTTTCCTTTCCTTATTTTCTTTTCTTTTAATGATTCTTGGAGTAAAATCTATTAATAATGTGGTCTCTGTCATTTGGATATTACTTTTGTTTCAAAATGCCCACATTTGAGACACAGATATTGCACAGAGCTTTGCCATATGGCTTGAAGCAGAGCAAACTTGTCTCACTTGAATTTTTGTTAATGGTGATATTCTTCACTCTATTACCTAGCAAAGAAAATGAGTCTTCCTAAATACTTTAGCCCTCCTTTTGTAGGGTTTTACAACTTTCTTCCTGCTCACCTCTGTTCTCATTATTACCATTTTTCTCTGGTTGGCATTTCAGAACCCTCATCACTACCTCCAGATTCACCTACGCTGGGTTCTAGTCTGCATGACTAGGAAGCATGTTCTCAAGGACTGGCTTGGTATGCATACTACTTCTTGGTAAACAGAATAAATATAGATAATTTGACTGTATCAGCAAAGAAAGGATTTAGATATTCCTTTAAGCAACAATTTCTTCTACTTCTCAATGCAGTGAGCCAGGGAGAGATACCTTTATCCTTGGAGTTGGGTATACTTTAAAATACCAGTGTTGGCTCATGTTCATTAATGTTATAAATTTCATAGTTTTTACCTTAGAAAACTCTTGAGTCTCTCTTTAATAATGTCAGGCTCTCTGGGTGTTATGGTGAAATTTAAAGATGAAGCCACAAAGCTTGGCTTCCAAGGAGCTTCATAAACCAGACATGGAATCCTCCCTAATGGGAGACCTTGCAGTGTATTTCTCAGAAATGGTATCCTTGGAATTCAGCTCAGAGAAGATGATAAGTATGAGGCCATCAAGGAAATTCAGGCAATTTCTTCAATAAGTAGAGTCTAGAAATTGAAATCACAAGTCTTAAATTCAAGTATTGGGCTAACAATTTAATGTTGTATGTTAGACAACTGAACTTTTAACCTCTCTCTGTGTTATTTTACTCACTAGCAACTTGTAATAGTGCATAGTTCCTTCATCAACTTATAAAGAATTAGATGATAAACCCATAACAAATGTCCAGAATAATGACTGTTACATACACATGCCATAGATCTGGGTCCTAACCTCTCATAAGGCTTTAGAATTTGTCCACTTGGCAAAATAGAAATCTTCAAAACCGAAACCACTCCACAAATATTATGTATTCTTCATACATATATAATGTCAAGGAGAAAGTCCATCCATTCAGGTTTGCTTTAGATAAAACCAAACACATAAGTAGGTCTTGATTGTGGTTCTGCTCAAGCTAATAAGAGAAAAATACAGAAGTCCTGGGAATCTTTTTCTTGAATTTGCTCAGCTATAATATTGTGTCTCATAGATTCACTCCCTTTAGAGTTACTTTTGACACTGCAACCTAAAGAGGAAGGAACTTTAAATTAATTCTTAATCCTGCTTGGCATAGGGTGTTTAGTTATTTAAATATAACACTCATTAGGGTCAATACATATATTAATTGGGTGTTAAATTATAACAGTGATTATTTTGTTAGAGAACACAGCTCAGGTCATATAGAAAGTTCAGGTCACCATGCAGCCCCTCCCATCCCCTAGAGCTCTCCTTTTTATATAATTTCTCTGGAACTGTGGATTATAGTGTGATTATCTTTAATAGTTAATACCCACTAATATGTGAGTACATATCATGTTTGTCTCTCCCTGTGAAGAGGAAATAGAAAAGATTTTGTGGATGGACTGGGGATAGGTGGGAATGGTAACAGGAGAGATCTGGTAAGTTGCGGGGAGGAATGGAAGGGTAAAGTATGGAGAGAGACTAATGAAACAGGTGAGCATTTAGGGTGATATGGAAACCTACTTCAGCGGAAACTTCCTGGAACCTATAAGGCTGACTCTAGCAAGGATTCATAGTAATAGAGGAAATGGAGCCTGAACAGGTCATCTTCCGGTAACAGGCTAGGTTCTCTGTGGTTTGGATGGTACATCAAAGCAGTATGACCCACAACCTGCAAGATGCACAGGGCAGTTGTAGCTCAGAGCTTGTGAAAGTGGCCAAACAATGACTAGTCTAACCTGAGATCCATGCCACCACAAGAGGGAATGCGTGCCTGGATGGTCAGTATCCAAAAGCTGTATGGCTCTGGGATATAGGGAAGAATCTAAAAGACTGGTAAAACCAACAAAACCAAAACCAAAACACAAGTACAACAACAACAACAACAACAACAACAACAACAACAACCAGAAAGAAGCAAAAAAGTCATGAAATAATTCCTAAGGATAGTGTGCTATATTCATAGCTAGGTTCCTAGCCCAGTCACCAGAGAAATTTCTTCCCATAGCTAATGGGAACAAATGCAGAGACTCACAGCCAAACATTAGGCAGAGATCGGGGAACTCTGCAGAAGATGGGAGGAAGGATTGTAGAAGTCAGAAGGGTGGAGGACACCAGAAGAACATGACCCACAGAATCAACTATGCAGGGCTCATAGGGACTGAAGCAACAACTGTAGGGCTTGCATGGGTCTTCACCAGGCCTTCTGCATATATGCTGTGGTTCTTTTCTTTGTTTATTTGTTTAAATAATTTTTATTAGATATTTTCTTGATTTACACTTCAAATACTATCCTGAAAGTTCCCTATACCCTCTCCCTGCCTTGCTCCCCTACTAACCCACTCCCACTTTTAGATACTGCCATTCACCTATATTGGGGCATATAAAGTTTGCAATACAAAAGGGCCTCTCTTCCCAATGATAGCCAACTAGGCCATCTTCTGATGCATATGCAGCTAGAGGCATGAGCTCTGGGGTTTCTGGTTAGTTCATATTGTTGTTCCTCTTATAGGGTTTCAGACCTCTTCGGCTCCTGGGGTACTTTCTCTAGCTTCTCCATTATGGGCCCGGTGATCCATCATATAGATGACTGTGGGCATCCACTTTTGTATTTGCCAGGTACTGGCATAGCCTCATACAACACAGCTATATCAGGGTCCCTTCAGCAAACTCTTGCTGGCATATGCAATTGTGTCTGGGTTTGGTGAGTGATTATGGGATGGATCCCTGGGTTAGATAGTCTCTGGATAGTCCATCCTTTCATCTTAGCTCCAAACTTTGTCTCTGTAACTCCTTTCATGGGTAGTTTGATCCCCATTCTAAGGAGGAATGAAGTATCCACATTCTGGTCTTCCTTCTTCTTGATTTTCTTGTGTTTTGCAAATTGTATCTTGGGTATTCTAAGACTCTGTGCTAATATCCGCTTATCAGTGGGTGCATATCTAGTGACTTCTTTTGTGACTGGGTTACCTCACTCAGGATAATATCCTCCAGATACATCCATTTGCCCCAAAATTTCATAAATTCATTGTTTTTAATAGCTGAGTAGTACTCCATCATGTAAATGTACCACATATTCTGTATCCATCCCTCTGTTGAGGGACATCTGGGTTCTTTCCAGCTTCTGGCTATTATAAATAAGGCTGCTATGAACATAGTGGAGCATGTGTTCTTATTACCAGTTGGAACATCATCTGGGTATATGCCAAGGAGAGGTATTGCTGGATCCTCAGGTAGTATTATGTCCACTTTTCTGAGGAACCACCAGACTGACTTCCAGAGTGGTCTTACAAGCTTGCAATCCCACCAGCAATGGAGGAGTGTTCATCTTTCTCCACATCCTCGTCAGCATCTGCTATCTCCTGAATTTTTGATCTTAGCCATTCTGACTGGTGTGAGGTGGACTCTCAGGGTTGTTTTGATTTGCATTTCCCTGCTGATTAAGGAAGCTGAACCTTTTTTTCAGGTGCTTCTCAGCTATTCAGTATTCCTCAGTTGAAAATTCTTTGTTTAGCTCTGTACCCCATTTTTAATGGGGTCATTTGTTTTTCTGGAGTCCAGATTCTTGAGCTCTTTGTATATATTGGATATTAGTCCCCTGTGTTATTTAGGATTGGTAAAAATCCTTTCCCAATTTGTTGGTGACCTTTTTGTCTTATTGACAGTGTCTTTTGCCTTATAGAAGCTTTGCAATTTTATAAGGTCCCATTTGTCAATTCTTGATCTTACAGCACAAGCCATTGTTGTTGTGTTTAGGAATTTCTCAACTGTGCCCATATATTCAAGGCTATTCCCCACTTTTTCCTCTATAAATTTCAGTGTCTCTGGTTTTATGTGGAGGTCTTTGATCTACTTAGGCTTGAGCTATGTACAGGAGAAAAGAATGGATCAATTTGCTTTCTTCTACATAACTGCCAGTTGTGCCAGCACCATTTGTTGAAAATGCTGTCTTTTTTCCTTTGGATGGTTTTAGCTTTCTTGTCAAAGAACTAGTGACCATAGCTGTGTGGATTCATTTGTGTGTCTTCAATTCTATTCCATTGATCTACATGTCTGTCAGTGTACCATTACCATGCAGTTTTTATCACAATTTCTCTGTAGTACAGCTTAATGTCAGGCATGGTGATTCCCCCAGAAGTTCTTTTATTGTTGAAAATAGTTTTTGCTATCCTAGGTTTTTATTATTCCAGATGAATTTGCAAATTGCTCTTTATAACTCAGTGAAGAATTGAGCTGGAATTTTGATGGGGATTGCATTGAATCTGTAGATTGCTTTCATCAGGATAACCATTTTGACTAGATTAATCCTGCCAATCCATGAGCATGAGAGATCTTTCCATCTTCTGAGATCTTCTTCAATTTCTTTCTTCAGAGACTTGAAGTTATTGTCATACAGATCTTTCACTTCCTTAGTTAGAGTCACACCAAGGTATTGTATATTATTTGTGACTATTTTGAAGGGTGTTGTTTCCCTAATTTTTTCTCAGCCCCTTTGTCCTTGTGTAGAGAAAGGCCATTGATTCGTTTGAGTTAACTTTATATCCAGTTACTGCACTGAAGATGTTTATCAGGTTTAGGAATTCTCTTGTGGAATTTTTGGAGTCACTTATATATACTATCCTATCATCTGCAAACAGTGATATTTTGACTTCTTCCTTTCCAATTTGTATCCTCTTGATCTCCTTTTGTTTTCAAATTTCTCTGGCTAGGACTTCAATTACTATATCAAATAGGTAGGGAGAAAGTGGGAAGCCTTGTCTTGTCCCTGATTTTAGTGGGATTGCTTTGAGTTTTTCTCCATTTAGTTTGATGTTGGCTATTTGTTTGCTATATGTTGCTTTTATTATGTTTGGGTATGGTCCTTGAATTCCTGATCTTTCTAAGACTTTTATCATGAAAGGGTTTTGGATTTTGTCAAATGCTTTCTCAGCATCTAACGAGATGATCATGTGGTTTTTGTCTTTGAGTTTGTTTATATAGTGGATTTTATTGATGGATTTCCGTATATTAAACCATCCCTGGGATGAAGCCTACTTGGTAGTGATGGATGATTGTTTTGATGTGTTCTGGATTCAGTTTGTGAGGATTTTATTGAGTATTTTTGCATCGATATTCATAAGGGAAATTGGTCTGAAGTTCTCTTTCTTTGTTGGATTTTTGTGTGGTTTATGTATCAGAGTAACTGTGGCTTCATAGAATGAATTGGATAGAGTACCTTCTGTCTCTATTTTGTGGAATAGTTTGAGGAGAGTTGGAAATAGGTCTTCTTTTTCTTTAGGGGATATGTGACTGTTGAGATTGTTAATCTGATCCTGGTTTAACTTTGGTACCTGGTATCTCTGTAGGGAGTTGTCTATTTCATCCAGGTTTTCTAGTTTTGTTGAGTATAGCCTTTTATAGTAGGATCTGATGATGTTTTGGATTTCCTCAGGTTCTGTTGTTATGTCTCCTTTTTCATTTCTGATTTTGTTAATTAGGATACTGTCCCTGTGCCCTCTATTTACTCTGGCTAAGAGTTTATCTATCTTGTTGATTTTCTCAAAAACCAGCTCCTGGTTTGGTTGATTCTTTGAATAGTTCTTTTTGTTTCCACTTGGTTGATTTCAGTCCTGAGTTTGAATATTTCCTTCCATCTACTCCTCTTGGGTGAATTTGCTTCCATTAGTTCTAGAGCTTCTAGGTGTTATATCAGGCTGCTAGTGTATGCTCTCTTTTGTTTCTTTTTGGAAGCACTCAGGGCTATGAGTTTTCCTCTTAGTACAGCCTTCATTGTGTTCCATAAGTTTGGGTATGTTGTGGCTTCATTTTCATTAAACTCTTGAAAGTCTTTAATCTCTTTCTTTATTTCAACCTCGACCAAAGAATCATTGAGTAGAGTCTTGTTCAGTTTCCACGTGAATGTTGGCTTTCTATTATTTCTGTTGTTATTAAAGATCAGCCCTAATCCATGGAGGTCAGATAGATTTCATGGGATAATTTCAATATTTTTGTATTTGTGGAGGTCTGTTTTGTGACCAATTATATGGTCAATTTTGGAGGAAGTATCATGTGGTGCTGAGAAGAAGGTATATCCTGTTGTTTAAGGATAAAATATTCTGTAGATATTTATTAAAACCATTTGTTTCATAACTTCTGTTAGTGTTCATGTATCTCTGTTTAGTTTCTGTTTCCAGGATCTGTACATTGGTGAGAGTTGGGTGTTGAAGTCTACCACTATTATTGTGTGAGGTTGAATGTGTGCTTTGAGCTTTACTACAGTTTCTTTAATGAATGTGGCTGCTCTTTCATTTGGAACATAGATATTCAGGATTGAGAGTTCTTGGTTGATTTTACCTTTGATGAGTATGAAGTGTCCCTCCTTGTCTTTTTTCATAAATTTTTGTTGAAAGTCAATTTTATCTGATATTAGAATGGCTACTCCAGTTTGTTTCTTCAGACCATTTCCTTGGAAAATTGTTTTCCAGCCTTTCACTTTAAGGTAGTGTCTGTATTTTTCCCTGAGGTGGGTTTCCTGTAAGCAGCAAAATATTGAGTCCTCTTTGAGTAGCCAGTCTATTAGTGTATGTCTTTTTATTGGGGGAATTGAGTCCATTGATGTTAAGAGAAATTAAAGAAAAGTAATTGTTGCTTCCTGTTATTTTTGTTGCTAGAGTTGGGATTCTGTTCTTGCAGCTGTCTTCTTCTGGTTTGTTGAAGGATTACTTTCTTGCTTTTTCTAGGGTATAGTTTCAGTCCTTGTGTTTGTGTTTTCCCTTTATTATCCTTTGAAGGGCTAAATATGTGGAAAGTTATTGTATGACTTTGGTTTTATCATGGAATACTTTGATTTCTCCATCTATGGTAATTGACAGTTTTGCTGGGTATATTAACCTGGGCTGGCATTTGTGTTCTCTTAGGGACTGTATACCATCTGTCCAGGATCTTCTGGCTTTCATTGTCTCTGGTGAGAAATCTGGTGTAATTCTAATATGTCTGCCTTTATATGTTACTTGACCTTTTCCCCTTACTGCTTTTAATATTCTATCTTTATTTAGTGCATTTATTGTTCTGATTATTATATGTCTGGAGAATTTCTTTTCTGTTCCAGTTTATTTGGAGTTCTGTAGGCTTCTTGTATGTTCATGGGCATCTCTTTCTTTAGTTTTGGGAAGTTTTCTTCTATGATTTTGTTGAAGATATTTGCTGGCCCTTTAAGTTGAAAATCTTTTTTCTTGTCTACTCCTTTTATTCGTAGGTTTGGTCTTCTCATTCTGTCCTGGATATCCTGGATGTTTTGAGTTAGGATCTTTTTGCATTTTCTTTGATTGTTGTTCCCATGTTCTTTATGGAATCCTCTGCACCTGAGATTCTCTCTTCCATCTCTTGTATTCTGTTGCTGATGCTAGCATCTATGGTTCCAGATTTCTTTCCTATGGTTTTTATCTCCAGAATTGTCTCACTTTGCATTTTCTTTATTGTTTCTACTTCCCTTTTTAGGTCTTGGATCATTTTGTTCAATTCCATCACCTGTTTGGTTGTGTTTTCCTGTAATTCTTTAAGGGATTTTGTGTTTCCTCTTTAAGGACTGTTATCTCTTTAGCAGTGTTCTCCTGTATTTCTTTAAGTGAGTTATTAATGTCTTTCTTAATGTCCTCTTCCAGCATCATGAGATATGATTTTAAATCTGAGTCTTGCTTTTCTGGTGTGTTGGGATAACCAAGACTGGCTGAGGTAGGAGTGCTGGGTTTTGATGATGGTGAGTGGTCTTGGTTTCTGTTATTAAGATTCTTACATTTGCCTTATGCCTTCTGGTAATCTCTGGAGTTAGTTGTTATAGTTGTCTCTGATTGGAGCTTGTTCCTCCTGTGATTCTGTTAGCCTCTGTCAGCAGTCCTGGGAGTCCAGCTCTCTCCTAAGTCTCAGTGGTCATAGTAATCTCTGCAGGCAAGGTATCCTCTTGCAGGGAAGGTGCACAGAGGTCTGGTGTTCAGACCTGCCTCTTGGCTAAAGATGAAGTCCCAATTTAGGCCCTGTCCCAGAAGATGTGTTGCCTCTGCTGCCTGCACACTCACCTGCACAGACTGGTCTGTGAGGGACCCAGGACCCAAATTGGCTCCCTCAGGAGCTCTGGCAGGCAAAGCCCTTTTGAGCAGACACCTCTCCTCTGGGGGGGGGAAGGTGCCTGGATGTCTAGAGCCTGAAATTGGGTCTTTTCCAGAAGCTGTGTTGCTTCTGCAGTCCGCACTTTCTCCTGAGCAGACTGGTCCCTGAACGACCTGGGACCCAAGGTGCTTCCATCCCGAGCTCTGCAGGCAAAGCCCTTCTGGGTGGACACCTCTCCTCTGGGGGGGAAGGTGCCTGAATGTCTGAAGACTAAAATTGGGTCTGTCCAGCTTAGCATGTGGGTTGTACAGAGAAAAGATGGAGGTAGTATATAGATGTATGTGCATGTGTCTGGAAATACATGTGTGTATATATATATATATATAT
>LR749664.1:1381205-1491612 GCA_902729485.2 Mus minutoides | reverse complement strand
GATGTGGAAACTCCAAGGCCTTGCCTGTGCCCTATTTACCCCCACTTGACCACCTGTTCATAAAATCTCAATGACTACTCATTTAACAGTTGTAACTGAGAACCTTTAAGTCTGAGAGGTTTTAGTGATCTTACAGGGCTTCTTAAAGGTACAGTGAGTAAACATGATGTCAGCTCTTGATCCCTTCAGTCAAGATTGTAAGCCTCGGAAAATCAGACAGGAGGGAAACATTTCAAAGGCTAGATCTCACTTGATATGCACCAAGGGGAATTCTGGGGTGACATCGCTCAATTTAAGATGCAACTATTTACTATAAACTGTGAACCCCAAATCAGCAATTTATAAGTACCAGTTTTATTAACTTTATTTTTAGCGGAACAAACTACGAGAGACATGTGGGCTGAAAGTCATAGCAGCCATACACTAGCTACAGTCTCTGTGAATGAGGCAAGGTGTTTATTTGTAGTTAAGATGCAAAGAAGTTTTTTGGCTAGACTGAGTTTTCTTTTAGATGTCCTTCTATGATCAACTTACATTGTAGACAGAATTCAGTTGTGTGTGTGTGGTTATAGGATTAAGGTCAGTGGTTCCCACATAGAAGTCGTCTACTAACCAAACTATTCCTTTTCAGAGACAGCAGAAGAACTTCTCTTCTGCTTGGAATTTGCTCTTCTAGGGAAGGTTCAGGTGCTTTTTTTTTTAATGTCTGAATAATTTTTTTATTAAATATTTTCTTCATTTACATTTCAAATGCTATCCTGAAAGTCCTCTATACCCTCCCCTTGCCCAGGGCTTATCTGTAAGGTCTGTCCATTAACCAGAAGCACCCAGTTCATATCCTCTAAACTAGCCAGCTTTCTATAGAGATCCCCATCTCTGTCTTCAGTGAGCTGGGGTTACAGGATGCTACCCTACACATCCCACTTTAGTGAGAATTCTAGGAATCTGGTTCTTTTGCTTAAACAGCAAACACTTTATCCACTGAGACATTTCCCATGCCTCTTCTCTGACTCAATATGCTTGTTTTAGTGTCTAAAATGAGAGAATTTCTAAAGTATCTTTTGGTATTGAAAGTTTAAACTATACTTTATTGTGATGTGAACTATGCTATATGGAAACTAGACACTGATGATATTTGTAGATGCACTTGTGAAAAAGAAAAAAAAAAAAAGACTTTAAATGCTAACCAGAAGGTCTGTGCAAAAGAATTCCTATTGATCACTGAGATAGCTGATGAGAGACTCCAGTTATGCTTGCAAATTCCATCTCATTTACCTCATTTTATTGGTTAGTCCCTTCTGCGGTCATCATCACAGCTTTACTTTTGAAAACTCAGAGTATCTCACTTTCCTGTTTTCAGTCTTTGTTTTTTTATAGGAAAACTTGTAAATGGAAATAATTTTTGGGCAATATTTTGCTTAATGAAATTTTAAATCAAGATAATGTAAAATATTGATTGGTCAATCCCTTTATGGTAGATTTTTATATGTTGTAAATATTGTGTGATTTTAAATATTTATTTTCTATATTACCTTTGTAACATTTTCTACATATTAACTGATGTTCACTCTACCTTCTAAAACTGAGTTTCACAAGTGGAAAGCAGTAGTTTGAGTGTGCTGTGCACAGTTTCCCAACTCAACAGCAAAGGTGGAAGTATAGAAATTACTGCTGGAGGACAAATGGGATACAGCTTTTCTTCTGAGTTAATTTTGAGCAAAGGTAGGTGTTCATGATACCAAGTGGGCTGTTTTCTACCTTTTAGAAATAAATAGCAGAGGATAATCCCCAACCCCAGAAATAGAAGGGTGAAAGAAAAACAAATAGAATCCATAACCAGGATCCTGGGTCTCAGAGCCAAAGTCAAGTCGAGCAGAGGCTGCACAAATCCCAGGTCTGGGCTTCTTGCAATGGCTGCCTCGTAGCCTCTACCCCTCTTTCTAAGTCCTATCATTATGAAGAGAACCAACCCAGGTAGATGAATTCTATTTCCATTATGCACAAGCTTTGCCCCTTTGCACAACATACTATTTTGAGCTTTGTACTCATATTAAAATAAAAGCAATATCTTTTAACTGTGTAAACCATATTGCTGAAGCAATTTTCTTAGTAAATATCATAAGCAAGAAATGTCAGACTTCTTTCTATCATTCAGACAATATTTAATAACTGATTTATTCAATCAGCGCAAGCTAATTACTATTCACAAAACTTAAATTGTGGTTCTGTGATACATGAAGGAAAGGGTTATTGTTATTTAGGATTAAATCCAGCAAGAAAAGACAGAGTAAAATTGAAAGCTAATGCACTTAAAGGAAACAAGATCTGCCACATGGATGAGATCGCTTTCTTATAGGTCCAAAGAATAAGCAGTTTTGAATCTAGTGTGTGTGAAGGGAGAAGTGGGAATGTAAATTTAAAACATTCTTATGTCCAGTTTCCAGTTTAGAGCATGTTGTCAGTTATGTAAAGCACTCTATTTAGTCTTAAAAGTCACATTTTGTTGCACGGTTTTCTGTTTAGAATATGCTTGTACTAAATTTATACTTTTATAATTGTTTTATGTGATTTTTTAAAGAACAGCACCTATATTTTAGCTCCTATTTTATGATTCTTTTGAAATAATAAAGGTTCTGTTAAGTAAAATATGTCTAAAACACTCACTACAAATGGAATTGACGTTATCTGCTTATATAATGTAAGTCCTAGCACAGTTCTGATCCTAACAAGATATTTGCTTCTTCTAGCCAATTCTCTGTCAGTGTCCTCTTATGTCCTCAGTGATTTTTCTTTTATGTGTTAAATGCGAAGAGCTTGAAAAAAGTGCTGGGTCTAGTGATCTTGTTGGATTCTCTCATGTAACATGTGAGAGAATAGTTCAAGGGACTGATCATTAATAGAAACGGCAGTGGTAGCAAAATCCATGCCAGATGAGATATACAGAATTTTTGTGTGTTTATGTGTGTGTATATATGTGCCAGTGTTTAGCTTGTATATGTGGCTTGCATGTATGTGTGTATGTGTGCACGTGTGTACATGTGTGTATATGTGTGTGCACATGTGTGCATGTGAGTGTGTATGTGTACATGTGTTGGTACATGTGTGTATGCAATATGAATGTGTATGTATGTATGTATGTATGTATGTATGTATGTATGTATGTATGTTTTTGTTCTCACAACTGTCTACCATAGACAGATGGGGTCTCCTATTAGCAGACTTCTCCAGCCACTAAGAATTACTGCCATGTCTCTTCAGGCTGGGAAAGCCCTGTGTCTCTATTCTTGAGCACTTTTGAAGTACTAGGGTGCTTGACTATAGGACACCTGTTACAGTTACACAAAACCAACAGGTATGGGGACTTTAGTAGTAGATAATACAGAATGTGAATTTGTGCAATTGTCAGGCACAGAGATCAGGTCAGTTTTACTTTGCTTTGCAAGTTCTGAGGAGAAAAGACCTCGTCTTGTTGACAAAACCATATCATCCAGAAACACTAACCAGAAAGAAAAAAGAACCATCTACAAAATTATAATGATATCTACTCCATTTTCAAATGTTTCTTTGTCATTTTAATTATTATTTTTTATTCACTTTACATCCCAATCGCCCCTTCTGTCAGCCTCCTAACCACCCCCCTTACAAGTCCCTCCCACCGCTACCTCTTCTTCTCTCCAGAGAAGGGAAGCCCTCCTTGGGTACTGCTCCACCCTTCGACATCCAGTTGCAGGAGGACTAAGCACACGCTGTCCCACCGAAGCCCAACGAGGCAGTCCAGTTAGAGGAAGGGGATCCAGTGGCAGGTAGCAGAGTCAGAGTTATCCCCTGCTCCAATCGTTAGGAACCCACGTGAAGACTAGGCTGCACATCTGCTAAAATGTGTAAGGGGCCTAGATCCAGCCCCTGTGTGTTTTTTGGTTGGTGGTTCAGTCTCTGGGCCCCCATAGGCCCATTAGTTGACACTGAGGGTCTTTTTGTGGTGTTTTTGACCCCTCCAGTTCTCTCAGTTCTGTCCTCCATTCTTCCACAGGACTCCCTGAGGACTGTCTGATGTTTGGCTGTGGGTCTCTTTCACCTGTTTCTACCTGCTGCTGAAAAAAAGCCTCTTAGGAGACAGTCATGCTAGGCTTCTGACTGAAAATATATCATTACTAGTGTTAGGGATTGGTTCTCTTACATAGGATGTGTCTCAAGTTGGGCCAGTCATTGATGAGCTGTTCCCTCAATCTCTGCTCCATCTTTATCCCTGCACTTCTTGTAGGCAGGGCAAATTTTAGGCTGAAAGGTTTGTGTGTGGGTTGATGTCCTCCATTCTCTACTTGAAGTTCTAGCTACAGGAGGTGACCACTTCAGCCTCCATTTCCCCTCCTGGTAGGAGTCTCAGCTAAGGTCATCCCCATAGACTCACTGGAACTTTCCCTATCCCAGGTCTTTAGCTAGTCCCAGAGGTGGCCCCCTAATTAATTGCCATTCTCACTCCTAGCCTCTCCCACACCCTGATACCCATCCCTGTTCCCCCTCTCCCACCTAGTTCCCTCCCTCCATTCGCCTCTGATAATTATTTTGCTTCACTTTCTGAGTAAGATTCGCATATCCTCTCTGAGCCCTCCTTATTACCTAGTTTCTTTGGCTATCCTATACGTTACAGTTACTATTTAGTTATACATGAATATAAACTATTCGTGTCTTTCTGGGTTTAGGCTACCTCACTCAGGATGATATTTTCAATTGAAGACTTACCATTTTGTAACTCAGCCAATTTGATTTAAATTTAAATTAATTTATGTTATTTGGAAGGAGAAAATGAGAGGAAGATAGAGAAGGAAGAATGACAAGTATATTATACACAAATACATTTTGTGTTTTTATATATATATATATATATATATATATATATATATATATATATATATATACATATATATGCAGATATACATATATGTATATGATAAAATGCTTAATAATAATAATAACAAAAGCTTGGACCTCAGATAGTGGAACTATTGGAAGATAGCTTTATCAGATAGAGGAAACGTTATTAGGTCCTTTGAGGGGGGCATTTAGAGAGGATGCTAGGATACTGCTTCCACCCAATTTCTCTCTTTTTCTCTCTTACCTCTTTTTTTTCCAACATTTATTAGATAATTTCTTCATTTACATTTCAAGTGTTATCCAGAAAGTTCCCTATACCCTCCCCCCTCCCGGCCCTGCTCCCCTACCCACCCTTACCTCTTAAGTGTGTGATCATCCCCTGGAGCATGGTCAGTTTACCAGGGGCCACATTCATAATGAAAACTGACTCCCCCTCTCCAGAAGCCTATCATTTGCCAATAGCCTTTCAGGCAGTGATTTTGTCTAGTTCCACCTTGACCATGTTTTATGCATGTGGTTATAACTGAGTTTGTAGGTGCAGCTACCTACACGGTCCAGAAAACACTTGTAGCCATCTACTGCCTTTGAATCCTACACTCTTTCCATGTTCTTTCTCAATGATCCCAAGCCTTGGAAAAAGAAGGTATGCTATATATGGCCCATTTATGTATGAACAATCTGTAGTTTTTTATTCTCTTCACCTTGACCAGCGATATGTTGCTGTGTTAATTGCCATTCTCTGATGATTCACTAATCTATAAATATAACAATAAGTCATTAGAGGTCGGTTACATATTGTGTCCATTCAACAGAATCATAGTAGTAGGTTCTCAGCTAGGGCTCATGACCTGTTTAGCCACAGCTTCTTGGTCCCAGTGATGTTGTCGGATATGTATTTCACTTGTGGGAGTGGGTATTGGATCCAATCAGAAAGTGGTTGGTTACTCCTATGATATTCAGGCCACTATTGCAGAAGTGGCCATGTCTGGCTATAGGACACTATTTTAGCTCACAGGGATAACTTAAATCTGGGTAAGATTGATGAGTGATGAGTCCTTTTCTACTCTCAGATTATACAAAACATTTTTTCAGAACTACGAAAGCTAGCCATCAGGGAAGAACTATCCATATTGATAGAAGCTTAAGTTTTTTTCATGTTCTATAACTCAAGTATGTGATATCTTCAACAACAGGGTCTTGGCAAGTTGTGAAAGCTTATCAAGAGTAGTGTTAATAGATTTGATGTTTGACAACCTATGAAAACTTATTGGCCTAAAACTCTAAATGTAGTAATCTGTTCTTGGCGCTGGCAATTTTATGGGCTTGTCTGAGCTGTCTGGTAGGAACACCATTACTCCATTACAGAAGAATACCATTTAAATATGTATATATTAAGCTTATATAGTAATGGGTTTTTATATGACTTTTTGAAAATGTCTTTAGAGTTAGTTATCCCATTCTCTTCCTTACTGTACTCTGTGCTTTCATCCATGGCCCCATTTGACTCTTACTGTTTCATTATTTCCATCTACCACTTCATATCATTACTTTCTTTTCTCCTTCATTTGAAAGCTCCCTCATTGCTCCTTACTAATCTCTTGACTTCTGTGAGTGTCATAATGAAACACAGACATACCTGAAGATTTAATACTAGCATCCACATATAAGAAAAACAAACAAAATTATATTTTAGACAAATGTGTGACACTATTAATTCTGTGTTACATATATCTATTACCATATTTCACAGAAATTAGTAAGATGGACTCTATGTCCTGCTCCAGTGAAAGTGACTCCAGGGACTTACAGGAAGAAATTCATTTTGCACTTGCAGTCATATGTATACACATATGTATGTAATTGAAATAAAACATTTCTAAAGCCAATCAGAGTATTTTTCTTTCATTCTATTCTATTCTATTCTATTCTATTCTATTCTATTCTATTCTATGTAATCTAAAGAAATGCTGATCAAAGCTCTCCCCACTGATTGGCAGATCCATTAATGGGTCTCTCAATTTGAAAGAGATCTAGGATTAAACTAGGAAATGGATTGAGCTTGTGGGTCTCCTTTTCCCAGGTGGGGGTACTTCTTATATTACATTTCAAGTGTATTTCAAACAGAACCTTCTCTAGTCTTCAAAATGCTGGTGGGTGGGGAAGCATTAGCCAGGAAAGGTCATGTTGCCTGGCTTGAGGAGAGGCAGCTGCTGATGCTTAGGCTTAAGAGGGGAAAATATAAGGGACACCATGCCTCCTGTGATCGAGGCCCACAGAGAGTAAACAGAGTGTTTAGAGGCCATGCCTCTAGCTGGGAATTTTGAGTGGCTTCTTCTCCAATAGCTTTGCAAATATTTGTATAGTCAGCCCATTCCCATCACATATTTCATCCAATCTACTCATCTCTTGATAATCAGTCTTTAGTTTCTTTGGTCTCAGCTTTTTATGTGTCGAAGTCTCAGCTTGGAAGTCTCCCTACCCCCCCCCCCCTTTCCTTTTGACAGCAAAAGCTTGATTTAAACAGGCTTTTCTTCTCTGTCCATCTTTTCCCAAACATCCCTTACCAGGTCCTAACATTAACTCTCATATCCAAGAGGTATGCTGATCCTTCCCATCCAATGACACTCTTCCACATGCTCTCCTTTGTCATATGTTACAGTGTATCTGAATTAATTATTAATATTTTACCTTAATGTGCACACTCACATAGAACAAGCATTTGCATCTTAGTCTTTTATCTCTCCTAACACATTTATTCATTTATTTGCTGAATAAGTAAAGCCATATAAAACACAGGTTTATAAAAACAAAGTATTTTATAAATGCTCATTGTGTGCTGATATAATATATTATTAAACTTTTTTTGGAACCACTCTCTTCAACCACAATAAGGTTTGTGGGTTAAGAGAAAATTTGTTATTTATTATATATTATGATATTGAGGTTCAGAGGGGATGAGGAGGCCATTTGGGTTCACAGTGTTGGTAGGGAAGGGCAAGTACCCAGGTTTTGATTTTAAGTTGTCCATAGTTCGTGGGATGAGTAGGAAATCTACTAACCTTGTCCTCATTATGACCCCCAAGCACTTCACTGAGTTGTGATTATTTTTTGGATGATTCATCTGTACTTATAAGTTAAAGGCTAGGCACAGACATGCAAAATTTGGTTCAAGGTGAAGCACATTTTTATAAATAATAATAGAAGTCATATCCTCTGAGACTTTTAGATCCTCTGAATGTAGTAATAGGATTTCAGGAATAGGATATTTCCTTAGACTTTGTTTAACCATACCATCTGATCATATAGAATTTGAACCACAATGCCTAAATATATCAAGGAGATGACGTGTGTTTGTTGACACATATCCTGCAGCTGAGAAATTCATATACATTAAGAGCTAGTTCTGTATAATTCATGTTATTTACTAGTGCAATTTTACCGGCCCTCCAAACATCATTGAGTGCTCTACTATAAATATGCCTTCAGACCTTTTCCAAACCACTAGTCATTTGCCCAGCGGGCCATAAAAGCAATGTATCATGTAACCATGTATTGGATGAAATTTCAAAAGCTCTCCATTTAGACAGCAGGTCTTAGTGGGTTTGGGGGTCTGTAACATTATCCATTTAATTATACATTTGGGCACAGAAAAAAAAAACCTGTATTATTTACACAATTGCCTAGAATATTCCCTCCAAGCTGTTAGACCTGAGTCAGAAACCATTAGAATGCTAATCAAGAGAAGGATATGAAATAGATTTCCTTGGTGCAACTGCAGCAAGCTTTCTAGACACTTTTATTTCAGGCATATGCTCTCCCCAGACCCTAGAAGCTTTTCAGCTTTCCATAGTCCTAAGAGGGTTACTAAGCCTCTCATTTGAGAATTCATTGCAATTTGGAAATATTCTATTTCTCAAAAACAGTACCTGTAATATACACAGCCCTGTATTTGAGGCAAACTGAATATTCAAAATAATAAAGTTACTCTACCTGGGGGTGAGGAGGGGGAAGTTGCTGGAGATATTTCTTCCAGGAATGGCCATAATGTCGGGTCATTTACATTAAACTACGCGAGAGAGACATGGATTGTAGAAAGAAAGAGGGTAGAGTGGATACAAGAAACTCAGAGCATCCGTCTTCTTCATCAATGTTTTTGAGTAGCTATGCCATTCTGTGTGCTGTACAGTAATGACTGACCCAGAGGCAAGCTAGGAATTGTTCCTGCTTTCTACACAGCTGTTTATGATGAAACAGCCAACAGAAAGCCATCATTTGATGAACAATGTGACAAGAGAATCAAGGCACTAATTAGCCTACAAAATCCCAGTCTTTTAATGGGTCCTACTTTTTCACAGCTTCCATTCTCTATTGCCTGTATCCTTGCCCACTCCAGAAGGTCATTATCTTGGATTTATAGCTCAGATACAATATGTACTACTTGGTCCTATATCAGACCTCAACTCTTACCTGATTCATATTTCACTGAAATTGTTAAGCTTTGTGGTTTCTATACCTTCCCCAAAGAGGGTTCTGTGCACTAAATTTCTTGAATAGGCTTGATACTACTAGAGACTCAAGCTTATTCAGTCTTGAGATTTACTCCTCAAAGTAAATTTATTAAATATTGTCAGTTTATTCATTGCATTACACCACATGTTAGGACAAGAAAAGAAGAAAACAGGTCATCTCCCCTTCCAAATAATAGACTAATGGTCTTTATATTAGTTGATAATATTTTCTCCCTCTGAAGTTTCTTAAGCTGGCCTTCCACAGTTTGCATTATTCTGAATACTATTGTCTTCCAGTGATCCTGCTATGGTGACCTATTAAATTTTGCTTGTAGCAGAAAGAAAGAAACAAGCAAGGAAGGAAGGAAGGAAGGAAGGAAGGAAGAGAGAGAGAGGAAAGAAGGGAGGAAGAAAGGAAGAAAGAAAGAGAGAGAGAGAAAGAAAGAAAGAAAGAAAGAAAGAAAGAAAGAAAGAAAGAGCGAAAGGTGGGATTAAATACATGCAAAGTTATTCAATACTTCAATGTGCAATGCTATACAATGTGGTGGATACTTTTCACTCAATACATAGAGAAACTTCCACTGACAAGTTACATTAAGTGAGTTGCTTGGTTAGTGCTCCACGGCCATCTCTGGAAACTCTTGGAATGTAAGAAGAGACACAGTGCTAGTATAATGTTCTGATATTGTATATATCAGAAACCCTTCTTAATATTGTCACTACTACTTGGATTGACAGATCAGTGGTATTCCCCCCGAAATGCTCTGAATATTAAAAATGGTAAATGTTGCCTTCAGTATTATGGATAGCAAAACTTTGTAGAATATACTATTTATATTACTCAGCATAATGGCCATTGTCATTACACATGGAATATGCCCTGCTATGAATTCCAGAATACAATGTGTCTGTCTTTCCTGAAATCTTCTTTGAACTCAAGTGGCTTCTAGTTATTGCTTTATGGAGATGTTAGGGCTCTAAAAATCAATCAATAAACCATTAAACATATTCTTCACCCTTGCCAAATGTATATGAATGTTCTATAACTGTGTGATATAATGAAAATAATCCAGTGACTTCTCTTGGTATCAGTTTCTCCCTCTATGTGACAGAAATAGTAATGAGTACCTTGAAAATTAGAAGTAAATGAAGTGTCTTCAGCTAAGATTCAAGTCTGGTTTGGCACATGTCAGGTATTGGTTGAATATTTGGCACTGTTACACACTTACCAAAGCATTCACAAAGTTCATTTGATGGTTATAGGAGGTGTGTCTCTTTGAAACATTTTTCTTCTGCTCCATAGAAAGGGGACAGAAAAAGGGAGGGGGAGGGGGGAAGGGGGGAAGGGAGAGAAAAGGAGAGGAAGAAAAGGCTGGTGAAGAAAGACAGGAAAGAAGGATAGAAAGATGAGATTACATTCACGTAAAGACAGAGAATACTTCAGTGTGTGAAATGCAAATGGGAAAGGGCACATTTCTTTGCATAGAAATAAGATCTGTCTATCTTCTTGACTCTTGAGCCTGGCAGGCCAGGTAGTAGGGTTTAGTCCTCAATGTTTATTTGTGCAATCCTCACTTTAGCCAGCAGCTGCTTCAGTCCAGGAATTTTATGGCAGGAAATATAAAGTGCTGTTGAATCTAGGTGCTTTAGAGTCCTAGGTAGAATTATTTCTTTTTTGGGGGGGGGGGTGACAATCAGCCAAGGACTGTTAAGCTTCATGGGCTTGATCTTATCTTCTTACATCTACTCTTACCAGTTCTTAATCACGGCAGTGTAATAACACTTTTAAAATTTATGGAGACAATTAGAAGCAAACAGTTCTTTTGACCCCCGGCTCTTTCAAAGGCACATGATACTGCAAAAGAAAGTGGAGCCAGGAGACTGCAGTGCTTTTCAAGGTGTTAGCAGTTTGATGCCCGGTTTAGATTCCAACACACCAGCCAGATCTGGGGACTAGGACACTTGCCCTCATCTTTTAGTTTTCCAGCTGATGTGTGAAGTCACTTGAGGGCTGCAGCATGGCTCTCTGAGTCATACCACATCATATTTGAAGGGGGAAGGATTTAGGGCCCTTCTTCCCCTGCAAAAATCCTTTTTTAAAAAAAAATTCCACTGGGCCATTGATGGGCCATCAATGTCTTCCTTAAAGTCCTTGCCTCTTTCTTTGGTCTCATCTGGTTGTGTGAGGATTGGCATGTGACTTCCTTTTTTTCTGACTCAAGCTCCTTGGAATTGAATTGTTAGGATCTGGTCATTTTTCTTCTTTCTTTGAGAATCTCATACATACACACAGTGTGTCTTGATTCAATTAACCCTGGCTTTCCCTCCTGTTCCTCTCTGATGGAACTCTCCACTCCTCTCTCATTAACTACATGTCCTCTTTTCATAACCCAGTGAGTCTATCAGTGGTGTAGAACCAGGCTTTAGTTGTGGAATTGAGGCAGTAAGAGTCCATACTAGGAAAATGATAGATAGGACCGATTCACTTGGATATTGAATTCAGAGTTTGTGAGGTCAATTCAGGATAGGCTGAAGTTCTCACAGAAATATCCTCCAGTTAGAGTTTATGTAACTAACCAGTGTTCTAGACAGAGTATCCATGGTTGCAAGAGTTGATTGGGATGAGGAAGATGGAAAAACAGACAGAAGAGATATGGTAGAGGGAGTTTCGGTTGGACAAATGCTTGGTTGTCAAATGTTTGAGGTCAATGCTGGAAGTCATTACCAGGGTTCAAGTTCTCAGCCACTCTTCACTTGCTCAATATTCCAAGAGTCACCTGAGAACTCTGAAGCTTATCTTAAGGCTAACACACATCCCACATTCTGTGAAATCTTTGCTCTCTACATGGTATATTAAATAATGCACATGGTGGATGTAGGTGAGATGCATGTACAAATATAAAAAACAAAACGTGTAACCTCTCATGTGACAGTTTTACCAATAGAAAGTCTATGGGTATTTGAAAGAAGAGTAACAACAGTAATTTGTATAGTATAGTATAGTAATTTGAACTGTTGCAGCACTGAAGGGAAAGGCTTCCCCTACAGGGATAGATTTCCCCAATGCAAGTGTAACAGTTCTGTTCCAGCAGGGAATGGTTCCCAAAGCGAAAGTTTTAGGGTTCTGCTTCACACTGGGGAAGAGTTTTCCCCAGAGAACCGTTAACAGCTCTGCTCTGTCAGGGAGGTTTCCCTAGCAAAAGTGCTACAGCTCTTCTCTCTGCCTTGGAGAATGTGTTACAGCTCTGCTCCAAGAGGTATCCTGGCAAGAAGGAGCCAAAGGATACCACAAAGTCACACCACACAACAAACCTCACAAGAGGGATTGATTATTGGGAAGGGAAAACCCAGGAGGGTGGCTGCCTCTGCTCCCATGAGAAGCAACAGGGACCTGAGTGGAAGACAGGGTTTATGTAGAATTTCTTGGGGGGAGGGTGGAACTTTCCAGGGTGGATTTTCCAGGGTAAGGATTGGTTGGTTTTCCTTTTCAGGGATTGGTAGGTTTTTGTGCTCAGGGATTGGTAAGTTTCTATGGCAAGCTTGGTGATAGGTGGGTTTTCCTGTTCAAGGATTGGTGGGGTTTCTTCAACTTTTTATTCTACAATGTTATATATTTTTTTCTGAGCACTTAGCATGTGCCACTGTGATGAGTAGTTTATATGTATGCAGTCTCTTCAGTCACTGTACTAATTTTACAAGATAAATAGTAATGCTGTCCTGATTTCGTAGATGAGATTGTTGAGCCTTAGAATGGAAAGCAGATCTATAGCAGTTACACGATTACTAAATATTCAAGTAAAGTATGACTCAAATCTGGACAACTTGAGCTTTTAATTTGGAGATGCCAAGGAAGCAAAATAATAGAAGAAGCCAGATGTTCTGAAAAATATACAGTAAAACAGGTAATGTAGTGTATGAAAAGAAATAATGCCAATTGCCACAGTCAGTGAAACGTGCTAAGTAGTGTTATGTTAACTTGAAATAAGTTAGGGCCATCTAGAAAGAGGGAACCTCAGCTGAAAAGATGCTTATGTCAGTTTGACCTATAGCAAATCTGTTGGGGCGTTTTTAAAATTAATGAGGAGTGATGTGGGAGAGCCCAGCCTATTGTAGACAGTGCCACCTCTGGGCTGTTGCGGGAAATATTAAAAATGGACCTGCCAACTCTGAGCAGGGTCAGGCCATGTTCCCACACTCTTGCCACCTCCACCAACTATATGGATCTAGCCCCCAAGCCAGGTGATTTCACTCGCTCGGTCTCTTGGCCCACCAACTTTCCAGTCCCATGTGGCCATAGGGCTCCCGCCAGGCCATCTCTCGGACGGGTGCTCCAGAGTTCCTTTCCCTTCCATGCAACGCCCCCCACACCCCATGATCTGCCATCTCAATATCTAATTACCCAGTAGAAGCATGACTCTTTAAGGTCATAATTTACAAGATGCCAATGCAATAATTTCAGAGGCAATTGATAATGATAAAAGCTTTACCCCAATTATTCTAACCTTGTGAAAATCTTAGTTCCTTGTGGCTGTTTAAAACCACCCGGGATCAGGATGCTCTTCCTGACCATCTAACTCCATGTTTGCTTCTCCTCCTGTGACCTCTCTGTCTCCCGAACTCCTAGCTCCACCTTCCTTTTCCTGTCCAATCACAGGCTTCCCACTGCCCTAATGTGATTGGACAGGGAAAATCCTGCAACACTGAGAAAGTGGTTGAGAGCTGTATAAAAAAATGTAAGTGGAGTGAGCCACGGGCACAGTCCAGTAAGCGTCATTCTTTTGTGGTCTCTGCTTTAGTCCTGCCTCCAGGTTCCTATCCTGCTTGAGTTTATGCCTTGGATTCCTTCACGAATGGACCATGATGGGGACATGGAGGTCAAACAAACCTTTCTTCCCCATATTCTTTCTGGTCATGGTCCTTATTATTGCAACAGAAAACAAAAGAGGGCAAATAGATATTTGTGAAACGGGTGACTTTAGTAGCTGCATAGCTTGAACAGTTTCTACCATGTCTGTTTTCATCTTAAACTTCACTCCTCTGCCCTTCATATTCATGATGCCAGGAGGAGAATACACATGCAGAAATAAAAAGAGGGCTATTCTATTGTATCGTGAACAAATATTTAAGATAAATACATAACCTCTATGCTTCCTAGAAGAAATAGAAACTTAGACCCTGTCAGCGTCAGTTCGCTGTAAATGGTTTAGCTTTTCCACTGGACATTGAGGTTCTCCTTTTTGATAGGTTGCTTCCCTTAAAGGTCCTGTCATCACAAACGGCCCCATTCTCACAGTCAAACACCTCTGTCTCTCCAATCCTCACCCCCTTTTTTGTTTGTTTGAAGGTAGTGCAGCCTCTGTTATCCTGAAAGCGGATACCGTCATTTCCCAAATGGGAGAATTAAATTCATTACTAATGCTTCACACGCCATTCAGGTAACCTCAGCTACCAACCCGAGTGCTGAAGCGAGACACCTATAATCATCCCTTTATTGTTTGCTCGTTTTATGAGGCCTTCCCCTCCCTCCTCCCATCCTGGCAGCTATCAGGAATTCACATTGTGGAGGCTCCTTGGCAGCCTTGTGGGCAAGCATCTCAATTTCCAAACATCTGGCTGGTTTCAATCAATGAGATTCTAATACATGGCTCTTGGGGCTGCAGTGGTACTTGCGGGGGTCGTTGAATTCAGGATTCAGAGCCTATAATAAGCATCCAGACGGTCTCTGAATCCTTTTGTTCGTGGAAAACTACTGAAACTGGGTTAGATGAAGTGAAAAATGAAAACAAAGTCTGACAGAGCTAATAGGTTTGACAGCAAACTCAGAAATATTGGGAAAAACATACTCGACTCAAAACCAAAATTCTAGTTACTGGTGACTAGACAACAGACTCTAAAATGATTTTTTTAAAGCAATAAGGGGAAAGTGGGTGTCCAAAGCACAGGAAACATGCCTGTTCTTAATGAGAGGCAGATACCCAGACATTCTGTTACTTGAGTTGTTTTTTATAGCTTCAAAGTGTTAGCACACCTGTGGACAGAAGATAATAAGCAGAGACTTTGCAGGCTCATAATTGGGTCTATATCTAATTCTTTCCAACTATTAGTCGAATGAACTTGAGCAAGTCATTCAGTCTGTTGGCACGCATTTTCAGGGGTAGTAAATGTTACTGCTACCTTCCTATGAAATGAAATCAAGTAAAATGTGAAAAGAGCATGCATGCGTGCAATGTAGGCATATACTTATGTGGTAATCTCATTTATACTCTCTACTGAGTCTGATGAGAAGGTAGAACAAATGTCACCCGGTCTGGAAATTTACTCGGGATCATGCTAGTAATAAATTGCTGAGTCATATTCTAAACCCAGCCTAAATTTCCCAACCCTGATTTTTCTATACCATAAATGGCTTTGAGTAAGCCTTTTATGTCAACCCATAAATGTGGTCCCAGTGCACGTTCATAGCGCCCTTTGGATTCCATTTTGTGAATCATTGGGTGTTTGGGTCAGGACTCATAGAGCTCTGGAAACCCCAAACCACATCATCGTCATCGTCATCATCATCGTCATCATCGTCGTCGTCATCATCATCATCATCATCATCATCATCATCATCATCATCAGTGACTTAGTGATCCCTGAGTCAACCCCAGCTCTGATATGCCACAATGTACTTTCTATGGCTGGAGTCTGCATTATCTGAACCATGGAGAATATTGATCCTCTGCTGTACACAGACGAGATGTTTTGTCTAGAAAGAAGCATGTCTTATGAGAATTTCTAAACAACGGCATAGGAATCCTGAAGGGTTCTATATACAGGTTTTGATGGTCGTGTTAGGAGCTGACCTCAGAAGACTTTAGAATCCAAATACTTGTTAAGTCTCAAAGCAGGTATGAGTAACCATGTTCATAACCACAGGCAAATCCTTCTCACTAAAAACTAACACTGGGTTTAGTTTCTGAAAACTTCAACATTTGATTTCCAAGGATTTTTACTAACCAATTTTCTCTCCTTTGGAAGTGGTCTTCAAGAGATTCTATTTTTCTTTAGAGGAAGGTAGGATTTTTTTTTATTACATATTTTCTTCATTTACATTTCAAATGTTATCCATTTTCCTAGTTTCCTCTCTGAAAATCCCCCATACCTTCTCCCCTCCCCCTGCTCCCCAACCCATCCACTCCCGCTTCCTGGCCCTGGCATTTCTCAGTACTGGGGCATATAATCTTCACAAGACCAAGGACCTCTCCTTCCATCGAAGGCTGACTAGGCCATCCTCTGCTACATATGCAGCTAGAGACATGAGCTCTGGGGGTACTGGTTAGTTCATTTTGTTTTTTCTCTTTTATAGGGCTGCAGACCCCTTCAGCTCCTTGGGTACTTTCTCTAGCTCCTTCACTGGGGGCCCTGTGTTCCATCCAATGGATGACTATGAGCATCCACTTCTGTATTTGCCAGGCACTGGCAAAGCCTCACAAGAGATAGCTATATCAGGGTCCTGTCAGCAAAACCTTGTTGGCATATGCAATAGTGTCTGGGTTTGGCAGTTGTTTATGGGATAGATCCCCAGGTGGGGCAGTCTCTGGATGGTCCTTCCTCTGTCTCAGCTCCAAACTTTGTATAGGTATTTCGTTCCCATTTCTAAGAAAGAACGAAGTATCCACACTTTGGTCTTCCTTCTTGAGTTTCATTTGTTTTGCAAATTGTATCTTGGGTATTCTAAGTTTCTGGGCTAATATCACTTATCAGTGAGTGTATATCATTTGTGTTCTTTTGTGATTGGGTTACCTCACTCAGAATGATATCCTCCAGATCCATCCATTTGCCTAAGAATTTCATAAATTCATTTTTTAATAGTTGAGTAGTACTCCATTGTGTAAATGTACCATATTTTTTGTATACATTCCTCTGTTGAGGGATATCTGGGTTCTTTCCAGCTTCTGGCTATTATAAATAAAACTGCTATGTACATAGTGGAACACGTGTCCTTATTACAAGTTGGAACATCTTCTGGGTATATGCCCAGGAGAGGTATTGCTGGATTTTGTGGTAGTACTATGTCCAGTTTTCTGAGGAACTGCCAAACTGATTTTCAGAGTGGTTGTACCAGCTTTGCAATGAGGAGTGTTCCTCTTTCTCTATATCCTTGCCAGCATCTGCTGTCACCTGAATTTTTAATCTTAGCCATTCTGACTGGTGTGAGGTCTCAGGGTTTTTTTGATTTGCATTTCCCTGATGATTATGGATGTTAAACAGTTTTTCAGGTGCTTCTCATCCATTTGGTATTCCTTAGTTGAGAATTATTTGTTTAGCTCTATACCCCATTTTTTAGTAGGGTTATTTGGTTTTCTGGAGTCTAGCTTCTTGAATTCTTTGTATATATTGAATATTAGCCCCCTATCAGATTTAGGATTGGTAAAGATCCTTTCCCAATCTGTTGGTGGCCTTTTTGTTTTATTGACAGTGTCTTTGGAAGGCAGGATATTTATAAAGGTGGAAGTTCAATGGTATATACCAAGAACAATACCAATCTCTTATATTCCAAGTGTGTTATAATTCATCTAAAATTTTTATTTATTTTATCTGTTTATTTAGTGTGTATGTGTTGAGGAGTCAGGTCAGAGTCCAATGTTTCAAGAGTTATCTCCCACCCCTATCATGTGTCCCCTATCATGTGTGTTGTGGGGCTTAAACTCAGTTCATCAGGCTTTGCAGTAAGTGCTTTTATCTGCTGAGCTATCTTAAAAGCCCCATGAGAGCCTTTGATACACTAGTTCTGTGATAAATCCCAGAAAGCATAGCCATTCTTAAAATTAGTTACTGTAAGGACCTTTATTTTAATGGAAAACATGCAGCTCCGACTAGCCACATACTCATTGACACATGTGTCACACTCATGAGTGTGGTCTCACTGCAACACTCTCACACTTCGCCCTAAACACCTGGACTCTAGAAAAAAACGCAGTCACAATGACACTTCCTCTCATGTATTCTTGAAATGCATGCAAGCTCAGGGCATATCTCTCAGCACTGTTAGCATGCATGCAGGCTGGCTCACTACCCACAGCATTCTACCTGCCACACTGGGACAGGCTATGTTGGATGGAGAAGAAAATGAAGCTGTTCTATTCAGAATACTCTCCCAAAGACTTCCTCTGAGAGATTCATACCAGGCAGAGAACACAACACGTTCTAACAATCAAGTATCAGTGATGAGTGATTGGAATGAAAAGAAGTATATAGAAGCCAAATGCAAGAAGCCGTACATGGAAAGCAACACCAAATGCTGCCTTATTGCAAAATATCACATGCAAAATAGTCCAAACAAGTGAAGAGAAGCAGCATACTTATCAAGTGGAAACACAAATTTTGGAGTAAGATCTCACAACATTCACTAGTGAAGTATAAGCAGCAGACATGAACTTGTGCTCTCTCTACACTGTGTGCCTCTAGGTGGTCTGCCTATGGGAAACATGAGGGCACCTCTGCTCTTCCCTTTAATGTACTCATGATGATATCAAATAAACTTCTGCCTAGAATTTTGTTTATAAAACATGTCTAGTTATACCCCCCTCCCCCAGGATTTCTTTGTGGTCAGTGTGCTACACATCATGTGCAAATTGATTTAGCTTGGTTATTGGTATACAGTAAATTTTTAACAAGAATAGAGCATCCATTTTTAATATTTTTAATTATATTCCCCCTTTGGTGTTCAATACAAGACCTTCAATAGGTATTAAATAAATATATTGAAATGTTTATATCAGATATAATGGGGGCATAATTTAAATATGAAAAATGCTCATTTCATGCATAGTCCCCAGGTGACTCTTATTAATTGCATGTAATTGTCAGCATAGTCAAAATATAGAACCATCTTTATACCCTAAATGCCCTCTGTTGGGAACCCTCAGCTCTGGGCTCAAGGCCCTCACAAATCTGCTTTCTGTCACTGTAGTTGACTTATCCAGTCCCTAGAATTTTTATCAGCAGATCATGGATTTCATGCTAATTTCACATGGAATCATGTGCTTTGTTTTTTCTGGCTCTTCTGCACAATGTGAATGGGTATAAGAGCCCATTTATGTGAATTTTTCCTTCTATTTTATTTTTTTCCTGTGTTTATAATTGATTTGGATTATTGAGTAATACATCATGATAAAGATATATTAAGATTTACTCATCTATTTACTTATGAATGGAATCTTTTACTCCTATTCAATTTTGGTTGCTGTAGTAAAGCTAGAATGATAATTCACATGTACATATTCATTTGGACATATGTTTTCATTCATGGCTGGTAACTATGTAGTTATGTAATTCTTGAACTGCATAATAAACAATACTTATTCAGAGTCATATATAAACATATTCCTGCATGAACATTTCCCACAGTAGCTATAGCATTTTGCTTTACCAATATTGTATGGGTTGTCAGTTATATTCATTCTCAATAAAACAAAATGGTCTTTATATTACAAAACATATTTCTATGAAATATGTAGTGGCATATTCTGGTTGACTTTTATTTCTCTCATGACTGATCTTGTACTGGGGTGAACTTCAGGATTTTGTACACATTAGGTACTGCCACTGAGCTACAAGTATGCCTTTTTCATTTATTTAGATTTTTTATTATTACATAGTTATATTATACAAAGTAGTAACTTTCATAGTGGCGCTCTAGAAAATTGCTTATTTGACAGTGCTTATCACCACCCCATTATTTCTTGTTTTCCCACCCCCCGCTCACCCCTTCTTCTTCCCAGTCCCCTTAACACATTCATGTCTCATATGCTTATGTGTATATAAATATTTATTAAAAATAATCTAGGCTCCACACGTGAAGGAAAGCATGTAGCATTTGCCTCCTAAGGTCTGTCTTTCTTTGCTTATGATGATATCTGGTTCTAACCATTTTCCTGCCAGTTACATAATTTCATTCTTTTTGACTGAATGAAGCTCCCTTGTGTATACCTTTCACATTTTCTTCATCCATTTATTTCTTGGTAGACTCCCATACTGACTATATAGCTTGGCATTTCATCTTTTCTGTGTCTTTTGCTCTCCATTAATTTAAAAAATTATGTTCATTTCCCTGATAGTTTCATATTTTGTGTTACTTAATATTTTTGTTGCCATTTAATGAATGGTGTTTAACTTTGCCCTGCCTAGTGGCTACGATATTTGTAGATCAATTTGCCAATCTTTTGGCTCATTTTAAGCCTTTCTGAAAAATTGTCTTTTACTGTGCTAGTTTCAAGCTTGTGAGAACTAACTGTAGTTTTGTGATCATTTCCACATGCTGTAGAAACACTTTAGAGGAATCTTCATTACCATTGGTTAGATTATGAACAGTTGTAATGTTTTGCAGCTCTTAGCTTCCTGGTGATTGTTCAGTTTGCTTCTTGTATTGTTGAATATATCTGTCTATCACTACAAGTCATGTCTTTTGAATTAGTGAGTATACATTTGCCTTTATATTTAGCCATTGACTCAGAGGAGCAGTTACAGATGCCTTTAACATTTTTCTCAACTCTCTAGTTTGCTTTTCTAATTCTAGCAATATAAACCTCTTTGAACTCTAGTGTCAATCTCATCAACTTACTAAGAATGCCTTGCTTACTTTAGGGCCCCTTTCTTATACTATAGCCTGAAGAGTAGATCCGGTAGAAATTTTGGACAATTGCAGGGTGTTTCTTGCAGGATTCCTATTACTGCAATGGAACATCATGACCAAATAAGAAAGTTGAAGAGAAAAGGGTTTATTTGGCTTATACTTCCACATCACAGTTCATCAAAGGAAGTTAGAGCAGGAACCCAAACACAGCAAAAACCTGGAGGCAGGCACTGATGCAGAGGCCATGGAGGGGTGCTGCTTACTGGCTTGCCCCCCATGGCTTGTTCAGCTTGCCTTCTATGGAACCTAAGACCACCCATAATGGGTTGGGCCATCCCTGATCAATCAGTAACTAAGAAAATTGTCTTATAGCTATGTTTTATGGAGGCATTTTCTCCATCAAGGTTCCATCCTTTCTGATAACTCTAGTATGTGTCAAGTTGACATAGCACTAGCCAGCACACAGGGATTGCCTTTAATTTCCACCTGAATTCAGAAGAAAGAAAATCCTGTGTATTGTCTGTTGTAATACATGTTTCACATATTTTTATAGCCATTTAAGCAAAGGGCACAGATCTGTTCTCAACTATCCATCATGACTGCATGAGAAAGCTGATGGAGTCCTTAACAGAGTAGGTGGCATTTCAAGATCAGATGATTCCATCAGAAAATGGAATTAAAGCATTTGCCACTGGTCAAGGTCATTCTATTTCTGTTTCTACCACAGGTCAAAACTTCTTACCTCACTAGGACTTTGTAATGGTTTCTTCCTCTAGTTAATGTATTTAGGGCAAGTCTGTGGGCAGAGGCCAATTGAATTGTTATTACTCAACTTTGAAAACTACTTAGATTCAAGCTCCTTTGTACTTTGCACCATGCCTACACAGTTCATGTGCATCTGGTGAATTTGAATGAAGGAATGTTTGTGCCTTATAGAATATTATACCTGCATCTGAACTGAGCTGAATTGTGATCTCTTTGAGGGGAAAGGTCAAACCTTAAATGCTGTCCGTATTCCCACCATTCAGCATAACATAACTCACACTGTGCCTCCAATGCCAATTAGTTGGATAAGTAAAAACACCCCACTATAAGCTATTAGAATAGAAATCAATTTAATCAAATTATATCAAGTCATGTTCTCCCTCCACCACCCACTTTTGTCTTTAAAACAATTGCATACAATATATGATACCCATGGTCAGTGTATGTGGGAAACTGGTCCCAAAATACCTAAAGAAAGCAAGGCCATTGTATAAAGTGGCATTGCATTTGTATCTGACCTGTGCCATCCTCTTATAATTTCAATAATCTCTAAAGGTTCAAGCCTAGCTTTACATGAGAGAAGACATGTGCTATGTGCCTCCTTTCTGTATCTGGATTACTTTGCTCAGAATGATTGTTCTGTCTCCACCCATGTACTTATGAGCATCTTTTTCTTTTTCATAGATGAATAATTTTCCATTGTATATATGTGCCACATTTTGGTGATCTCTTCACATGTTGAGGGGTATTTAGGCTGTTTACATATCATAGCAGTAGTGAACATGAATGAGCAAATATTTCTCATAGGATACAGAGTCCTTTGGGACAGTATCTAGTGGTGGTATAGCTAGATTTTGTATCATGTGGATGCAATGTAAATAATGCCAACATAATTGTTATTCTGAATCGTTTAGGGAATAATTAAAACTAAATTTAGATCAGAATGAAACTAGTTGTCATATATATCTTACCAACTAGGTTTGAGTGAATCCACAAGCATAAGGAAAGGCAGGTACAAGCGAACCTGCATAGAAATCTGGGTGTATTTCACTAACTTTATAATTCTAAAACATACAACTTAAATTTTAGTTACTTTTATATCAATTTTAACTTTCTATTAGGCCCGAGAGGTCATATTCTAGCTCACTCCACACAAGAGTGAATTGTGTATATCCTATCTATATATTAAATCTGTCCCTTAGGCTTCAATCTAAAAACTTTCACTTGAAAATGTGTCTTATCAGGGTCCTGTCAGCAAAATCTTGTTGGTATATGCAATAGTGTTTGGGTTTGGTGGTTGTTTATGGGATGGATCTCCAGGTGGGGCAGTCTCTAGATGGTCCTTCCTTTAGTCTCAGCTCCGAATTTGTCTCTGTAACTCCTTCCACAGGTATTTTGTTCCCCCTTCTAAGAAGGAACGAAGTATACACACTTTGGTATTCTTTCTTGAGTGTCGTTAATCTTGAAAATTGTATCTTTGGTATTCTAAATTTCTAGGCTAATATCCACTTATCAGTAAGTGCATATCATGTGTGTTCTTTTGTGATTGGGTTATCTCACTCAGAATGATATCCTCCAGATCCATCCATTTGCCTAAGAATTTCATAAATTCATTGTTTTTAATAGCTGGGTAGTACTCCATTGTGTAAATGTACCACATTTTCTGTATCCATTCTTCTGTTGAGGGACATCTGGGTTCTTTCCAGCTTCTGACTATTATAAATAAGGCTTCTATGAACATAGTGGAGCATGTGTCCTTATTACATGTTGGAGCATCTTCTGGGTATATGCCCAGGAGAGGTATTGCTAAATCTTCCGGTAATACTATGTCCAATTTTCTGAGGAACTGCCAAACTGTGAGGCTATACTAGTGCCTCGCAAATACAGAAGTGGATGCTCACATTCATCTATTGAAAGGAACACAGGGTCCCAAGTGAAGGAACTAGACAAGTACCTAAGATGCTGAAGGGGTCTGCAGCCCTATAGGAGGAATAACAATATGAACTAACCAGTACCCTCAGAGCTCGTGTCTCTACTTGCATATGTAGCAGAGGATGGCCTAGTTGGCCATCAATGGGAAGAGAGGCCCTTGGTCTTGTGAAGATTCTATGCCCCAGGGCCAGGAAGTGGGAGTGGGTGGGTTGGGGAGCAGGGGGAGGGGATAGGGGATTTTCGAAGAGGAAACTAGGAAAGGGGATAGCATTTGAAATGTAAATAAAAAACATCCAATTAAAAAGGTAATTAAAAAGAATCTGTTCTTAATAAATAAATAATTTAAATATAAAAGAAAATGTGTCTTATATGTTAAGATACCTCATATTTGTATTAAAAAGAGACACTGATAATTTTTAATTAAGAATTCTTTCATTGGCTTCTCTATTGTGTCTTTAAGAAAATATCTAGAACTTTTACTCCAGCATAAAGTACTCCATCATCATCATCATCCCTGGTGATCTCAACTTTATTGCCAAATCCTTCTTATCCCCAAACTCTCCATACCTATTAAAATTTATTACATAGATTAATTTATTTCTTACACTCTTCTTTGTCTTACCAAGGTAGATTTCCTCTGGTCACTTCAGATTTATATTTTTACCTCTTTTACTTGTCCTGTTTCTAGAATGCTGCTTTCTGTTTGTGACAAATAACAGAATTCTTTGTCTCTGATATCTAATTGACTTTTCTGGGGAGAGTGGGGGAGAGTATGAACAAAAAATATATCCTTTCTACTGATCTGTGTGTCCAAAGGCCCATTTAATTAGACCAGGAAATAGGACTTTGTTGACCACTCTGGATAAACAACATTAACTGAGTCATTTTGCTGTAGTAATTAAATGATACATTTTTATGCAGGGAAGAACTTAGTTTTCCCAGCTTCTGGGAGTGTTCATACCTAGATGGTTTTGAACTCTTTTCAAGATCTGTTCTTGGTAGAGGCAAGCCACATCTGAGAATAAACTCCTTCCATGGGGCATCCCCCTCCAGTGACAAATTGATTTATAAGTATAAGAGGCTTAGCTCCCCATTCCAAAATTGGAATAATATGAAGGAGCCATCATGACTTCAGGACTTCCCATTCCTAAGCGGCAGGTATAACTGTGGGGCAAAAGGTTAGGGTAATGTTTGCTTTAAATTAATGTATTCTGTATTTCAGCTATATTTACAATTCTTTGAAGAGTTATACCCTATCAACATACCTTGATATTACATATTATTTTTCAGCTTTGTGTTTATAATATATTATTATACAACAAATATCAGAATTATTTCTTGTCAGTATAACATGACAAATGAATAAAAAAGATGAGAAATATATTTTTGGTGAATGAATATGTACATGTGTAAATTATACTTTTATGAAAAATAAACATATATCATCCCTAGAGTGTTATATCCTAATCTCCTTCACTTAATAATGTATCATGTGCTTTGAAGCACATCAATAAATAAGCATGTACATGATTTTTTAGGTACTGCTGAGTAGCTGACATTTTACCTCTATGGACTTATAATGCTTTATTAAAAACAATTCTTCATTTCCTTATCTTCAAGTTGTTCCCTTTTCTGCATTGGTGAATGCAGCAATACAATGAAAACTTTTGAAAATAGTTTTGCAATTTTTCTTGGGATAAATTCGTAGAAGTAGAGCTGAAAATTATAAATGGTGTGTTGTTAGTCTTTTAATTCATAATGCCAAATATCCTTCCAAACACATTGGATGAATTTGATTTCCTACCAGCTGCATAAACAACTATATTCTCAGCCTTGATGTGATATGGATATGAATCTTTCAAAGCAGTATTTTCTGACTGTCAGAAAATAGTCCTTTTTCAATGTTAGCTTTCATTTTCCCTTTCTCCTCTATATCTTTTCTTATTGACTTCTATGTGTCCTCTCTATGGTGTGAACATTAGTATTTACCTCATCTTATATGTTCCAAATATCATCTATATTCGTGTCACTTGTCTTGATAAGGATGGCAATAGTGACAGTAGTTAGGCTAGTCCAGTTTCTGTCTTGTTATCGCTATCCTTGGTAGTACTGTTGTTGCTGTTATGTTTGATGGTGGTGTTGGTCCTGATGCTGCTGTAGTTTACAGTAGTCATGGTGATGATGCTTTATGTTATTTCACTGAAGTTTAATTTTATCAGTATGTTAAAAATAATTTTTACATGTAATGCCATGTGACAAAAGACCATTGCATTTATACATACACCTTGAAAATTACATTTGTTAATATATACATATATATGAACATATATACATATGAATATATATCAATATATATTATTATGAGAATATATTATCATATATTATATACTCTAATATATATTAGATATATGTATGTGTGGTGTGTGTGTATACTCATGTACTCTTTAAACGTTATCTAGGATTAATTCGATATATAGCTTGTATTAGTGTGAAAACTTCTTGAGACAATTACAAGATGAGGCTGAGTTTACTGCTCCCAATTACAGACAGCTAAACTGTATCATGAAGTGTCCTGAAGAGGAAGAGAGTGGATCTAACATGGGGTGCTGAGGGAGTATGTCCTCAGTGACAGAGGGGTATCTAGGAGCCTGGATTTTCTGGGTTCATTGAGAAGTTTGGTGCTGATTGATTGACACTGAGGGGTGTGCTTGTCGGGGACGCAAATAAGTAAGTGGTAAGCTGTTTTTCCAAAGATAGGCACTGTTGATGGCTGACTGACTTGTAAAAACAGATTCACTGAAAGGAATTGGTGATGGACAGAATAGGCACAAAAGCAGTTCTAGCATTCACTGTTAGAAAGGTTACAGAAAAACAAAACAATACAAAACAAAACAAAACAAACAAAAAAAACCCCCAGATGTTTCCTAGTATCATGGGGCTTTAAAAATTCTCAGTAGGGATCCACACCCTGAGAGCAATGAGAAGGGAAGAATTTGATTGGATTTTTTTTTCATATTAATTCACTTTGCATCCTGTTCCTTGCTTCCTCCTCCCTCCTCCCAGTTCTACCTTCACACACCCCTCCCCCATTACCTCCTCCCTAAGAAGCTCTGCCATGGGCCCTGCTCTAGCACAAGAAGTTGCAGCAGGACTAAGCCCATCCTCTCCCACTGAGGCCAGACAATGCAGCCTAGCTAGGGAAAAGGTATATATCCAAAGGTAGGTAACAGAGTCAGAGACAGCCACTGCTCCAATTGTTAAGGGACCCACGGGAAGACCAACCTGCACATCTGCTACAAATGTGTAGGGGAACTAAGTCTAGCCCCGGCATGGTCTTTGAATTCTGATGTGTTTATTTCCTTCTAAATTGTGAATTCCTTGAGACCAGAAACCTATTTCTCCTCTTTACCCCCAGTTCTAAAACTGCAGCTAGGAAATGAAAATGTTTAATATCTTGAAATCAGGAGCTTGGCTTTCAAGCCCAGCTAAGGCCAAGGCCAAATGCTACAAAGCACCATTTAAGTGACAGTAGACTCATGGGTTCTTTGGAATTTGCTTCTTGAAAGATTCCCTGAAATCACCAACTACCACTTATTTACACCCCCTTTGTGGCTCTCAGGTTTATATTCTAGAAGGCTGGCATAAGAAACAGAAACATCTCCACCTGGGATATTCCATACCTGGTACTAGAATGTTTGCTTAGGAGCCCATTGCATGAAGGTTCATCAGCATTCTATCCATGTAGGGAATCTCCATTCAAACTCTGAATTATATTTGACATTTTGTTAACAATAGATCTCCTCTTATCTTTTTCATGTACTTTTCACTTTGGTTAAAATTCTCTCTCATTCCCTATTCTGTCCCTGCTTACACTTTTCTTACCCCAATATTAGGATCTCTACTTTCATTTTTACCTATGTTCTACCTCATTAGTTACTTTTCTGTTGTGGTAAAATATCGGAACTAAAAGAAAAACCTTACAGAAGAAAGATTGATTTTAGCTTACAGCTCAGTTTGAGAGGATTAGTCGACACTTGGTAGGAGAGGCATGATGTGGCAGAAAGAGCTGGAACCTAGATGATTATATACCCATCTTCACACAGGCAACAAGGATAAAACATGAAATAATGTGTGGTTACTGCATCCTCCACTACTCCTGTAACAGCACCACTAAGCAAGGACCAAGTGTTCAAATACATGAACCCATGAGGGACATTTTTTTCATTCAAACTTCTACATTCCCCTTCAACTCTTTCTGGTTAGACCTTTGTGTCCCCAGCGTTCCCCCTTCCTACTTTCATTTTACTTATATTCTATCCTTCTCCTTAAAGTATCACACCAGTGGCCCCTTTATAGCCTCCTTGCTTCTATAGATGCTCTAAGTCAGACATACAAAAATAAGGTTCAAAGCCCAGATTCACATATTCTGGATTGCCTCAGTGAAGATAATTTTCTCCAGTTCTGGCCATTTGTCTGCATTTTTCCTGATTTTTGTATTTCTTTACAACTGAATAAATTCAATTGTATGCAGTGTACCATATTTATTTATTATTCATTTAAGTGTTGATAGAAATCTAGGCTTATTGGGAACAGAGCAGCAGTGAGCATGAATGGGCAGGTGGTACTGTGGAAAGTGACAGAGTCCTGTTTGTGTTTGCCCAGGAGTGCTGTGGGTCATGTGGTAGTTATATTTATAGCTTCTCAAGAAGCCTCCAGGCCATTTTCTGAACTGAGTACACTAGTTTATACTTCCACAGACAGTATGTGAGGGTTGCCTTCTATGCACATCAGCACTTGCTGGAATTTGTATTCATGATATTGGTCATTCTAACTGGTGGGATGGAGTCATAAAGCACTTTTAAATCTGAGTTTCTCTGGAAGGATTAGGATGTTGAGCTATTTTTAAGAGTTTGATAGATATTTGTATGCCTCCCTTGGAAAACTCTTTGTTTATTTAGTGCAATGGCCCATCAAAATACTTATTTTTATTATTTTTAACTTTCATGTATGTATGTGTGTATGTGTGTATGTGTGTGTGTGTGTGTGAATGTTTGTGTGCACATGAGTATTTGTGTGTGTGCACCTGTATATGAATGTATGCACATGTGTGTGTGTGTGTGTGCATGCATATGTGTGTGTGCATGTGTGTATGTATGTGTATGTGTATTTGTGTGTGTGTAAGAGTGTGAATGTGTATGTGACAGGAGATTCAAGTGCCTGTGGAGATCTAGGCATCCGGTTTACTGGATCAGGAGTTACAGGTAGGCGTGAGTCCTCCAGCAGAAATGCTGGGAACTGAGAGCAGGTCCTTTGCAGGGGCATCATGCATACTTTATCACTAAGTCATATCTCTGGTGCCCATAGAGTGAATTTTTTGCTTGATGATGTTTATTCATTTGCTTGATGTTTATACATTTTGTTGAGGTTTTGTTGCCTCACCATACTTCCTGCTTTCTCCTTCTTTCATATGTGTGCATGGAAATATGATCATTCAATTCCCTGTTCTTTCTTCCATGCCATGTCTTCTCTGCCGTGCATAGAGATTATTTGGTGCCTAGGCTTTCTATTCTAGGCATTAGAGTTGGTAAAGGTATTTCTCTCATTCTATTGGCTGCTCCTCCACTTGACTGAGTTTCTTTTGTGCTACAGAAACTTTTCAGTTTTATGAGATCCCATTTATTATCCTTTGTCTTGTTTGCTGTGCCACGGGAGGCCTGCTCACAAAGTCCTTGCCTATGTCTAGGTGTTGCAGCATACCCTCTACTTCTTCCTCTTTGAGTTTTTTAGTTTTGATCCATTTGGACTTAAGTTTTATGAAGGATGATAGATGAGGCTCCAGTTTCATTTTTCTAATGTTGATGTCTAATTTTCCTAATACCATTTGTTAAATAGACAATGTTTTTATATGGCATCTTTTCCAAAAATCAGGTAGTTATAGTTGCATGGACTTTTGTCTAGGATAGTTCTTTTATTTATTCCATCCTTCCTTATGGTGTTTTTGGGAAAGTACCATTCTGTTTTTGTTGCTATAGCTCCATAGTATAACTTGGAATCAGAAATGTGACACTGCCAGCAGGCTTCTGTTAGTTCAGGGTTACTCGTCTCTCATTGGTCATTCATGTTTCTGTATAAGTTTTAATAACCCTGGACTTTTGATTATGATTGCATTGCATCTGTAGATTCCTTTTGGCAGGAGTATCATTTTCACAATATTGATTCTTCAATCCAGGAACATGGAAGTGATTGGATTTGAAGCCTACTCTACACAAGGGAATCTATGCCTAGAAATGTAAGCCCTGTCAAAACTCCCAGAGGCCTAGGAAGGAACTTACTACTGTTGTTTAGATAAATTTCCTTAATATAAAATTGCTATCTAAATAACAATGGTTATAGATATTGAAAAACATTACTCCCAGTTTTAATCAGAGAATCCTCTCTTTGACATGCATACTGGTTAATCCAGAGAATCATATCTTCTTCAAGATGCTGAGAGAAGTGGCTCATAAAGATTCAGTCCTCAATAATACATACTACTTTCCTCTGAAGTTCAGGAAACATCGCAGAAGGGTGGGGGTTGGGGAGCAGACAGAATGAAAGGAGGAAGATGATGACGTGGGCTATGACATGCTGCTGTCTTTAGAGCCTGACACAGCCATGCAATCACAATCCCACAGCAGATATACCTGTCTTCCCTAGATCTGTAAAAACCAGGGGGATTCAATGGTTAATCAGGGAGCAGAGATGGACTCATAGAGCCCTATATCTCCCAAATGAACTGGTGACTACCGATGGATGAGACGATGACTGTCTTCAGTTGTATGGTCACTGAGAAGCTCATAATTCTTCAGTGAATAGTTTTTTAAGCCATGGTCACATAGATAGATATGACTAAAATTAATGAGTCACAAAATAAAAATGCCTGACTGTGGTGATTTGTAAGGAAAGATCAGCCTGGGCTAAAACTGAAGAGAGGGGATAACTAAGAGACAACGGAGGGGAGAGTAATCAGAATGGATAATATATGTATATGAAATGTCAGAGGGTGAATGCAATTGCTGTGAACCCGCAAATCATTACAATAAAATGTTTCAGTATCAGTTCAGCTCACATTACTTTAAACTTCTATATAAATCAGTATGAAATACTTCCTGTGGCGTACTTTATGGAGTCTTTATACAATCCATTGGAGAATCTACCATATTTGTCTCCTTTTACAGATAAGAGTATGAAGCTTGGGAAGTCCTCAGTGAATTACATGCATGTTGGGGTGAGGGTTGGAGGAGTTGTTCACCATCCTTTACTTGACAGAGCTTTTCAAAATATTTCTCAATCTGGAGTATTTTATGATGACCTAGAATTGAGAAGGGAGTGACTTTAGAACACTTTGGAGATTAATGTCAACAGATACTATGTGGCAAGTACCATTGTATCCAAATATATATTAGTCAGTTCAATGCCTTGGCCAGGCGACTGTTCTGGCTTTCTGTCTTTGACAAATGTATATCCTGAAGTTAAGAGAAATGAAGTCTCCACTTCTCTCAGCTGGTAACTGGCTGAAAAGATTTTAGACACTGCGTGGTGCTGTTAAATTCCATTTGTGATTACATTGCCCAGGCCCTGCCTCCTGTGTTTCAAATCAGTGACCCAAATAGGCCTGGTTTTTGATAAAGCGAGTTAATTATGATCTCTTTCGGTGAGAGAACTTTAGGTATAGTTTCTAAAACTTTGCTCTTTTCTTTTGAAACTTTAACCTGTAATATGAATTTGACTAATCCAAGAAAGATTGTGACTAATCTGAAATCCATTCCTGTGCAACCCAATCCCACACACTGTGGCTTTGATTGCTATGAAGAGAGTGATGAGGTTTCCCATTCAACGTTACATTATTTTCTAGCTCGCTCACAGTCTTGGGGTGATTAATTATGGGATACAAACGTAGGAGGCGGGTGTGATGAGTCCGCAGGGGCAGCCTGGGCAGAGTGGAAGCACAGCCTCATCCTTAAGAAGAGTCAGACTTGCAGCTGCGGCCTCACCTCATTCTCTTTCCATCCTATGTGTGATTTCCCAATTAAGTCTGAATGACCAGGAATTCATTTAAATACACAGGTACTTTTGCCTGATGGCACAATGAATTATCAGAAAAGACACTAAAATTCTGTTAATGTGGTGGTTTTCTCTAATTTTAGTTTAGACAATTTAAAACTCATTATGGAATACCTTTATTGTATTTCACTTTGTCTTGGCAAAATTAAATAAACATTTATTCCCATAAGGCTTTGAAGAGCAATGGTGATTATGCTTAGGAAGAGAAACACATAGAAACAGCATTGTAGGCAAATAATAAGCTAATTAGTTAATAGTTATTATAGAATAGCTTTTGTCTCCCTAAACTCCTTTCACCCAGGATGAACAATCTCCTTACAGATTTGCTGAATGACTGTGTCACCGAGGATAAGGTATGCTGGGTTCTTTCTCTGGGTCAGTAAGAGTTCTTCACCTGTATAGATACTTTGTGATTTTATATGGAAAATAAAATGAGGTTGATTAACATTTATTCAATACCCATTAATATTGTCACCATCTTTCAGACACTTCTCAGGGATGGCAAACCAAGATGAATGGATTCCTGTCTGCAGGTCTAAGGGTTGGGGCATGTAAATAAACCAATACAGTCATTGCTATGTCAGGCACATACACAAGTTTCAAGGTAGAAGAGATGCCTTGTTTCCTGATATTTCAGGCTGAATACCTTCATGTAGAAAGTGATATTTGAGTTATTGTTGAAGGAAGAGATGCATCAGATTAATTTTCAATATAATAATTTCTGCTTCAATACTTCTTATTGTCTGTGTTTTCTTTTTCTTTTTAAAAAAACACATTTAGATTTATTTTTACTTATGCATATGTGTGTGTGTGTGTGTGTGTGTGTGTGTGTGCCTGGATCTTTGTGACATGCATTCAGAGGTCCACAGAGGCCAGTAAAAAGTACTAAATCCCTTAGGTCTGGGGTTACAGGTGATTGTGAGCCAATCAGCATGGCTGGTAGGAACTAAACTCTACCCTCATATAAAAGCAGTAAGTGTTCTTAGATGCTGAGTCATCTTTCTAGACTCAGTTTTATTTTTCTTTATGGCTAAATGCAATTCTATCATGTATGCCTACCACATCTCCTAGATTTCAAACCATGTGTTTATGAGTGCATTTGTGTCCATGTCATGAAATTATAAAGGGCATTCTGAGAGAGGAGGAAGAAATCTCATGCAGGTTAAAGGAAAGGGTATTGGAAGACATGTGACAAGAGGACAGAAAGGGGGACATATTGAGAAGGGACAGACCAGTTGGAAACAGGAGCACCAGGGAGTTCAGTAATGGGTAGGTATAAATAATGACCAAATTTAATAAATATATGAAAATGTCATAATGACACCCATTAATGTATAATATATTAAATTCAATTGTAAAAAACTTAAAAGGAAGAGATGAAAAGTACAGTTTCTTCTCAATAGTGATGTACCCTAGAAACAGTGAGAATGGTAGGAAGATGTAAAGAGAGAACAAAGGGGAGGGCCTGTGGGGAAGGGCCATTGTCTAGAATATCAACAAGTGATAAACTCTCTCTTTAATGGATAACCCACTGATATTTATTGAACGTCAGTATTTGGAAGTCATTCTGCTACGCACTGAGCCTATCCGAAATTAAAGTGACATACCTGCATTTGCCTTCATAAATATTCTTTTGGTATGGAGTATAGAGTGATAGATTAATTATCAGCCATGCAGAAGACCGGGGGTAGTGGGATACTGTGCTTTGGAATTACACAACTTGGAGTTTAACCTAACCTTTTTTTTTTTTTTTTTTTTTTTTTTTTTTTTTTTTTTTTTTTTTTTTTTTTTTTTTTTTTTTTTTTTTTTTTTTTTTTTTTTTTTTTTTTTTTTTGTCTGAGGAGTCAAGAAAGGGAAGAAGGCAGACTTGTATAGGAGTCAAAGCCAGCCAGGCTAAGGGAACAGCATCAATCACAGGAAACATAAATATTCAAGAAACCATGTAGTTAACTAGATGATAGCCTTTAAAGCAGGAGATGTGAAAGATGAATCTGAGGAGGTGAGTTAACCTCATAAAAGTTATTAGCTAAGAATTAGCGAATGTCATACGGAGGGCTGTAGGTGTTCAGAAGGCCAGTTGAGGACAATCAGCAGGGGAAGAAGATTAATTCTGCATTTCCATGGATTGCAAAATTTAGAGTGTCTGGACTTCTGCACATAGCTTTTGGAATTAAATTATGGAGCAATCACGAAGGACACATTCTGGTCATAGAATGCCTGGACTTTTAACACCACACTCACCATGTAGCAACTAGAACTGGTTTGCCTATATTCCAAATGTCTCTTGCTCTGTGATCTCTGGCTGTAGTCAGGAAGTCAAGGGTGAATGTTCCTACCCACTGGATGGCCGAAGAGGCTACATCTCTGACTGATTCAGACACATGGCCACAATTAAGTGTTGTGTGATGGTTTTGTAGTTGAGGCAGCCCCAGACTTCTGGCTCACTGCCCTGGTGCACTGCCTTTGCCTCACAATTTACTGTGTGGGTTTTCATGGACCATTCGAAGCCAAGTAGTTCCCGAAAAGAAAAATTGATTACTTTTCTCTATTTCAGGCCTCAGAATGGCACAGTGTTTCAACCATGACTGCCCAGACTTTCCTTTGTAATACTTCTACCATGCTGTAAATTACATCAACGTGTGCAATTGTGGGATTATCACAAACGTCTCTCTGTGTAGTTTTCACTTTCCTCATAAGCTTTTGAAATTTGTCTCCGATCATTTTAATTCCTTCTATTGCTTTTATTTGTATTTGTTCAGATGACATAGCAATAACTATAAAAGTAGTCATATTGTTACTTTTTAAAATCCTTATTAATTTGTTTAAGTGTCTATGTCCCTTGTGAGGGTATGTGCATGTGGAGGTCACAGAACAACCTTAAGTATTGTTTTATGTCTTCCACACTTCATGGTTTCTAAGTAGCTGAATACACAAGTTTGTACAACAAGTATTTCTGTCTACTGTGCCATCTCCGCTGCCCATCACGGTCAATTCTTATCACCTATCACCTGTGCCGATGGCCCTTGTTCTCTATGGCCAAAGGCCAGAGGATCAATAAATTTCTTTCTTAGTTATCGTTTAATATAAAGGTAAAGACTTAATATTTATATTTGAGATTAATGACCATACAGAAGTTAGGAAGAAATTGTGTGTAGAGTCTTCTTGTTAGAAAAAAATAAAGATGTAGGTGCTAAGGAAGCCTGACTGAGCATCCCTGAAAGGTTGTGGCACATTCTAGACAAATGCTCCCTGCCTCTCTCCTGTAGGACTATGGTGGCATAGTTTATTCTAATCATTGAGGTTGTTGCAGAGAGAACTTTGTGGTATGACTCATAAAGTAAGTAGTAGAGTTTCATGACTCATGCTGGTGTCAGTAGAAGTTAGATAAAAAGTTTCTCAGGAATCATTTCGGGGATGGGGATGGTGAGATGGGAGATGAGGCTATAAGGGTAGCTAACACGATTACCCAGTTTCCTTGAAATTTCCAAAGTCTGGGAAATATTTCACAAATATGATATGTTCAGAATTCCTTTCTTATTACAGCATGTTTGTTATTGTAACCAAAGTGATCTGATGGAGAGGAGTGTGCTTTCTGGTGTGGAACAGCCATGGTGTGCAGCACTTAATTAACCACCGCTTTATTTATTTCTAGACACAGGGCCAATTCTGCAGATGACTGGGTTTCACTTTTGTGGGTGGCAAAAAAAAGAGAGAAAGTTTCACGAAGTAAAATATATGTGGCAGCCACTGATGGCCTTACATGTTTTCCTCCTCTGCGTCTTAGGAGTGGAAACTTCTCTTGTCCGTGGTGCACAGAAGCAGACATGAGTTATGATTATGGTCTTTGCCTTGTAATTTCTGTGTCATCAAGATGTGCTCTGTTTATTACTTCACTTAGAAAGCCTTGTGGATATTAGCCACATAAAGTTTCTGTCTGTGGATTCGATTACCACACCCATCAGTTGTTCCAGGAAAGTGAGACAGGAGAATCATCCTTCTGGGGAGAAGGCATTCCCGCTCGTATAGTCTACTGGGAACGTTTTTGTGTGAGTTCATTATATCAGGAGTGGCCCCTAGGGAGGCCCTGGCTTATCTCTTTGTCTTCTCCCTGAGCATCTGAGGAATTGACACTCAGAAAAAGAACCATAGCATAAACTGAAGATGTGGCTTTCCAAGAATATATTCTCTGTGCACTGGATGGGTTATCCTAGAATCTAGCTAGATTCCTTTAATACTTTTTAAATTAAATCAATTTATTTTTTTACATTCCAAAAGTTGTCCCCTGTCTTGGTTCCCCCCATCTGAGTTCTTCTCCCCATCCCTCATCACCTACCTCTGAGAGGTTCTCCCCTACCTGTCCACCCACCCCTACCTCACCCCCACCAGTGTCAAACACATATGAGATGAAAAAGCAGGTAGTGAATTACTTAACTGACAAACTTTAAGAAGTATGATGTCTCAGTCTTCATAGGATAAAAAGTGGAGGTCTGTTTGGAGTTTAAAAATGAATGACAGCACAAAAATAGCTCTGATTTTGTAAACAGCACTTTCAAGAGCCTGTAAGGAAAACAAATGATCCCCAAAGGAGTTCATGGAACATGGTTCCCTTATTAGTAGAAGGGAGACCTGCCTTCAAATAGTTCCATTCTGTGGAATGTAAAGAATATTCTTACAAAATTCTAAGGATAGGTATTCAATGTATTATTAAATAGTATTTACATTAGAAGAAATCATTATAAAATTTATATAAACAACATTCTAGGGATCTATGAAAAAGGACAATTTTATACAATTATGATAATAAAAAATTAAGTATATGCTCATTGATTTAAAATATTGTTTAAATATGTTTTTACAAAGAAATTGAGTGTGAGATTAGTGTACAATTAAATTTTGTTAGAAAATAATACTAAAACTTTTCTAATACCTATTTGAGAAAACTTTTGCCTCTTTTGTCCCTTCCTCTTTCCATCCTCAACCCCTCCCTCCCTCCCTCCCTCCCTCCCTCCCTCCCTCCCTCTCACCTTCCCTTCCTCCCTCCCTCTTTCTTTCTTTCTTTCTTTCTTTCTTTCTTTCTTTCTTTCTTTCTTTCTTTCTTTCTTTCTTCCTTCCTTCCTTCCTTCCTTCCTTCCTTCCTTTCTTTCTTCCTTCCTTTCTTTCTCTATAGGTGTAAGTGTTTTCAAGCATGCATGTTTCCCACTTGGGAAGAGGTGAGAAGACAACTTGCAGAAGGTATTTCTGTGGTGTCCCTTCTCCACCAACATAGTTAGTGCTAAGACCTAAGCCTTGAGAAAGCTGCACCCCATGGCACCTGTTGTTTTGTTAATTAGGCTAAGAGATAGCCCAGCCCCCCCCCCCAGCAGCCAGGTTCTGTATGCCTCCCAGATCCCCCAGCTCCGCCCAGCTTACCAGCAGCCCACCTACGACCAGCCCACCTGCGCAACCTGCGGATGTCCCTATACTTTGGGGTTCCTGCCAAACTCCAGAACGACTGCCCAGAAGACTGGGGGCGGGGCTTCCCTTCCTTTTTCCCCAAATGCTTGTCCACCATTAAACAGTCGTTCTAAGCAGAAGCAACCATGTAGCCTTGGAGATCTTTTTTCTTCTCCTACTCCCTTAGTTTCATTTCAGCTTCGGGCCAATCCTCCAGGAACCCCGTCCACTGCGGGAAGTCGACCCCAACATATTTCTCTGTCCATCGGTTCAGGGGATCAGACTCTGGTTGTATATTTGGTGTTAAGTGCCTTTATCTGTGGCACCATCTTCCAGGCTCTTTGTTTCTTGTTCAATGTTAGCACGAGAAGGCTAGTTACTATTTTCCTCCTTGGGAGATGAACTTGCATCTCCTTTAGTATTTTTTGTGCTGTTGTTCCTGTAATTTTATTTCTATAAAATTTGTCCTTTCATACTTCTCCTGTATGTACTCATTTTCATTATTTTTATTATTTTCATTTGTCTTCAAGAAACCTGAGGCTCTTTTCACTTATTCTAATTTATATAGAATTAAAAAAAATGGTCCTGAATACTTATCAGTCCATTCATCCATCCATCCATCCATCCATCCATCCATCCATCCATCCATCCAATCATCTACCCATTGGATCAACAAAAAGAGTAGGATTCCCTATCCTCTAATGGTCAGTTAAAATTTAAGGTCCCCATTTAAGACTTTCATTCTATTTTTCAAAGTTATTTACAGGAAAAGGGTAATGGCAGTAACCTGTTCTTTATCTTCACTTTCAAGAAAACCAGTCACTTATTTTAGCCACCATTCCTTGTGAAGCATTTGTCTGACTAGACTCTGTTTCTCATAACATCATGAGCCAATGGCTAGCTGAAATTCCTCCACTGTACTAGAATCCAGCATTAGCATTTCTTCAATATCTGGTAAAAATATCCATCCACATAAACAGAATCTCCATAAGAACACATGTGGAAGATTTGAGGTAATGTCTCCTTTTTCAAAAAGCTCCAATTTAGAATTTTCCAGAGTGACCCATGGAGCAGCTGGTTTCATGTCTGAGATTCTCCACTCACACTGTAGAACAGACAGGAGAGATTTTGAATGTCTGCCATATTTCAATCAATGCAAGATTTTTTTGTTTCACAAAGGGTTCTTATTGCATACGGGAAAAAGAATATATTAGAAGTTCTAGGGCTAGGGAGATGGCTCAGTGGGTCAAGTGGTGCCCATGTAAATGTGAGGTACTGAGTATAGATTCCCCAGATCATCCACCCATAAATGCTGGGTATGTGCATTGTCCCACATATAATCACAGAAGTCAGGAGGTAGAGACAGGACTCTCATTATAAACTGGCTTAAGTAGATTGTACAAATTAGTGAGCTCTGCATTAGTGTGAGAGATCTTGTCTCAAATATGTACAACTGAGAGAAATTGATGAAGACAACCAATGCCAATTTCTGGCTTACTCATGCAGACCATATATAGACATATGAGCCTTCAATCTTTGTCATGCTCACATATATGTGAACATGCGTATGTATGATATAAGTACATCACTCACATACAAAATGAAAAGACATAAATTTACTTCACATTTTCTAAGAATTTTAAATATTACATTGTATTCTAAAATGCCATTCAGCTTATACATTTAAGATTTAGGGTATATTTTATGTATCTATGTATATTTCTACTATCTACCTATCTATCTATCTATCTATCTATCTATCTATCTATCTATCTATCTATCTATCATCTATCTATCTGGAAGAAAATGATAGTTTAAAACAGGAGTGCTCTAGGCCACTTTCTCTTGTTATATATAGTCTTGTTCTGTAAGCTCCAATCTGTTTATTGTCTGATCTTTACAGAAGTTTGCCAGTCCTTATGCTAAACATCACTACGTGGATATCTTATATACCTACACTCATAATTGACACATCCCAAAACATGGATAAAAGCCTGGGCACTCATCCAATGGACATCAGCCAATAAGAGACAAACATCTCATGATGTCTCCTGCCCTGAAAACATAGCCATGCACAAGTATTTCTTTTCTTTTCAAATTTAAAGTAGGCAACGTAGAGGGAAATAGATAAGCAAGTGACTATATACACAATGATGGATAGACAAATGTCTTGAGATAGAGTTATGTTTGGGATGCTTTGAGGCAGGAACCTATGTGTTAGTCCAGAATGAGAATCATGAGGGAAAAGGATAAGCAAATGCTCTTGGAAAACTGAAACCTTGAGTCTGTGAGCCAGGGTATCCAAGGCAGGAAGTAGATATAAAACCCTGGCAACCCAAATATCATGGGTCAAAAGAGCTCTTCATACTGTGAATCATCTCTGAGCTATCATAACTTAGTCTTTATTGCAAAGAAATAAAACAAGTATTCAAATTCATCAAGTAAAAATTGCTTCACCTCATTGACAGCACATACAATATAGCAATTCATTAACTAGCCTTCTGCCTCTTGTCTATGCTCTGAATCTGTTTTGATAAACTTGTTGCTATTCCTATGTTGTTGAATAGCTTTTGGTTGTGTTACGTTTGGATTTCTCAACTGGATTAGAAGCAAGCCAGTCAGAATCAGTAATGGAAACTTCTTTGTATCTTTCTTTTCATGGATTACAGCATAATAATTAAATTGTCAGTGGATATTTGTTGGTTGACCCACAAAGAGATTTTCAAGTCTTTTTCTTTTGTGTTCTAAGAAGGTGTGAGGAGTGCATTCATACAGAACATCTCAAGAAGAGAATAGGAACTTTTACCACTCCTCCATATATATATATATCACTCTATCTTAACTAGTTCTTTACAAAGATGTTATCTTTATATGATATTTGGAGGCTTTGCTTATCACTTTTCATCTCTTTGCTGAATTATTTTCCTCTTCGACCATCCATAAATTGTCTCTGGGATCAGTTTTGGACCATTATTTTTACTTTGATTCCTAGCACTGGTATTAGAGAAGCATCTCTTGAAACAGAACATCATGCCATGAAATAATATCTTGTGTATCAGTCAGAGACAAAATATTTTTTTCTTGAGAATCAATACACGCAATAGTGACTGTGAGTACTCATAGCTAGATAGGAATCTTCTGAAAATGATTTGTCTTTAAAGAAGAACATTATCAGCTGTTTGAGTGTAATGGTCCATTAGTATTCTTGGGTAGAACAAAGCAGGATGGACTGTTTTAAAAATTCCCTGACAAAGCAGAGCCAATACCTGTTTCAAATGCATAGATTTCTATGGTACTTTGACCATAACTCAAGAGCATAATGCGTCCATCTAAGTTCCTATAGCAATTGGTTTTGCCCATGGCAAGGAACTTTGCTATTCTCTGTGTTCAATCTTATTGTCATCCACTTATTTAGTCAGATAGTTTTTGGGCACATCTAGTGAAAACTGAACCACAAAAATGAACAGTTGCTGTTTATAAAGTCCACACTGTTACATAATCCCGATGACAGCACAAATGGGAACTGCTGTCGATATTCAATGCTAATTGTGAATTTGACACTTGCAGACAGCAAATGTGTCAACGAGGTATCCAGTTTTACTTTAAACAAAGTCTTGGTGCAAATGGATACTTCTGCGTGGGTCTATTTCACGGCAATTTTACTGTGCTACTTACATGCTAAGGCCTTGGGTGGGTTGGGGACTAAACTGTGAAACATTGATTTTCTACAAAGTTCTTAGTTGACTTTTGCTACTAGTCAATGCTCGGGGGTACTCGGCTATGTGCTTATTATGGTGTGGGTTCATCTTCTAAACATAAAGCTGAATATATCAGCTATTGGGCCATTTATAGAACTAATTTTCATACTTCAAGCAACACATCACCATTACCAGAGATTTCCATTTAAATAGTTAAGGGGGGAAAAACACACACAAATTAGAATTTACTCAAAACTAAGAAATTATCATGAATCTTTGCTTTTGTTTACTTATTATGCTTCATCATTCTGCATCTTGTGGCTTTAACAACAGCACAGTGGAGATATACATTTGGAGCCAAGGAATAGGAACTATGGGACTTTCTCAAATAAAAAGAAGTTGGTGATTTTTTTTTTCAGTTGTCTAATTATAGCTGTGTTCTACTATGATTTACTTGGTATTTCTATGTTGGGCCCAGGCAATCACTGTACGATGGTCTCTATATTCATGTTCAAGTGGGAAAAAGAAGCAACCAAAGTTTTATTTTGAAAAAAAAAATTTATTATTGAAAATGGGTAATGTTTTTCCTCCCTCTACTCCTCCCAGCTATATCTTACTTTCCTGCCATCAGGATCCGCCTCTCTTTCTCTCACTAGAAATCAAGCAGGCTTTGGTATGTAAGGGATAATAATAAAATAATAAAATAAAAGGAAAATATAAAACAACAGCTAACACATTGAAATTGGACATAAAAGAGGAAACAAAATGAAAGAGCCCAAAAGCATGCATGCATAAACCACACACACACACACACACACACACACACACACACACACACACACACCTATCTGTTTTCACTTGTGATTCCTGATTGCTTGCATCTTGCATCATGTATTAATGTTTACCCAATAAATGGACCGATAGAAATAAACTTGCTAATAAAAGATGTTCCTTCCATTGTTTTATTAAAGCTATGCGACCCTAAAATATGAGCAACAGTTGTGCATATTAAGTGTTTAATCTAGTGTTTAATGGGTCTAAGGGCTGAATTAAATAAAGAATCTCTTTAATACCTAGTTCATCTTCCCTTGGGTCTGCAATCTCGCTCTTTCTAGATTCATTTCTCTGAAAAGATTGACCCACTGAACTGCTCATTTGTCTGTCTGCAGGGATAGGGGAGGGCTCAGTAGGAAGGCAATAGTAATTAGAATGATGATTAGAATGACAAGGGCTTTGATCAACTGTGCTTCCCTAGAAGGTGAACCACCACAAAGGAAAGTTGATGCTGCTGCTATGGAAACCCACTTTTGGTTTTTCCAATATAAACTAAGAAGTGGTTGTGCCTTCTGGCTGTATAAGCTCACTCTGCAGGACCATTCCTAAAGGCAGACATCTGGTACCAAACCTTCTACCTTCATCCCATCCCTAATCAGATCTTCTGCTTCTACAGTTCCCTTATTGTTAACTGACATTCCTTCCCATCTCATTTCCACAGCAGGAGCCTGCATGCAATAGCTCTTTGAGGATTCTTTATTTTCTACACCCAAAAATCCAGACCTGATAATCCTCACATCTCTGTTCCTATCATCTCATGACTGTCATTCCATCAGTCTTCATAACTGTCATTTTTATAAGAATGATCTGTTATCTCCAGCACTGAGGATTTCTCTCTAAATGATTCTTCAAGGTTTTTTTTTTTTTTTATTTTGTTTTTGTTTTTTTGTTTGTTTGTTTTGTATTTTGTGTTTCAAGACAGGGCTTCTCTGTGTAGCCCTGGTTGTCCTGGAACTCACGATGTAAACCAGGCTGGCCTTGAACTCAGAAATCCACCTGCCTCTGTCTCCCAAGTGCTGGGATTAAAGGCATGCGCCACCATGCCTGGCTGATTCTTCAAGCTTTTCAGACATTAGTTTGTTGAAACAGGGTTTATTAGGCCAGTGAGGTCATTATTGATTTCTAGGGGTTTCCCTGGACTTAGAAAAAATTCTCAACTCCTGAGTAAGATCCTACTCTAGAGATGAGGTCATTTTCTTACCTCTTCACTGTTTCTTCTCTGCTTCCCCTTGGCAAAATGGCTGCGGGGCACTCCTCTGGAGCTTCTGACCTCTAGGAGAAGTTTGGATACATTTAGATATTATATTATATTTCTGTCTGGAAATAATCCTCTTTCCATCTATTGAGACTGGTTGATTCTTAAGGTTTCAGTCTACAAGGGGCAAACTCTGAGAAACCTTCCTTGATGTCTAAATGTCTAGGCTTCCTTTCTCACTCTGTATTCATCCTAGCCTACCTCATTGAACAGCCATGCATTGGTAAACTAAGTTGTATCTTTGTAGCTTGGCACATGATAGTTGTTCAATGAACACTCACTGAAGAAATGACAGCCTGAGACAAAGTGCATTGGGGAAGAAAACAGTTACTTCAAATAAAATATGTAAAATTTTGCCTTGATTACCAAACTATTTCGATGTTTGTGTGTGTGTGTGTGTGTGTGTGTGTGTGTGTGTGTGTGTGTGTGCGCGCACATGCACGTACGCTTATGTGCCCACATGCCAATATTTGACATAGGATGTAAGTGATTCCTTTGACTTAGCTAGATAGCTCAGGTTCATTCAGAGGCAAGAGAACTTAGTAAAATTTCGGTCATTTGTAGCTCTCAAGATATTTAAATCAGCTTTCTATTGATATATGACAGAATTTGTGGCTTAAAATAATACCAATAATTAATTCTCACATTTCAGATCAGAAGTGTACTGTATATCTCAGTTTGTACAGAGAACCACAATTTTGACATTGAGATGCATTCTAGTCTTCAGGATATGTGATCAAAAGATCCAGTCCCAAACCCATTCTGTTAGTAGCTCTTGTTTTATTGCGGGTCTCCAGCTTCTGGGGGGCTTCTTTTGTTCCTTGTTCTGTATCTATTTCCATTTCCAAACAAGCAACAGTGTGAAAGAACGTTTTCACTCTCTGACTTTCTTTTCAGCTGTCAGCCCCAGGAAACTCTGTGCTTACATGAGAGATACACTTGTTTATATTGAGGTCATCTTCACAGTATCCATGGAAATCCCTCATCAGTGGTACTTGTGTTAGTATTGGACTGCATCAATGATAAGAAATGTTGCACAGAGGCTAGGAGTCATAAGGCCATTTTAAAATCTGCCTGCTGTACAGGCACCTTACAGAAAACTGGAGACAAGTCAAAACAAATGAACAGATCAGTTACAAATTTTGGTGATAGGACCTGGGTGGTAGGATATGTACTTCCTTTTATCATCAGTCTGTGTTGCCAAACTTGCTATATACTAGATTAATTAACATAAATGTGAAACTACTGTTTGGTTTTGGCTTCAGATCTCCTGATTTTTGATCACACAGACTCTTATAGTGGTGGTTCTCAACCTGCCATTGTGACCCTCACAGGGCAGATATCTTGAATGTTAGATATTTTCATTATGATTCATAACAGTAGCAAACTTACAGTTATGAAGTAGCAATAAAATACTTTTATAGTTAGACGGTCATGAGAACACCATGAGGAACTGTATTAAGAGGTCACAGAATTAGGAAGGTTGGGGACCACTGCTTTAGAGCCTTGTTCACAGTTCTTGATTCATGGTTGTCGTTTTCTTTATTGATTATTTCTTATCATGATTAAAAAATAATTATCACTTAATGAACTTTTTCTGTAACATGTCATAGGTATCTTAGGCCTCTTATTCTTTTAACAACAATGATCTAATTATTAGTGTGTCTAATTCAACACTACGCTCATGACCAATTGGGATATGAGTATCCAATACTCTGCTTGTCTGATTCATAAAGTTTAGTGCCAATATTATATCTGTGTCTTTGGGGAATGTGATAAACCAGGTATAGTCAGGAGGTTGTGTTGGGATGCTTAAAGTTAGCCCTCATATCTCTCACTTCCAGCCTTCTCTTTCCAGCATCAGGCAATGACTAATACCATGCCCTCCCTCCCTTATGAGAAACAGTCCTGGGGGTGAGCAACACATTCCACATCTATTTCCTCTGGCATTAGGAACTAATTGTGAACTAAGTGACCAAATCATCCTAATAGAATTGGCTTCTAAACAGCAAATTGTAAACTTGCATGAATCAGGATCATGTGTCCTCTAAGCCCCTTTCCTTTCTCTTTTAATTGAGTTTCACTCCAGCATTCTCTTGTCGAAGAGAACAATGGGATGCCCTGTTTGGAGAGTGAGTCAGGCCCAGCTGCTATGAAAATAATATGTTTGAGAAAATGGACTTGACATTTGATGGCCTTATGACTCTTCTGACAGGATATAATCAACTCATTAGGGAGAAACAGAAGCCCTTGTTGTACAACCACGTTATTCTGAGCATGACAGAACTCTTAAGCTGGTGGGTGAGTGTTCAAGGCACACTGGGACTTCATCCTCTGTGGCCAGCAAGCAGTGTGGCTACTTTTACTGTCTCTTTCTCTGGTCATTGCCCTCCAGCTGATGAAAGGGAAATGTTACTTTCTAAAGCCCACAGTTCCTTTGTTTGTTTTCTGCTTTTTCACCCCAGAAGACTGAATTCATGAAAAGAGCTTGGGTTTTCAGGGATGCTCTCAGCCTTTCTTCCACTCAGACACAGCTGGGGCAGCTCTCCTGGGAGGGTGGCCGGAAGCAGGAAGTAGCAGTTGGGATTCCTCATTCCAGTTCCCAGGCCCACCCCTAGTTTTCTGTGGGACTCTCAAGGGTTCATGGCAGACTCTTTGCTTAGTCTCCCACCATAAAACTTCAAACTCCACTGCTTGCTGATTTTGCCGAAGGTTTTTTTTTTTTTTGCCTCAGCAGGAATATGAAGGGAAGGAAAGTCAGATTTCCACATGGGAGTAATAGTCACTTTAAGGTATCACGAGCATCAGATCAGAGCACACAGAGACAATTCCTAGCATAGTCCTTGGCAAGTCTCTTAGGCTTTTTACTAGATTTATTGCCTGGAAGTTGTGGTTTCTTTAAGTTCTCTATTTGATCATTAAATATGTACTAGACATTTTGTTTCTTAAAAATACTTTTAAGTACAGTCATTTTAAATATCACATCAAGTCATTACACCAATGATGATGTGGTTGTGTGTGTCAGGAATTCTGGCTTCCAACTCTCATTCTTAAGGATGTTCTCAGTTATTTCGACTCACTATATTGTAACTTCCTCCAGAAAAAACGACAGTGTCTCTTTTCCACCACTGAGCCTCAAGCATCTTTTACTGGGTCTTTCTCATGGACAGCCTTTCTTGTAGGTATGAAAAAAATGATTGAATTAAGTAATTAACTATTTTTTTTTAATTTTAGAATTTATTTTGTTACATGTGTGAGTGTTCTCCTAAATATTTTCTGGACATGGTAATTGTCTTCATCCTAGAAACCTTGCCTCAGGAATTAGCAAACTGAAGCCCATAGGTCGAATACTGCCTGCTATCTGTTCTTATAAACTAGCTTTTGAATGTAACCATCCACTGTCTTTGCTCTTTCCCTAAAGGCACAGCTGAGTTTGTGGTGGGAACTATACTGGCTGAAAGATGCAAGGTATTTTATCATCCAGTCCCTTGTTAAATATTTTGCTGACTTTTGCCTTTTACCTGCCACACAAATGTATGAAATAGAAACCTATATACACCCTCTTTTCTGGAAAAGCAATAACTACCAGTCTTCCAAAGAAGTTTAAGTGTTTTCTATAAAGCAGGATGTGCTTTAAATCCTGACAGATCCCTAGAAACTCCTCAGTGATCACTGTTTTCCTCTTCAACTTCACACTTTTCACACCTGTCCAAGATACCATACCTTTATATCAGCCACCAGTGGTGCTGACGTCACTGTTTGTTCTACTGTTGCCTCGTAACTCGGATTTATCTTTTAAAACCTTGCTTAAATACCATCACTGTTAAATTGCTTTCTGTGAAGTTTTTCTGCTAGGCTAGATGGCCCCTCTCTCTTTTCAGCCCAGCTCAGCACTTCATAAATGAACTCAAGTTCACGTGGATTATTTGACTTGACTAAAGTTCCATGAAGAAATTGGCAGATCAGACTTCAAATTGAAACCTGTCTGAATTCAATGTGTACTTTCTATTATATTACACTCTGATGAATTCATGTATAAAAAATATTCATTTCACACGAAGTCAGCTCAGGATGGTAAATAGGTCTAATAATGCATGATGGAGAATATATATATATATATTCTCCATCATAGAGATAATGAAAATGTTAACAATAAATGGAATGTGACAATTTATTTTGTAGTCAAGTGCCAGCATATAAATAGGACACTGTGTGAGTTATATACATTTCGATAACAAACCAGTCCAATTCAGAGTTCCATGAAAGAATATATTCATCACAGTTCTACTGATCAGAAATATTGGTGCATCATAGTCTGGCCCTCTGGGCCTTGCATCTCTCAAGAGGTTTCTATGTTGTTGTCAACCACAGCTATAGTCTCACCTAAGAGTAGGTACAACAGACATTTACTTCTAAGCTTAATATTGCATAATAATAGGATTATTTGCTGGCCTACTTCCTTTCAGTGGTTCATTCCACAAAGCTGTATTACCTTATGGTAACTGTCGTTTTTCCATAGACGGGATCTGAAGAAGCAAGAGGGACTCACAAGTAACCTGAAGGTCACAGTCTCTGTATAACTTAATCTAAGTGAGTTCTTAGTTCCAGTCCTCACTCAGGGAGGAGGGATTATGTAAGGACTTGAAGACAGCAAACTCCCACATTATAGACTGAAAATATTAAATAAAGAATTCTAGAAGAGACAACTCATAACGATGAAATTGTATTCTGTCCTGGGTAGTGTGACAAAAATCTTAGAACATCCTGACTCAGTATCTTCAGGAACATAGCAGCCTGTTGACTCATTACAAGGCACATACCATTCACCTTAGTTCATCCCATTTCCTTGAGCGTGTGTGTGTGTGTGTGTGTGTGTGTGTGTGTTTGTAATCTATACATCTGTCCACATGTATGTGCAGATACATGATTCCCATGGAGGATAGAGAATTTTGGGTGTCCTCCTCTATCATTTTCTGTTTTATTCCCTTAAGATAGACTATCACCAGCTTAATCTCCCCATGTTTGGTTGCAAAAATATGTAATGTTTTCAACAGTAATGTGTTATCAGTAAGGTTGTGCAGAGTAACCAATAACATTTGTAAAAACATGTAAAAATGGGGACAGGGAATTTGTAAGACCTTTTTGGCAATTCAGTGAAATGTAACCCATGTCTTGTCCTGGATAAATCCTCATGAGAGGAGCTTCTTGTAATAAATGGTAATTATCATGGAGACCTACAATTACACAGTGTTCAGAGAAGGAGAGACTATGGAATACTCAGTCCTAAATGTGATTTCTTTATCATAGTCCTCCCCTCCGTGCTCTGCAATCTATATAGAAGAGGAGCATAAAGAATCTAAAAGGCAGGGATGGTTGATGATGTCAAGGAAACGATGTTTTCCAGGTACAACAGGATTGATGCACATGTGAACTCACAGATGGTGACAGCATCCATGACATTCACAGATCTGCAAAGTTTTGAGCCCAATAGGGTCCAGCATAGCAAAGAGGAATTGGGCATGCAATCTCGTCCCTAGACAACAATCTAGTTGCAATTGATTACTGTTGGTAAAGGAAAAAAAACCCACAATTTTCTTTAATAGAGACCTTGAGTATATCAAGCACATTCCAATGCAAGTCTCAAACTCAGATGTGCTTGGCCAACACAAATCTAACTCCATAATATTTTTTTTGTGGGGGCTGAGCAGAATTTTTTGTCTTGATTTGTTTTCTAAGGAGAATAAACATGAATATTAGCAGGTAGGAGAGATGAGGATCAAAGAGAAGTTAGAATAGATAAGAGACTATAATTAGGTCTATTTTATGAAATAAATGGACTGAAGACATAAGAAATGATTGGCTCTCTCTTTAAACCTGAGTTTGTCATTGGGTTAAGCTGGCTGGTCAACTCATTCCAAGGAACTGCCTGTCTTGAGGTTCTAGCACTTGGGTTACATTCCATGTTTTTCATGTTGGTACTGTTGATTAAAATTTAATTCTTCATTTTTGCATGGCAAGCATTCTTACCCATGGAGCCATCTACCAGACCCAAGGACATAGTTTTCTTTCAGTAAAATTTCAACAAAATGTAGAAGGCTGAATACATAAGGAAATTTGATGGAAAGAGTAATATTCTTTCTTATAAATTATTAAAATGGTTATACAATTATTTATTGTTTCTCTTTCTTTATCTTACCAAAGAGATGTTTAGCACAGGTATGCATGCACAGGAATACTTATATTTATAAATACATATCTACAGATACTATGGTTTGGTCCTACTTACAGTTTCATATATCTACTGGGAGTCTCAGAAACTGTTCCTTGCATAAAAGGTAACCTCTATACTAGGAACTAAAAAAATTGCTATCCAACCTAGAGCTTAAAGACCGTGCTTTCACCACACTGCATTTCAGGATGGAACTTTCATATTGACACATCCTTTCTAATTTAATTGAAATCATAAGTTTATGTTTCTTAACAGGATGATATAGAAATTTTATGTGTTGATTCGTGGCCTGAATAATTCCTAGTTATTGTAGACTATTTTCACATTGTTGTCCACATTTGGAAACATTCCTGGTCTTTTCCCACTAGATTCCAGTTGCATCTCTTATCCTGGTCTTAATAATCCAACCATCTCTAGCTACCCATTTAGCCTAATCAGGAGTTGTCACTCTTGAGAATGGAGGCTTAGTGAGGAATGTTGAAAATCTCAATAAAAAGGCTTCCTCTATGAGAGAATATAAACAGATGTCAGACAGGCAACTAGCCATGTCTTTTAAGGCATTTTAAAACCAGATATATATTTTAGGTAAATGGATAACAGAACATCCATGCAAGGTAGTAAGGAATTAGATCTTTTCTAGATTGTGACAAAAAAGGTATGAAGGCATGAAAGATAAAACCAGTCTATGAATGCACTCAAAATTTGAAACTATGAACAGAAATTCTGACATAAACTTAGTTTTTCAACACATAAAATGATTTTAGAGCTATCCATTTAAATACCAAGAGTCCATAGATTTCTGACTTCTGTTTTTTTTCTACCCTAGCAAGTATCCCAGTACCATGCTACAGATTTTGTGAATGACAAATGACTCTTACTCACCTCTTTAGTTTTTATCTCCTGCATATAAACAGATGATATTGTAGCATAAATATCCAGTCCAGTGAGCTTTCATGTGCTTCAAAGCAATCCATCTTTCAGTGATCTACTACAACTGCATATGGAAGCCCCATAAACCTTTCAAACTGATTAATTTTAAATGTAAACTCATTATGTTTTTCCTATAATCATTCCATATTCCTGAATTTCCCATCTGTGATAAGAAAGAAGTGTGGAATTCAACTTTAAGGAGTCCCTTTTCGCACACTACCTCCCATAATGGTCTACATTTTAGGAATGTTCATTGAATATGAATATTTATTCATTCCATACACATTCCTTTGAGAACCTGGTATGCATTAGGGACTATGACACTTCTCCATGTTGGTACTGACATAGTCTTCCTTTGCACCTCCATTAGTTTTACATGGAATACTATTGCTTGAAGAATTCAGCATAGATGAGTAAGGATTATCAGACAAGAAAACCAGACAAGGTCAATTTATTGTTTAATCTGGTATTGATGTCCTTGGCTAATAATTAGAACTATACTTAATTTTAGTCTATCTACATAGAACAAATGGTGAGAAAAAACACATTTAATGAACTAAACTTAAGATATATCTCTTTCTTTATAATGATTGAAATAAAATGTGTACTTAACAGAGGAATTTCTACTAGTCATAAACACCCAAAACAACCAGATTAATTGTTATAGATCTCAGTCTACCCAATATTAATATGTTCATTATTTTGATTGAAGCTGATGAATGATATGGCCAACTTTCCTTTTGAATTATGAGGGAAACAACCATCTCTATTCTCTTCAGGCTTCTATTGCTGTCTGAAAAAGGTAGGTGCTCAAGGATTTTATGTAAACCCCTGGAATTTCGCTTTTTTTTTTTTCTGTGACCGAGGGGTGTGATATTGTAATAATTATCTCACTTTGAGTCTGAGGCCATAAGACTTGTTCCTGTTATGTCTTTCGGTAAAGTGTTGGTATCAACAAACAAATTTACTTAAAATCTGTGCATTTTAACCTTGCCATCTGTAAACTGGGACTATATAAGTTATATAAGTTATGTCTCTATATTATTATTCTGAGAATCATACAAAACACAAAGCTCTTTGAAGGTCATAAGTAATTTACATAAGAAGCTCATATGTCTTTTGTAGTGTTCTTATGAACTGTATATTTAAGTCATGTTTGCTTAGGTTTTCAAATTGTGTTTTAATTCTCTGTTTAATGAGAATAACATCTCAAAAGGCCTACAATGTGGATTAAATGTGAAAATTATGACTCAGTTAATGTTAGTCCCTCAATGTACTCTCTCTCTTTTAAGAAACTCCTTATTAATATGCGCTAGTAAAATATTAAATGCAAGAACTTAGTATTGCACGAATCCTAGTAGGCTATATAATCTAAGTCCAAGTTGGAACACAGCTAGCTTTAATAAAAAGAATTGTAGTACAACTTGCTTTATTGGTTCTGCAAGATGAAGTCTAATTGAAGAAGTGATTAACACACCTACTTTACATTTGACTTTGGAGTCAGCTCACAAGACCAGGAACTAGTATGTGAAAGAAAATCCACTTGTTAGCTTCATTACTAGGTACAGAGACATTTGGAATTCATCTGACAAAATAATTTTCCAGTCACAGATATAAAGACAATGTTCTGTGGTTCATATATCTTATAGGAAATGTATAGTATACTTTTGACACAAGAGGTGATGCCTATCAAAATTACAATGTTATTAGGTGAGTGGTGGTGACACAAGCCTTTAATCCCAGCACAGAGAAGGCAGAGACAGGCAGATCACTGAGTTCAAGGCCAGCCTCGTTTATAGAGTAAGTTCCGGGACAGCTAGGGCTACAGAGAGAAATCTGTCTTGGCAGATAAAAAAAAAAAAAAGAAAAAAGACAATGGCTTCTTTTGTATGTGTGTGGACATAGAAAAGCTGTATGAGAATGAAGCCATCTTGGGCTACATTGTACCTTCTTGTCTTAAGCAAGACAAACAGAATAAAAGCAATTACAAACTTTCTATTGAATCAAAGGATGAACAGACCAACCTTTGGTTAAATGAACAGCACTAGAGGCCTCACTCTACCTGACTTTAAAATTTGCTACAAAACTTCACAAATCAAAACAGTATGGTGCTACATAAAAATAGATAAAATGATCATTAAAATCAAAACAAAACAAGACAAAACAAAATGAAATAATCCACAACTCAGGACTGATAGTCAAACTTAAATCTTATATACCAATTGACAGTTGGTTTCTGACAGTTTCTAAGAACATACAATGGAAGAAGAACTATCACACCAACAAGTTAATGTCTACAAGCAGAAGAATGAAATAAGACTGTCATTCCACATCATACACAAAAATAAATACAGATGGATGTAAAACTTAAGTATAAGCCTTGAAACTATAAAGCTACTAGAAAAAAAGCACAGCAAGATTCCTCACAACACTAGTCTAAGCAAATGATTCTGGTTATGGTCCTTACTCCAAACAGACAATCAAACAAATTATATATATATATTTATATATATATAAAACACGTGTGTGTGTTTAACAGAAGCTAAGTTCCTATAAACAACAATGATGAAAATTTAGTGAAAAAAAAAATGACCTACAGACTAGAAAAGCTTATTTGCAAATCCTACTTAGGTAAGGGGCTAATAACTCAAGAACAAACAAATTAATCAGCACACCTTCACCAACGCCATGCCACCAAACCAAACCATAAGCAAAAAAAAAAAAAAAAAAAAAAAAAAAAAAAAAAAAAAAAAAAAAAAAAAAAAAAAAAAAAAAAAAAAAAAAAAAAAAAAGGAAAGGACTACAGGAAAAACTGTTCGAAATCAGACAATCAATGGACAAAAACATCATCAGTTACAAGGAAAGAATGTGCATATTAAAATTATGAGGTATCATTTCACTCCTGTTAGGATGGCTAGTATCAAAAGGACAGAGACAAATGTTAGTAAGGAGGTGAAAGAAAGCACCTTTGTATGTACTGTTGGTGGGAATACATATTAGTACACTCATATGCATAGCAATGTGGAGGTCCCCAAGGACAGTGAAAATAGAATTATTATATGATTGAGCAAGTTTTCTACTGGAGATGAATTCAGAAGGAACTTAACTGGACATGTCAAAGAGATGTTGCTCTGCTTACTACAACACTTTTCATGAGTGCTAAAATTTGGAGGTGAACTAAGTGCCAATTACTGTATTAATGACTATGAAAATGTGGTTTATATACAGCATGAACTATTTAGCCTTAAACTGGGTAGAGTCCAGCCATTCAGGATAATGTAGCTGAATACAGATTAGCCTGAGAACATTACGCTAAGTGAATTAGGGCAGTAGTAGAAGAAGAGCCACTGTTAATCCATGTATATGTGGAAGCTGAAAACTTAGCACCACAGGCTGATATTTACCAGAAGCTAGGTATGGGAGGTCTTCTTAAGAGGGGAGAATTCTGATCAAACTAAGTTTCTCTTAGGTGAAGGAAAGGAACACCAGTAAGTTGTTACACCCTCCTCCTATAGAATACAGAGCCTAAAATAAGTTATACATTTCACCTTTCCAAATAGTGGCAATGTACACTTCAAAAGGAGGGGATTTGAATTCTTTCACTACAAAAATGTACGCATGTAAGTATTTTCCAACTTTGGTGCCTTATTCATTTCATATTAAAATTGCATGTCGTGTATTTTATACCTTATAAATATTTACAATCATGATATGCCAACGAAAAATAAAAATTTAAAAGTGCCAAGCTAGACTTCAGTCAGGTTTTAGACTTCTACTTTTCTATAGCTCCTGACAGAGGAATTGAATGGTAGCCCATAATCAGAATGTTATATTCATTTTAAAAGCTGGCAAATAAATTATATCCAAACCAGATAGATCCAACAAATCAATAGCAAAAGCCAGGCTTATACTACTTTCTCAGGTGAGGTTATATATATATATATATATATATATATATATATATATATATATATATATATATATATATTGCCTATGGAAGTAAAAAGAGATAGGAAAAGAGATAGCATAGAATACATGAGAAGATGATCTCCAAGACACCACGCATCAGTTAAAAAACGAGAAAAACCCTTGAAAGGGAGGGTATATTTAAATTAACCACAGTGATAGTCTCTTCTTGCTTCTTTGAGTGACAGTACAGGATGAACCAATGAAGGAAAAGAAATACTTGCAGATAAGTGAATCTTTCACCCATCAACAAAAAAATGTCTCTTTCTTCAGAAAGAGATTACCACAGAAAACCACAACTATGTAAAATCCAGAGACTAAGTAATTATGCTGTACTCTACCCTACCTTATCCATCTACAGAACAACTCCTGCATGGAAGGCTCAGGAAATATTGTAGAAAAGGGAGTGAAAGTTTGTCAGATCTAGAACAGAATGTCTGCTGTGAGATTACATCTCTTGGAAATGTCAAGGGAACCTCAATAACATGTTGCCTAAACAAGATCTCAATAAGAATAACACTAGGACACATGCTAACATTCGAGGGGGAAATCTTGTGAGTTCCCAGCTCTAGACAATGAACTACAGGCAACTTAGGAATGCTGACAGTAGGATAAAATCATCTTCAGGAAAGAGCCTTCAAATTGGTTATCTTTGCCTCCACAGTGGTCAGCTTTGAAATCATATACCTACAAGTAACACTAATATTATAAGGATTCAGCAAGTTATATATATATGCAGAAGTACACATAAAGATAGAGTTTAGAAGATCCCCAGAGATTTTTCCCTTAAGTATTCAGCTGAGGACTGATTTGTTCTTGTGTGCAGGCCTGGGAAAGCCCACTCAAAAGATTAAGAGATAAGAGCATCTTGCCTGCCCCCACACGAGGCTAGAATGAGTGTGGTTCTCACCAGTGAGCCTCATGATTTACAGAGTATTGGATATAGGTAAGTGAATGGTATAACCTCAGTATTATGAACCATACAACCTATTAGAGATGCTTTGGTTTCACCCAAGAACAGCTAAAAGAAAGTCTGAAGAATTAAATGCAACTGTGTTCTAGAATAGAGTAGAAGAATATTTGCTCAAAACAAATCTAACACTGGCTGAGATGAGATTCACAATGACTGACCTCACACATTAAAAAAATCATAAAACATGGACATTCAAAAGAGATAATACATGATATGGAGGAAATCCAGTTGATTGAAGCCAGCCCAGAGACAACACAGATGATAGGGTTATTGAGCAAAGACATAAAAACTGTTATCTACATGATTCCTTTATCCAAACATGGAGTGGAAAGATGAGAGACATTTAAAATATCCAAGTGAATTTTCATGAGATAGAATGACTGTATGAAACATAAAATATACTGTATGCAGTCACCACTGAAGGATAAAAAGATAGTAAATTCCAAGACAAACACTGGGAATGCTTGGTATGAAATACATGTAAAAGAGTAGAAAATTAACAGAAACAATAACACTGGTCGGCCCTCATCAAGCAACTTCATTTATGAATCGTGAGAGTTGTCAAGAGGAGAGAGATGGAAGTTAAGAAAACAGAACTATTTATCCTGGAAATTACTATTAAATGTATTACAAATTTGAGAAAACCTATAAACCTACAGATCTATGAATGTCAATGATATCCAAATATACAAAACATAGTTAAAAACCTACAAGAGGGAACAATTTTCCTAAACAATGTCAAAGAGTCTAAATTGGAAAGCATCCACAGGAGAAATGCACTCTGGGTGGAACACATTGGAAAGAGATAAAGCTATGAAGCCTACAAAAGACAGAATAGAATTTTACAATGTAAATTTTTATTTGAGAATTTCATACACAGTGCTGTATTTATAATATTTTCACACCCCACTTCCCCTGTGACACTCCTGTCCTTCCCTACTTTCTCTCAAATTCATGGACTTACCTTTATTATTATTTCATACACAGACACATATGCATATACACAGCTACATGTGCATACACACAGAGACACACATGCATATACACAGAATACAACCTGAAGAATATATTTAGTGTTGCTTCTATGTATATGTATTTAAATCTGACCACTTAGGAATAGGTAATCTATCTAGGGGATCAGGAATAGGTAATCTATCTAGGGGATCGGTGTGATGGTTTGTATATGCTTAGCTCAGGGAGTGATCCTATTATGAGGTGTGGCCTTGTTGGATTAGGTCACTGTGGGCATGGACTTAAGACCATTACCATAGCTGCCTGGAAGTTAGTCTTTTACTAGGAGCCTTCAGGTGAAGATGTAGAACTCTCAGCTCCTCTGGCACCATTCCTCACTGAATGCTGCCATATTCCTGCCTTGATGATACTGTACTGAACCTCTGAACCTGTGTTGTCCTTTATAAGACTTGCCTTGGTCACAGTGTCTGTTCAGAGCAGTAAAACATAACTAAGACAATCAGAATTCTAATTTTCCCTCTCTTAGCCTGTAACCCTTCATCTCAGGCTGGGGATATCACACTGGCATATCAAGTGGTAGTGCCACTGTCCTTGTTTAGGAAAAAGTAGTGTTGAGATTTCATAGGTGTTGCTTCTTTGTTTTATATATAGTAGACACAATCTAGTAGCAAGCATCCTGGTCCTCTGGCTCTCACAATCGTCCTTTTCTCTCCTCAGTGATGTTCCTGGAGTCTTATATGTGTTATTGATGTATCTATTGAGGTTGGGTACCCTATTGTCAGTTATTTTCTGCATTTTAAAAAGTTGTAGCTTTCTGTAATGATCTCTGCCTGCTGCAAAAGTGAAGTTTTTTTGATGGGTGAGAGAAACACTATTCTGTGAGTATAAAGGTAAGTGTTTAGAATGCAGTTAGAAATTGTTCAATTTAGAAAAGCAGCTGTCTCAGTTAGAGCTTCTATTGCTGTGAAGAGACACCATGATCATGACAACTCTTAAAAAAAAACAAAACATTTAATTGGGGGCAGCTTACAGTTCAGAGGTTTTGTCCATTGTAAACATGGCAGGAAGCGTGGCTACATGTAGGCAGCCATGGTGCTAGGAAAGTAGATGAGAGTTGTCTCTCTGCATCAGAATAGAGAGTGACACTGGGTATGGCTTGGGCTTCTGAAATCTCAAAGCTCACCCCACACCCCACACAGCGGCACACTTTTTTTTTTTTTTTTAACAAGGCCACACCTACTCCATCAAGACCACACTTTCCAATAGTTCCACTCCCTATGAGCCTATGGGGGAGGCATTTTTATTCAAACTACCACAATGGCATTAGTAGGTTCTCCTCAAGATTGCATGACTTTGCCAGCCATCAGAAGTCTATGTTAGCAGGCATGAACTTCTTCTAATTGAGCAGGTCTCAAATCCTGTTAATTGCTCTCAAGATACAAGTGCTACTATTGCATGATTGGGAGTATCTTATGATTCTGACCATGCTTGTGGTTTATAGGGTTTACAGATAGGTAGGACAACTGATCTCTTTTCCTTTTGGCAGCTTGTATAACTGCTTCAGCTTCAGATACCATGAAAACTATTTTTCAGTAGGATGATTTCAGGTCAGTTCTAGTTGAATTCCTCTGTGTCCAAAATATGTGTTGTCTTTGACACTAGGGTATTAACTCAAGTTTGTGGAGTGACCCAGGGCAGTGGCAGTAGCCTATATTGTTTGGGGGAAATTCTTGGAGTCCCCTGAACATTTTAGAAGTAGGCATAAGGAGAGAGAAAGGAGAAAACAAGATCACACAGGCAGTTAGAAAAGAAGTCGGTTGACAGGTGTAAACTTAAAAATGTTAGTATTCATATAAAGTTGACAAGATTAGAGACTGCATTTAAATGTTAGAGATTGTCAAATTCGATAAGAAAGATAAATCCAACTGCATTCTTCCAAAAGAAAAATGCTTTAAATATCGAGGCAAAGTAGCTTAAAGTAAAGGGAAACTCAAACACACACACACACACACACACACACACACACACACACACACACACACACACACACACACACACAAACACACACACACAGACACACACACACAGACACACACACACAGACACACACAAAGGGGGGAGAAGAGAGAGAGAGAGAGAGAGAGAGAGAGAGAGAGAGAGGTATTAATATTAATCATTAAAATGTTGGTGCTTAAGTTTATATTTTATCCAGCACATACATACATGTCTATACGTACATATTCATATAATGTTAATATCAGCTAAAATGTGTTTGGTGCATAAATTTATATTTGTCACAACATGCACACAAATACACACACACTCAATATTTTAGTATATCATATAAGCAAGAACAGAATGATCATTTCAAAATGAGAGGTTAATTATTTATAAAAATGTTCCATTTGTAAACATTTTCTGCAGCTAATAATTATAGACAAATTTAGTTAAAATAAAAAGAACCGAATGCCCCCAAAATATATATTAATATTTTTGAAAGAGCTCAAAGCCAGTAGTTTTCAGAGAATGGGAGCTAAACCATGGTTAATTCTATTTCACAAGCATTAGAATAACTAAAATTAAAAGGTCAAATTTCATTTTCAGATATTTCCATAAGATAAAGGAAAATTTGTGTCCCTGAAAAGATTTATACATGAATATTTCAGCAGTTTTATTTTTAATAATCCAATCTAGAAACAATCTAAATGTCAGTCAAGAGATGAGCAGATGCCATCTGTGTACAGTGGGATACCTCTGAATAATAAAAGAGGAGTGAGCTACTAACACATACAACAATATGACTGAATTCTGAAGGCATCTGTATCAAATAAACTTGAGAAATATTCATTAATACTGTATAATTTCACATATATTAAGTCTAAAGACAAGTGGCCCTGCAATGACAGGAATCAGAACTTACTATGAACAACATTGACCTGGGAATACATGGTAACTCACCTTCCTGAAATGACAGAAAGGCTAAGTGTCTTGTTGTGGATTGTGTTTGATGAGTTAGTACATTTGTCAAAGCTTACCTATATTTTAGATTTATAAACTTTATATAAAATGAATTTCACTTCAAAAGATTTCAAGTATATTAAATTACTGTACAGGATTCTTTAATTAAATCACAATGAGCTTGAAAAATCAATAAATAAGGAACTGATAAGATTAATAAGTCCCTATACAAAGCAGATAATATGTAGCAATAGAAATGGACATGCCAGCTAATTTTCCAAAACAACACTGAACATCCATATATAGAGAGTCATAGTTAATCCACTTGTGGATCAACCTTTTAAATACTTTAGATCAGCTCACTTTCTTAAAAGCATACTATTGGAGAAATACCTCTATGAGAAAACCTACTAGATCTTGGAAAAAATAGTAACCATCTGCTGATAAAGCATGGTCTCTCATGTACTTTCTGCTCCCACCGTGGTAGTGGAAGGCATGAATCTGGCCATATGCACTAAGTGAGACCATGTCTCTGTTTATCCATATGGTTTTCAGTCTAGGACCATGGTCTCACTCTGAGAAGATAGAGACAGTGCCTTTGGCCCCATATTATATAAGCTCAGGTGTGACTCAGAGGTCCAGCAACCCTTCATTTGAAAGTACTTGTGGACGGAATCAATAACTCTGTAATTATTGTTAAACAAAATGGGCACCATTGCATATAACAATGAAACCTTGTATCAATTTATAGTTTTCACCAACTTCACAAATTATTAGCTACCAATAGTCATTGATTGGACCCATGAAAATGGAGTTGGTAATCAATTATAATATATTAGAAACATTTGGATCCATAGGTGCAGATCAGCATGTTAGGAAGTGTGCTGAATTATGGATTTAGAGGTATAGGTCTCAATATTAGTCTTACTGTTAGTCCCGTACATGGCACTGGGAAGACTACGTTTTTTCCACATATTTCAATGTCCGCAGAGAAACAATACTGCAGCAGACTATCTCTCCAATCATTTCCAGTACTAACAGTTTATGAGCCTAAAAAAAAAAAAACCCAATTATAACCCTACATTATGTCCAGTTTTCCTGAGCATGTTTGGCAAAGACAAACAGAGATACAAAAAATAACCACACCTCGACTAGACCATGTCTTTTCATGCTCAGACCCCCAGGCAGGAGATTGTAAATAACAATTTGGTAGTATTTATCTGGAGTTTGTAAGATGTTCAATTGTGTAAAATCCTGGCGTTAGCACCCAATTTCCCAGAACAACTTTTATGAGCCTCTCTTGACTCAAAGATCCCATGATAGATCATCCAGAATTATGATTCAAGTCTGGTCAGTTAATAGGAGGATCGAGAAGCCTAAAGGGCATGGTGAGAATCAAGATTTTTCAGTCTCGACCAAAACCTAATCTTGGCTGAGTTCCCCATAATGTACAAAAGAAGGTCTAGCATTTATCTTCTTAAGGAGAGTTAAAAGGAAAAATCTTGTATCTAAATGATTGCAATATTTTTCTAGGGATATGAATACTGCAGTGAAGCATTTTCAAATAGCTGTTTCGCTTGTCTGAAGCAAACCACATAATCTCTCTCTGTCTTAGTTTACCCACATATGAAATGCTAGCAGTCTTACTTTTGTGCCTTTCTGGGTTGACAAGTATCTTTGCATATAACAGCATCTTTCAGACTGTGACATGAAAGTTGATCAGACATGGAAAATTACAGAGAATAATATCCCTGTCTCCAATCTCTTATAAAAATATTTTATTTTTTGAAATTAAAAGAGAATTAATCATTTTTCTCCCTTCCTTTTCCTCCACCCAACTGTTCCTTTGTTTCTAACTCTTTCCACATTTTACTCTTGATTTCTTTAAAATTTATGACTAGTATTTTATTTATATGTATATATATAAATGTATATATACATACATAAAACATATGTATGTATGTATGTATGTATGTATGTATGTATGTATGTATGTATGTATTATGTATGTATAGACACACAATTCATATATTCAGCTTCACTGATGAATACTCATCTGGTCATATTGTCTCTGTTCTGGTCATGACTACCTGTATTTGCGAAGATGTCTCTGTCAAAGTACCACTGGTTGAGTTCACTACATAATAGAACTTTTATGTCTAGTTGTTTTGGAGGCTGGAAGTTTATGAGAGGCATTGTCAGAGTTGTGCTAACTCAGGAGGTATAAGGATCTGCTGCTGCCCACCTGACTTTGCTTCTTTTATTCCCTTAGTTTGTAGTCACACTTTATATGATGACCTGCCTGTAATCCACAGTCCTAGGAACTGAATTTTTAGTCAGATTTTATGATGCCATTTAATAAATTGTATGTTTTACTTCTCTGCTATCAAATAAGGTCATATTTTGAAATCCTGGAGTTCAAAGCTTTAAAATACAATTTTTGGAGGTTGCAATTCAATCATGATACTACCCCTTCCTGTCAGAATAGGAGTTTATTCTGTTTGGACTCTCTGTCATCTCTATTTGTTTCCAGCATGGTTGCAGGTCCACTTTCTCTCATCTTACTTTCACTTCCTTGGCATGGGAGTTGAAGTGTTAGCTTATTGGAGTTTATTATAAAAGGATAGTCAGTTAGTAATAGATTCTAGTGGAGCCTGTAATTGGGGACATAAAAATGAAGTTATTTGAGGTGAATTAGAGGACATCATACTAATAGCATTGACTTTTTATCAGAAAGATTCCAACCAATTAATACAATAGAAGAATTTTCATTCTCTTTCTTGATTTACATGGGCCATTTTAGTTTGGTTTATGAGAGAAAAGTGGGTAGCCTTTATTTCAATAATCTTACTGCTTGTTCTATACCACCTACATATATGCAAGGGGAGGTGTCCATGTGTGTGTTTGTGTGTGTGTGTGTGTGTGTGTGTGTGTGTGTGTGTGTGTATGTATGTATGTGTTGGGACCAGAATCACCACTGTGCATAAATTTAAGACTGGATCACTGGCTTTTAGTTGGGATCACTTTTTAGCTCCCCTGGGACAAAGGTAAGTTTGTAGCAACTTTGACTGTCACAAGGAATAAGGGTTCCATATGGTAAGTATAGTCCTGGATGCAACTAAATGTTTCACAAGGGATAGGACAGACTTTCAAAGGATGGTTCTGTCTGAAAAGTCATAATGTCAACACTGTGGAACTCTGGTCTAGGCTTGTGATTGCATTGCCTTTTATAAATTACTTTGAGCAAGAATTCCATTCGCCTTCCTTTTTTAGAATCTTCTGCCCATTGACTCCTTTAGTACTTGATCTTAATGTGTATGTCAGTGACCACTAAAACGTAACCCTAAGGAGTTAGAAACTTTTAGCTGTACCACTGTGCACAGGTATTTGCTGTCTCTACAAAGTTAGCCACAAATTAACCTTATGGTTAATTTTTAGTTCTTCAGGGTAAGAAATTTTATTTTAGTTTTGGGAATAATATTACTTTAAAATATTAAATAGTATTACTGTGATCTTTCTCAACTATCTTTGCAACGTTTTAAACAGTAGGCAATTTTTTAAAGGAGCAAGACTGTCAGTTCTACTTTGTAGGTTATCTATATTTTAATCTCAATAACAATTTGGACACCAATAAAAACAAACAACAAACCTGGTAGGAGGAAGCTAGCTAATTCAGTAATTCCAGCACTCTTCCCAGAACAAGAATGGCTTAGAGCAGGAACTTTTTCTTCTTGTCACATGGGTACTTTCTGTTGTGATGAATAGCAGTATTGGTGGTGGTGACTATTGAGTTTCTTTGATGTGCCAGATTCTCTGTTGAAAGAATGGTTACTACCCCAAGGGTACTGAGATGGTAGAATAAAAACAGCTTGGCTGGTCACAAAGCAAGTAAATGATGAAGTCACAGGGTTAGCCTAGATTTTTCTGACTCAAACTCTGGATGAGAATTCAAATTGTAAAGTTCAAGTTGTCTGAAAAAGTATTTAAAAGAATTTTAAAAGAAATTTAAAAGGACTATTAAAATGTATTTACTACTACTACTAAAATTAATAAGTAATGAAATATGCTTAAGCATGTATGATATATGCATAGTATGTACTAATATATAGCTATTATAACCTATATTTAATATAAATTATAACAGTACATGACAAGAAATGACTATTCCAGGAATATGGAATGTATTTATTAATAAGTAGAAAAGCAAAAGAACATAGAGAAAAATATAATATGTGATTTCACTTGTTAAAATAGCTATATGTGTTACATATACTAAGATAATGTCTGAAAATGCATGTATAGAATGTATTACATGAACATAAATATTATCCCTAAATAATAGGATTCTGGATTATTTTTATCAATCTAGTTATTATTTTGCTAATGGTTACTAAGATAAATCTTGCACGTACTTCCATAATTACACAAACTTGTCATCCATGCTATGGTGTCCTTCCACATGAGATTGAAAAGAATTAACACAGGCTATAAATACCATCTCCCAACAATATTTGCTCAAAAGAGTTGCCTTTTGCAGTAAAAAATTAATATTATGCTTTCCTAAATCCAATACTATATCAAATATTTTCATATCTTTTTTGGTACATATAAGACCATATATAGTAAAATAAAATCTATGCTATATTTTATATAAAAAACTCCTGTAAATGAATTAAAGACATTTAATTAAGTAATTCCCTTATCCTTCTTCTAAACTTTCTTTCCCTAAATTAACTCCACTTCAAATTTGGAATATAGTTAAATAATGTTAATATATTTAAATTCACAAGTCAAAAGATTATTATGAGGCTCTTGTATCCTTACTAAATGGAAATCGTTTAACCAAAGGCTATCAAATGTTACTGTGATTTTATTTAATAAATCATCCAGATTTTATTGAATACAAACTTATTAAAGTATCAGTAATGCTAAAAAAGATGAAAATCTTAAGTCAATGTTAATATAGTAGATTGAGTATGTAAAAATTTATACATTCTTACACTGAGGCTTAAAACCAGTATAACTTTCAGGAGAAATGTTTTATTTATTTATTTTTCTTTTCTTTTATGGATATTTTCTTTATTTACATTTCAAATGTTTTCCCTGGAACCCCACTATCCCACCCCCTTCCCCTCCTTCTATGAGGTTTTCCTCTACCCACCCACTCACTCTCACCTTCCACCCTGGCATTCCCCTACACTAGGACATTGTGCCTTCACAGGACCAAGGGCCTCTCCTCCCATTGATGTCCAACAAGGCCTTCCTCTGCTACATATGCAGCTGGAGCCATGGGTCCCTCCATGTGTACTCTGGCCTTGGTGGTTTAGTCCCTGGGAACTCTTGGGAGTCTGGTTGGTTGATATTGTTGTTCTTCCTATGGGGCTGCAAACCCCTTCAGCTCCTTCAGTCCTTTTTCTAACTCTTCCATTTGGGACCCCTGTGCTCAGTGCAATGGTTGGCTCTATATTTGTCAGGCTCTGGCAGAGCTTCTCAGGAGACAGTTATATCAGGCTCCTGTCAGATAACATTTGATAGCTGATATTAGAAAATCTGCTCTCTGTAAAATATTTTTTGTTGTTTTTTTATTTACTATGATCAGAGTTAATTCTAATTTCCAGAAAATCAATCAAGCATTTTCTCCAAACAAACCAACACTCAGATGAAATTGCTTTTTTTTTCCTTCTAAACAACATACTTTCCCCCAAAACACCAGAAAGAGAGCCTGAGATTCAAACAACTGGCTTTGAAGATAGTCTACTTTGTGAATGAAGTTAGAACTTAAACGTTGTCAGCATCATGTTAAAGACAAGTTCAACCAACTTGATTCAAGTGTACATTAGTTTTCTTAGATAATTGGTTCTTTCATATATTATCCAAATATTTTCTAAGTAGAATAAATATCTACATTCATATCTACATTTATAAACATGTGTTTGTGTCTGTGTATGTGGGTATGTGTGTGCATTTTATAGACTGAATACAGCATTCTTCATTAAGTCCTCTTCAAGCTCAATCACTTGTAGTTAGTGTGAGAATTCTTTTGTTTTACATATTGAATTGAGTCTGCTATAATAAATACAAGGATGAAGTATGGGAATAACATCTGACTTTTGCTGTTACATTAGCTATTTACAAAGAAAAAAACTCCATCTATGTTTATATGTCTATTGTTTATTCATATCCATGGAAATGTGGGACTGTTGAAGTGAAATTTGTTATTTTCTTTAGGCAACCACGGTCCTTTCTTCTGAACAATTTTGAACACAGGCATTTCTCAATTTGCTTTACTATTTGAGAAATTATATTTACCCAGGTTCTCTGGCAGAAGCTCTGAAAGGTCTGGGTCAATCCTTGACAAATTATTGGCTCAGGTAAGACAGCATTAATGAACCAGCTTCTGGGATTGTGATGCATAGAGTCTGAGTCCCAACTGGGTAGGAAAGGCAGAAGAGGGTTTCTTAAGGGACCCCTGGGAAACAATCTTCTTTCCCTTTTTCTCTGTAGTTCCCTTTCCTTTACTGGAAGATGTGGTGTTTTGTGGGCACCTTGGACTTCTTACAGGCATTTCACAGAAATTTGAGTAACTTTTGGATGAAGCTCAGCTCACTGGAGGTAAGGGGGACAGTAAACATATAGATACACACATGCATGCACATAGGCCCCTCGCTCAAACCAACCACACAAAAAGAGTGTAGAAAAAAATGGCACACCCGTGCCTTATTATGTACAGTTGAATCACCATAAGCAGTGATTGACATGTTGAAAAGTTGGCTGTAGAAACTATTGTACAGTGTATAAGGGTAGCCACTCATCTCACGGTATAATAAAAAAATGAAATCTAACTTCCTTTTGGCTTTTAAATTATTTGAAGAAAATTAAATTTCCTGTCTATCTTAGCAGTTTGGATTTTATTTCCTCACTTTAAGAACAAAAGGAGTCTTTACCATTGCCATAGAAAACATAGACTAAGCAAAAATGTACAGTTAAAGATTTGATGGAGTGACCTAACTTATAGTATTGTCATTTCCCTCATGTCCAGAATGTCATATTGAAGAGTAATAACAAAATAGTAAGCTCAGTATTCAGTAACATTAAACAAATATTCCCATACCTTTCAGAAAGCCCTTTCATAAAACACCTTAAAATTATTTTCTTTTTTTTTTTTTGCCTTCTTTAAAATATTTAGGAAATAGTCAAGTGTAAAAAGAATCAGAAGTGCTATTAATTCTCAAGCACTGGATGCCTATGACAATGCCTTAATCTGTTCTCCTTTTTCAAATCTTAACAACCCTCTGAAGTGTTTATTAAAACCTGTTTTCTGAAGATATCACAACTATGGCTCCAATAATGCCATATGTTTGTCAGGATGGAAGCCTGAATTAGAAGTTCTTTCTTGTATCATAGCCATGGTGCTCTGTGTTAAACTATTTTATTTCTGTTAAAGGGGAAACCTAAAGGGCCAATAGTTCCCAACAAAGTAATTGGATTTCTTCAGTGTTAGTTTATTGTCCACAATCTATTCAAAAGAAAGGACTTGGAAAGTAACTAATGAATGGATTAGTTTGTGAAGCTAGTTAGAAATGATTATTGATAACTATCATTTACACATCTTTAATCTGATGCCACTCATTTATTTAAAGTAATTTATTTTTTAAAGATTATAACTAAGGTTATAGCTAAAATGAACTTGCATGGAACTATGATGGAATTCCAGCTCTAACACTCAATCGCTGGCTATTTTACCCACATTGTCTATCCAGACAACACAGGTGACATGGATAAATAGTAAAACACAAAATACTACCTCATTAGGAATGCTTTTAAAGAATCACTTGAAAATACTTAGCACAAGGTCTTGATATGTGGAAAATTCTCAACGTACAGCAGAAAAATTTAAAAAGTATGATTTATTGCAGGAAAACTTTTAAATCAGACATATTGATCTGACTGCTTTATGTAGCTACAATTGTTATTGTATGAGGTAATTTGAGATTCTTCAGGGCACAATGTTCCATGGAAACCTCCAGTATCCTAATAGCTTATAGTCTTACACCTCAAAATTGAAACCACTTGGGATAAATGGAAAGATCCTGTGAAATTTTGTTTGTTTGTTTTTTTAATTGATGGCTTCATTTGTCTTAAGCAAAGTGCCAACTGTGTATCCCAAATGCTGTTTCTGTGCCCCCTCTATTTGAAGCACACTTCTATTTAGAAGTTTGTTGAGAGCCCTCCATGTGTGATTCATGTATCTGGTCTCTACGGCTCTACAGTATTTCTTTAATTATGTTTTCCCCAGACCATTGTCTAAGCACATCATTTATTCAGCTGGTTCCTTCATTGTCCAAGAGATATTTGTTGGATACTCAGTTGTGCTGAGTACTCTGAAGGTAGTAAAATAAACATGAACAAGTTATGACATATGTGCCTGAGGAATATTATTTTTGTGCACCTACTTGGGACATCGTCAGTCATTTTACAATCACAACTGATGCTAGCTGAAATCAGAAACAAAAGTAGGATAGAACTGAGACTATTACATCTCTAGTTATAAGGAAGTTTTATGTATGTATTCTTTACAACAATGTGAGGTTAATATCACCAATGTGACAGAATTTAATTCATCTAGGAGACAACCATCTGAGTACAGCTGTGAGGGAATTTCTAGATGAGGTTAAGTGAGGTTCATACCTACAAGTGAGTAGCACTTTTCCCTGGACTGGAATATAGAACTGCAAAGAAAGAGAGAGAGATGGGAGGGAGAGGGAGAGGGAGTGGGAGGGATAGGGGAGGAGGAGGGAGAGGGAGAGGGAGAAGGAGAGGAAGAGAAAGGAGGGAGGGAGGGAGGGAGGGAGGGGAGAAAGGAAGGAGGGAAGGAAGGAAGGAAAGAAAGAAAAAGAAAAAAGAAAGAACAGACAGAAATAACAAAAAGAACAGATAAAGAATAGACAGAAAGAACTCCCAGAACTCAACAGGGATGACATTAGCTGAAATACCCCCCAAATGTGAAGAGAACCTTTAGAGACCTTTAGGGGTTAGGCTCAGCCCCTGGTGGAGGGATGGGGACACTCACCTATCTCAAAAATTTAACCCAGAATTGCTCCTGTCTATTGCTCCTATACAGGGACAAAGAGTGGAGCAGAGACTGAAGGAAAGGCCATCTAGAGATTGCCCGACCTGGGGATCCATCCCATATGCAGCTACCAAACCCAGCCATTATTGTGGATGCCAAGAAGTGCTTGCTGACAGGAACCTGATATGGATGTCTCTTGAGAGGCTCTGCAAGAACCTTATAAATACAGATGCAGATGCTTGCAGTGGACCTTTGAACTGAGCACAGGGACCCCAATGGAGGAGTTAGGCGAAGGACTGAAGCAGTTGAAGGGGTTTGCAGCCAACCCCATAGAAAGAACATCAACTAACCAGAACCCCCAGAGCTCCGAAGGACTAAACCACCAACCAAAGAATACACATGGAGGGACCATGGCTCCAGCTGAATACCTAGCAGAGGATGGCTTTGTCTGACATCAAAGGGAGGGGAGGCCCTTGATCCTGTGAAGGTTTGATGCCTCAGTGTAGGGGAATGCTAGGGTGGTGGAGTGGGAATGGACATGTGGGTGGGGGAGCACCCTTGTGGAGGCAGGGGAGGGATAGGGGATTCTAGGCGAAGAAACCAGGGAGGGGGATAACATTTGAAGTGTAAGTAAGCAAAATAAGCAATAAAAATTTTTAAAAAGAAAGAAAGAAAGAACAGAGAGAAAGGAAAAAGGGGAAAAGGAATACCAGCTGAACACCAGCATCTATCCACATGCTTCCTGAGTCTGGACACAAGGTGAGCAGTTGCTTCACCCTCCTGGCTCCATGCCTCCCTTACTAGGATGGATTTTATCCTATGAAGCAGCCAAAATAATTTCTTTCTTTCTACTTTCCTTAAATTGCATGGTGACAAATTTTGTCAACTAAGTCCATTTTTGACAAACAGTGTCTTAGTCATCAAGCTTTATTAGGACTACCTAATGTTAGTATTAATTTTATATAGAAAAAGGTTTAAATATTTGATGGTTACTGGTAGTTGCTGCCACAAATAACCAAACACACTCAGTCAGAGAAATTTGCTGAATACTTACTTTAAATAGCCATTTTTTTTCTAAGTGTATCACTAACCTGGCACTAGTATTAGCTTTATATTCCAAGAGCCGACTCAGATAGTGGCACTAAAAAGATTCTCAATGAAGCTGCATGCCTTATCATTGAAACAAAGTTCTCCAACTCTTTAAGACCTCTGAAACGTAAGTGAATCAGGGTTACCTGATTTTATAGGGGATGTTTCATAATTTCAATCATTTCATAAAAGAAAGCATCTAAACTTATACAGGAAGGGAAAGTCCAAGTCATTGGAAATTTACTTGATGTAGGTTGAATAATAAGTGCTATATTCAATCACTATATATGTTATATAACATATTATTGTTTAGCTTTAATAAGGACAGTAGTTTTAATTTTATTTTATAAATTTAAGATAGTTTTATCCACATTAAAGCTCAATTTTAGGGGGGATTTAAATAGTTTAAATGAATTCAGCATGATTTCATTAGTAAATTTTTAAAAAAGATTTATATTTTCATTTCCTTCAGAGAATTAAATCACATTTCTTTACCTGTAGGAATTCCATCCCAGAATGCTTTCTTTCAAGCTTCTTTTCATTTTTATCAGAACTCTCAACACTAAAATCTGCCTCGATTTTTAAAAATAAAAATGACTTCTGTTCTTCATTTTAACTCTCCACACATGTACCTACATCTTGCTTTGCCTTTAGACCTGACCATTGGAGCGCCCCAACTCTAAGAATCCTTCCCATTTATAATTTTATTGTGTAGTACCTCTCAGTAAAGTCTAGCTTAGCTTTGGGGCGATACTAGATTTCTTGTTCTCTAAACCCTTGGGGATGAGTTTCTGAGGGGCTGCCTCTATTCCCTGTATCTGCAGGTACATAGGAACCACTGAGAAATACTTGATACTTGTCAAGATCAGGGGATGATGTTACAATTTAGAGACACTTTGGGTAACTCCAAAGCTGTTGAGGCTAACCTTATGCTGTGTAGTATTGCTTTAGAGTCCTCTACTGAGATTGCCACAATATATAGAATCCAAGATGGGCTTTACTTCCTCTAGGAACTTTATCTGTGGATACCTGGTTTCTACAGAGTGAGAGTCCCCCCTAAGCTACAACACACCTTTCCCATAGCATCTCTCCAGGTGACACATATGACTAAATGGTATCTTTAACTTTTACTTTGATGCTTTTCCATCTTTCATTCTACTTACATGCAACATTTCCTCTCTTGAGCCAGTACATCTGTAATGGGCATGGTGTAATCCTTCTTCCCCATGGTATGTGTCACTGAACAGCACTAGTTGCTTCATCACTTGAAGTATAGCATATGTCCAAGGGTTAGCATGTGCTGAGGAATTTTCCATTTTCAGTTCTTCAGATTCTTCGAACTGCGTAGGCTGGGGTTTGATTTGATGTTGGTTGTTGGTGTTTGTGACAAATAAAGGCTATTTTCTACTCTTATGGTTTCATTTCTAGCGTAGCCCTGGCCAGGCATGTCAGGGGCCATTTATTGTGGCTGCAGAGCTGTGACCATGGCTCCTGAACCATGTTATATACACTCTCTGTTCTGCTTTTTATAGGGCAGCTGTTTCTCAGAGGATCAAGCTCAGGTATCCAGAGTGTGAGTTATGAGTCCTAATCAACTTGGTCATGCTTTGTGGCCTGGGAACAGCCAGAGTGCTTCCCGTTTATGATTTGAGAGTGCACTTTGTGCAGCCTGTGGAACAATTAGCCAGTCTTTGAAATGGATACCCTGTAAATACATCTATTCCTTGGAGAGCCATCACAACATCGTATCATGGGAGTAGACGCCAAAAGGTGGTCCCAATGACAACTGCCTTAGTTTTGGCTAAAAGACATGCAAGCCAGAAGAAAAACAGTCCAGAGAGAAAAAGCAAAACTGACAACCATACAAGAACATGAAGATATCCATTGTTTCCCCTTAATTAATTAATATGTAAAGGACCCATACCATGAAGGATTGACGTTAAAGGGACATACTGTTTGCAATATATGATATAGAGAGATGGTGTCTCTAAATGTAGTAGTGTTTATGTGAAAGCAATGTCCTGAAATGCTTGCAGAACACCAAACATCAATATTGTTTCAGGTCTGAATGAAACCTCAATCCAAGTGAAAGTGAGTGTTTTTATTTTGTGTATAGTTTCCTCCTTTTCTTTAATATACAGTTGACCAGTGTCATTTGATAACTTCAAACACTTACATGTCCATGTTTTGATCAACCCCATCCCCATTTCATCCTCCCAAATTCCTCTCTTCTCTACCAGTTGTTCTCACCACTCAGCTTCATGTGCTCTAGTGTTAACTCATTGAGTTTATTTACTGATGTAATATGTGCATGTATGTAGAATTTTCTACTGTAGCATGAGTGGTCATGAAGGGACTATCTCCCTGAAGGATCACTGCTTTTTCTCCCACCAAAGGCCACCAGTTGTCAATAGCTCCTCAGCTAGGGGTGGAACTTCATCCCATTTTTCCTCTCTAGCCTGCAGTCTTTCACACATGGAACTTGATCCTTGCTTCACACTATGTGCAGATTTAAATGAAAAATGAGTCAATGATTTAAGAGTAATACTTGTGATTCTAAATCTACTAGAAGGAAACACAGAGAAAAAGCTTCATGACACGGTCTAGGGAGTGACTCATTGGATAGAACCTTGAAAGCAAAGACAAGAGACTCCTTCTTCTTCATGCATTTTCCCATATTTTATATTATTCTATATATATGTTTATGAAAGCACTTGCTAAGAGTTTTATATATGTAAATTAATAATATTTTTTCATCTATTTAGTAATTCCTCTTGTGTTTCTTTTATTAATCTTTGCAAAACATCTAGTATAATTTCAGATCACGGTATGTTGTTTTGAGTGGTAATGTACTCTATAAAAGTAATAAGTAATTTCACTAATTACTTACATTTAATAAGATTACTTTTCTAAGATAATCATTTAATTTCTGTGAGTATACATTTGCTGAATTACTTGAGTAACAACATGGTTTTGAGTTTGAGAACATATTAAAAATGATGTATTATGGTGTGGACCTAAGGAACCCATGCCCGACATTTTACTGAAGTTCAAGAACCAGAAACTCGGGATAGAACCAATTGTGACTGGCAAGGAAAGTCAAATAAATGATTCCTAATGATATTCTGCTATACTTATAGATAGGTGCCTAGCCTAATTGCCATCAGAGAGGCATAGCTTAGCAAATGAGAAAGAACATAAACAGAGACCCACAACCAAACACTGGGAAAACCAGGGGCATCCCTGAAGAATATGGGGAGGGAGGATTCTAGAAGCCAGAGGGTTTAAGGATACCACAAGAACATAACCCACAAAATCAAATAAGGAGGGCTCACAGGGGCTCACAGAGACTGAAAAGGCAGTCACGGACCCTGCATGGGTATGATCTAGGTCCTCTCCATATACCTTATGGTTGTATACCTTGGTGTGTTTGTGGGACTCCTAACAATGGGAGTGGAGGATGTCTCTAACTTTTGCCTTTGCTTGGGACCCTTTCTCTCCTACTGGGTGGTCTTATCCAGCCTTGATATGAGAGTTTGTGCTGAGTCTTATTGTTAAGTTGTTAAGCCATGACTGGTTGATATCTCTGGTATCTCTGGGGGGACTGTTTTTTTTTTTTTTTTGAAAGAAAACACAGTGGAAATGGGTCTAGGGGAGAGGGGAGGTATGGGTTACTGGGAGGAGTGGAGAGAGGAGAAATTGCAGTTGGGATACCCTCATTAAGGACCAATATCATCCGCTTTTAAGTTGTAGGCTTTGATAGCATCCTTTATTTCTGTCTGTGTTCAGGTCTAACATTCAATTAAGTATCAATTCTCTTCTCCAAGTTTATAAGAATCTTTAAAACACTATTTCTGTAATACATGGTCAATTTTCATTCTCTCTTTGTTTTGTGTATGTTTATGTGTGTCCTGGAACATAAACACATGTGTGTGCACATGCATGTGGAGGCCACAGAACAACTGTAGGTTATTCAGAAACAAAAAGGAAAACTCAGGGTAAGGTCATGAGTCAGAAATTCAACTTTCTGAGTTAGTATGAAGAACTGGCATATATATATATATATATATATATATATATATATATATATATATATATATATATAATGCAACTTGATCATATTCTGTCCCCTACTTCCCCTTATTACTTCTCCAAGTTTGTGAAAGTTACTAGTCTGCTTCCACCATCTTAATCCCAGGGATTAAAATCAGTTCATTAACTTTGGCAGCAGACACAATGACCTGAGTCATTTTGCCATCCCCAGGAATCAGTTAGGTGATGCATTGGGTACTTGCCTTTGTTGCTCATTGAGTCTTCTGTGAGTAAAGTGTGATCCTGATAGTTGTTGATGATTGATAAGATGTTAGGCAAGCTTAACTGGCCCTAAGAGGCCAGGGATCAGAGGTATAGTATAAAGGAATTTTTCTGTGCTTCTTGATAAGTTAATTGCAATCATATCTAGGGATAGAGGCAAAAATGCCAGAGTATGTTTGTTTTAATGTTCAGTGTTAGTAGTAATAGTTTGGTCATTGTCTCCATTGAGGCTAGTCAGACTATTGCCTCCCCAATGTCTGACCTTGGCTGCATATTTAATTATCTTTTCTTATTGTGAAATTCTGCAAGACATAAGAATTAGCTAGTCATAGTCTGTGCTAGCCTGTTAACCTCATTTTATGAAATGTAAGGACAGAACTGAATGCAGCAGCCCTAGAGGAAACTCACCCAGTGAAACCAATCTTATACCCTCTGTTCAGAGCCTAAACAAATGTGTGTGTCTGAGGTCTTTGAATCAACCAACTGGCCTGAGAGAGGATTCTTATTACACAAACACCCATTGCATTTACTAACTATCCTACCAATCCCAGGCATTTGTTGGACTTCTTTTGTTTTCATAAACATTATTATTATTATTATTATTATTATTATTATTATTATTATTATTATTATATTTAAAATCCAGCTGTTGCCCTCCCTGCCCCCCCTTCCATAGTTTCTCATCCCATTCCTCCTCCTCCTATCTCCAAGAGAGGATGCCCCCCTCCCCCAGGCCTTTCCCTTCCCTGGGCCCTCAAGTCTCTTAAGGATTAGGTGCATCTTCTCCCATTGAGGCCAGACCCTGCAGTCTTCTGCTATATATTCATCTTGGTCCTCGGGCCAGCTCATGCATGCTGCCTGGTAGGCAGCTCAGGGTCTGGGAGCTCCCAGGGATCCGGGTTACTTGAGATTGCTGGTCATCTTATGATGTTGCCCTCCTCTTCAGCTTCTTCCATCCTTCCCCCAGTTCAACCATGTGGGTTTCCGACTTCAGTCCAACGGTTAGGTGTAAGCATTTGTGTCTGACTCAGTCAGCTGCTGGTTGGGCCTCACAGAGGACAGTTATGTTAGGCTCTTGTCTGTAAGCACATCATAGCATCAGTAATAGTGTCAGACTTTGGTGTCTCCTGACCAATGAGAGTTTATGGTCCATTATCATATACAAATATAGGAATAGTAAACTTGATGATACTTGGTACTGTTCCGCAATAACAAAACTCAGTTGGATAATGTGGATTATTGTAAGGGACTCAATGCAAAAATTAAGCATACTACAAAATGGTATGTTTTGTGTAATGTTTTTTAGTTAAGGCTGATAAAATAGTTTAGCATTAAATCAAGGACCATTTGCCCTCCCAGAGGCAGTGAATAAAATTTAGTGTGCCTGGTCCAGAGCTCGGCTTGGATTCTATGGGTGTTGGTGTCACTGGCAAGAGAATACTTCTGTGTCTCAGTTTAATCTTTTAGTTAAACATAGTTCTTTGGTGACAAGAGCTCCCATTTCCTTGTAGAAGATAAAGATATCTTTCTGCTCATAGTTCCCTACTAGAAGGACATAGAGCTTTAATCTTCTCATGGGAATCTCAGAATGTCAATCAGAGACTGTTACACCCAGTCAGTTCAGAGGAAGGAGAATGTCTTCCCACATCACTTGCTGACTGGTTCCCAGAGGATGCTTGCAGTTATTTCAGTGAGTCATGGAAATCCCAGGAGGCATCATACATTTCTCAGTCTTGTGCTTCCCTTTAATATTCTGCTCTGTCCAGAGAGAATTAAGGTGGAGAGTGGAGGAGTAATGAGAATTTAAAAGGAGGAGAATGTTCTGGAACAAAAAACATCTGTGGAAAAAGGCCAAGTCATGAAGTCACTAGTATTATGCAACTATGCGGCCTTGGTTAAATCATCTAGCTGCAGTGAGCCTTGATTTCTTTATCAGTCCATTTCTGTATTCGTGGGAATTTAGCCCAGTTCTTTTATTCTTTCCTCAGTATAGGGAGAAGTAAAATTTAATAAAAATGTATAGTACTATTTTATATGTTTTGTACTTATTTTGGAAAGTATAAAAGGCTGTTCACACAAATGTGCTTATGTTATAGGACAGAAGAATCAAATAACTGCATGTGTATTACCTACCAATGGGAAGGAGCATACAACTGCATCTGTATTGCCCAAGAGTGGGAAGTATTGCCTAACTGCATCTGTATGATCTATAAATGGGGAGGATCACATGACTATGTCTCTAAGGTCTACAGATAAGAAGGACACTCTTTCTTGGTTAAACACACTATACTCTTTCTTCTGGATAATACATGCCAATGGACAAGAGTTTATCCATATTATGTATGTATAAACAGGAGGGTTTCTTATCACTGGCATTATTGACATTTAATCAGTATATGTCTTTTGAATGGGGACTATTCTGGGCAATGGCAGATATTTAGCGATGACTTTGATTTCTACCCAGTTGATGCTAGAAACAACAAACCCAACTGAGTTGTGAAACCGAAAGCACAAAGTGATCTTTTTGGTTGAAAATATAACACAGGTGGCTATGTTAGAATAATCCTACCAGAAATTAACTACAAATATATTAAATGTATTTGTTTGTTCATTGGGATATTTCTGGAGCAGTGACTTACAGGTTACCTACCTGATACCAAGGTTCATGTTAGTCACAAGCTAGGGGATTTCAGCATAAGACCAGCTACTTACAACATGAGGTTGTGCACATCTATAATATAATTAAGAACATATTGGAATGAGAATAGAAGTTAAGTCTGGCTTAAGGAGAGGGTGATTTTGGAAGAATTCTCTGAGGACCACAACAAGGATCCTAGAAGTAATCACTTATTTGAATTTTCCCAGCTTTGCACGTTTCCTAAACAATCAATCACTTGTTTATATTACTGCATATTTAAAAAAATTCTGATAATCTGCTTATTGCTCCAGTTCTGCTTTTGGTGGGATAAGCTTTCTGAGTTTGGAAATTGCCAGAGATACTGTTTTAAAAGCACTGAAGTAAGAAAGTCACATGCGATACCAATGACTAAAACACAGTCTCTTGCCTCCAGAACTTGGAATTTGCAACGAAACACTCTAGTCTTTTATCTTTAACTTCATGTCATGCTTGATAAACAAGGATGTTACTCTATGCCTCCGTTTTCTTAGCTGTAGGTAGGATAGAGTGATCCCAGCATGTCAGCATCTGGCTTTTCATTTCTCAATAGATTTTATGTTCTCTGAGATCACTACTTTCTCACCATGTGAAAAATTGCTGCTTGATTTTAGTAATGAAATCAATGCTGAAGCCATTTAGTTTACAGGTCCTGGTGGATAAGAAGTGATACAAACTTCTTGGAGAAGACACCTTTGCCTTACTGAAAAGAGTTAGAATATAAGGAAGCTTAGAGAAAGTGAGAGATAAAGACTATTGGGTTTTGAAGATATATTTGAGATATTGGATTTGCTTCTGGACTACACATCAGTCTTAATGAAATTCCTTTCTTGCACAATGTGTATGACTAAAAGCTCTTTGTGCCACAGAAATAAGTCAAGGTTATGACTTGTCTATTATTCACACCTATCCAGGTTTTCTAACATAGCACAAGACTTGACTCTTTCTTTCTTTGAGAACAACTGATTTCCAAACTTATGGTCAATTAATGAAATTTTATCCACCAACAAGATGGAAGAGCGAAACTATACTCGCCAATGGATTTATCATACTAAGATGGAATTTAAAAAAAGAAAATGTTTTCAAGAGTCTTTATGGTAAAGTTCTTTTACAAATAGAATTTAAGAAACTTTAAATTTATTTTAGTGTTAAAAAATGAGAGTAGTGTTCCTTTTAGAGTGAAGGATTGAAAGAGTGTATGAAGGATCTACGGTGCTGATAAGGTTCAGTTTCTTAGTACAAATTCTGGTTGCACATATTGTTCACTTTATAAAATTCCATCAAGATACATATATGTCATGTCTAAACCTTCCTATATGTTGTGGTAAATCTCTCCAAAATATGCCCAGCAATGAAAACTGGTACAGTTAATATGATTACATGCTGTGTGCCTAGATTGGGCAGATCTACTCCTAAACTACCATCTTCCACATCTATGAGACCCCTTAGAACTTGCGGTTTCTCCAGGCCATGTGCTTCTGCTCCACTTTTCTTCATATTCCTCCTCCTCTGCCTCCTCCCCCACTTCCATTTTCTCCTTCTTCTCTATCCCACCTTCTGCTCCACCTTCCCTTTTGTCTGCCCAATCATCAGCTCTCCTTTATTTTACAAATTAAGGTGGGAAGCAGGTTTACAGGAAATCATCTGAGTGCTGACCTTTTTCTGAACCACTCAGAGGAGAATGGAATTAACATCAAATATAATTAGCCCCAGGACTATCTACAACACCTATATGTATGTTTTTGCTACCAACACTTGGTGGATGTATGAGTGTAAAGCCATCCTGGGCTACATAATCCTGTACCTAACACAAAACAAAATGAGGAAAAAAAATACCAGAAAAACATAAGCATGCAAACAATTAAATTCTACTAAATTCAGCAAATTTTGGGGGTTATTAGGACATTATGAAAAGCTACCACTTCATAAAAAAAATGGGCATCTTTGAGAACACTAACTTGAGAAGGTCAGGATACGGGACACAGAACAAAGGATGTCTATCAGTATGTGCTCAGACTGTTGACTTCTTGCTCAGATAAGAAGCCTGACATGGACTCAACAAATTCCCAGATGCTTGAGAGTGTGTAAGAGCTTGCCTGGAATGCTAATGATTTTTTTTTTTATGTTATATTTTGTGGTCTTTCAATTCTGTTATTCCCAACAGGAAATACTTTCCTTCAACTCTGACTCAGATATGGATGAATCAGAAAAGCAGGAGAGGCAGACACATCGATGTGACCAAGAAACAGTTTTACTTATTTATTTCTAATTTATTTCATATTTACATTTCAAATGTTATCCCCTTTCCTCGTTTCCCCTCCCTCACCCCCCCCATCCCATCCCCTCTCCCCCTGTTCACCAACGTACCCACTCCCACTTCCCTGTCCTGACACTCCCCTACATTGGGGCATTGAGCCTTCACAGGACCAAGGGCCTCTCCTCTCACTGATGTCCAAACAGGCCATCCTCTGCTACACATGCAGCTGGATCCATAGGTTCCTCCATGTGTACAATTGGTTGATGGTTTAAAAATTGACCTTTTACTACCAACTCTATGATGATCTCATCTGTATGCTAGTTACTCGTCAACTTTAGCTTCCAGTATGACTGTCTGAATGAATGAGCGGATGAATTGAGAAAGGAGACTGACAGAATGAATTCAGGAAAGAGAAGACAGACTGAGGAAGGTTGTCATGATCCATCAGCTCAACACATTCCTTTTTAGTTTGTTTTTATGAGCTATTAAACACATAGAAAAAAAATCATATATACACAAAAAATCACATCTATTTGCTTATATACAATATTATGTGTGTGTATGTATATACACATTCCTCCCACAGACAACTCACTTGGCCTGCAACTTTAGGGACCTCAATGTCCCTAATTATAGCTTATGTTACAAGCTACACAGAAGCACTGCTGATCGCAGCTCTGGCATGGCTCCTGTTTAAACAGACTTCCCAGAAATCTCAGGCAGCGTGCCATGGTAAGGAAACAATTTACGTCAGATTTTGAGCAGGGGAATCCGTCAGGGTTGGTGAGGAAGGCGGAGGCGAGTTGTTAAAGGTAGTAAGAGGGAGGCTTTTCATGGGCCCTACAGCTGATCATTATTTCCAGAAGAAGGACAAAGTGGCTATTCTTCTGCTTTGGCTTGCTGTTGCCGTGAATGCTTGGTTTTGAAATCCAATGGCTGCCTGAAGATTCCTTTGGGGACCAAATGAGTCTGGAGAGGATGCTGAGGAATATTTTGCTAGCTCTCTTGATGGCTGCCCATAGTTAAAAGATTTCTTTGTATTAATTATGGATAGTCTTTTATGTTCTCCATAGTTCAAAGACTAGGATTGAAATGACCTCAGAAAAGATTTAGTCAGAGTTAATTGTGTATATATCAAAACACCTTTCTCCAGTCTTTTTTTTTTTTTTCAATGTGGCATTGCCCCAGATGTTCAAGAACCCTTCATTTTACAATTAGTAGGAATCTTGTCGGGTTCTGCTGTTGTGGCTTTTAAAAGAACAATGAATTTTCTCATTTGTACTTGATTTTATTTTTACAACATATTCTGATCACTTTTCACCTCCACCTCTCCTCCAGGATCTTTCACACTCACCCAACCCCACACCCACTCTTTCTCTTAAAGAAATAAAGAAAGAAAGAAAGAAAGAAAGAAAGAAAGAAAGAAAACCCTAAAACATACACATAATACTTCCCTTCCAAAAAAGAAAAAAAAAAACCCACTAAACCAAAACTAAAATATACAACCAAAGATCTGTAAGGCAAAAAGGAGGTGGAAAAAGCCTCAAACAAAAGCAATATGAGACAAAAACTACAAAAATACCATAGAGTATGTTTTGTATTGGCCAACTACTCCTGTGTATAGGGCCTTTCCTGAAGTGTAGTTAATATACCTAGTAAGACTCAGTTAGAGAGAACCAATTTTCCCTTGTGAGCCATATCAATCACAGATAACTTCTTGGTTAGGAGAAGGATCCCTTGTCAACCTTCTTATGTTAACTCTTGGACTCTGGCTTGAACTAGTGCAGCTCCCGTGCAAGCTGCCGCAGGTCCTGTGAGTTCATCTGTGCATCCGTTGTGTTGTCTGTAAGACACTGCTTCTTTGAAGTCATCCATCATCTCAGGGTCTTAAAATCTTTTTGCCTCTTCTTTGAGATAGATCCTTGAGAACCAAGATGGGTGGGGTTGACGAAGACATCCCATTTAGGCTTGAGTGAAAGAGTAATGAATTCTTATTGGTGTCCATCAATCATAAAAAATCCTCACAAAAACAAAAAAGGTATTCTCAATTTTTGAGCATTCTGGAAAGCCTTGATGTACCTGAGGCAAAGAGATCTTAGAAAGGGAAGTTTCTTTGTAGAAGTATTTAAAAAGGTTTTGGCTGTCTAATGAAAAGGAGTAGTTTGCCATCATAGCTCTTATACCTGCTTTGACTTGAATCATGATTGTTGCTGCCTTTCAGAAAAGAGCATAATGGCAAGAAAGATATTGATATTTTAAACTTTATTCCATTTATTATTTGTGTGTGTCTGTGAGTATGTGTGACATATGCACATGGTTACCATGCCATATCACGTGTACAAAAGTCAAAGGAAATTTTGTGGAGTTGATTTTCTCCATTTAGCTTTATGTGGACTTCAGGAATCAATTAAAATTATCAGGTTTGATATCCTTTTCCTTGACCCACTAAGCCTTCTTGCTATCCAGTATTGACATTTTTGATGTGTTGAACCAATCTGACAGATTCCTCACCTGGAGATATTTTGTTATGTAAACACCAGAAGCCACTATTAATCTATTTGTGATAGAATTTTACTTTCAATTTTAGGTATGTTATCAAGGGAAAGGTGTGGTAGACAAAGGTTTTAGTGCCTAGCCCTTGTGGAAGACCTGCTGATGACTTTACCCATCAGTTCTTTTGGTGACTGGTGCATCTACAGAAGTGCCATCTAGCTTGATGTTTTACCCTTCCTTGGGTGGCTTATAACTTCTGACAAAATGAACCAGGGGCAAAAAGACCCAGATGCTTTTAGCTTGTGTGGGTCTCTGGAAGAGGTAACATTTCTTCCAGAACTCCCCAGCCAACTAACTGAGACTTTGTTGGGTTAGCATCCCATTAGCGGCCTGGAAGGAACAAGAAGAAAACACCATTAATGAGTTAGAGCTTTGGGTGTTGTCCTTGGACTCTGAGAATAGAAGGTAAAGGAAGTGGGAGACAGAAAGATAGATGGGGAAAATAAAGAGAGATGGGAGTAAAGGAGAGACATGTGTTAATCCACTATTATAGCTGGAGATTTTAACAGTCTTCTCTCAGAGATGGACAGCTTTAGTAGACAGAAAATCAGTGAGGCCATTGTTGATCTCTACAACTCCATCAATCACAAGGTGTAATTGGCATAGTTCGGTTACTTCATCCAAGAATAACAGCTTCCATGGAACATTCACCAGGATAGACCAAATTTTGAGCCATAAAACACACCTTAAAAATTTAAAATAATACAAACCATACAGTGCCTGCTTTCAGACGTTTGAATTTAATTGAAAGCCAACAGGCAGATAACAGAAAAAAAAAATCTTCCCAAGTCTGGAGATTAAGCAATATGTTTTGAAATATACATGGTTCAATGGTGAAATCTTAATAAAAACAAACAGAAGTTGAGGTGTATGAAAATAAAAGCACACAACAAAATCAGGATTATAAAACACAAACTAGCTATGGGCATGTTTATGGGAGGGAAGAAAACTCTACAACCCCCCTAGGAATCTAGAGATGATGAATTCATTAAATCCAAGTGAAAAGAAGGCAAAGGAAGAGTAAAAGTTGGAGCAAAGATCACTAAAATGGAAGAAACTTTAATAGAGATTAAAAATGGTACCAAAAGCTGATACTTGGATTAAAATATATGTCAATAAAATTGATAATCCTATGTAATAGAAGAGGACACATATGTTACTGTTATCAAAACACATACTTAAACATTTTACAGACATCTGGATGATCAAAATCGAGTTTGGACAGCTCTGTACCTTTGGGCACAGCACAGGATCTTTTTCCATGAACATTTTATGTTCAAAGTAAAGACAGAGCAGAGCAGAATATCACAGTCTCTCTCTCTCTCTCTCTCTCTCTCTCTCTCTCTCTCTCTCTCACACACACACACACACACACACACACACACACACACACACACACACACGAGAGGGGGGCAGAGAGAGAAACAGAGACAGACAGACAATGTTTAGAGACAAAGAAAGGGAAAGACAGAAGCAGAGAGACAAAAGGACAGAGAAACAGAGACAGAGACATAGAGATAGAGATAGAGATACACAGAGAGGCAGAGACAGATGTGGTAAACAAGTAAGAAAATCAGTACTTAACACACTTGATTATCGTTTGTACTAAGAGAAGCCATACCATTATAGCATTATAGCATTATAGCATTATAGCATTATAGCATTATAGCATTATAGCATTTTCAGTTGAATCTATGATGATTCTTTTTTTTTTTTTTTTTTGGTTTTTCTAGACAGGGTTTTTCTGTATAGCCCTGGCTGTCCTAGAACTCACTCTGTAGACTAGGCTGGCCTTGAACTCAGAAATCCGCCTGCCTCTGCCTCCCGCGTGTTGGGATTAAAGGTTTGTGCCACCACACCCTGGATGACGATTCTTTTAAAGCTGTGATTTAAGCATACATGAAAGCAATGCCCAATTTAAACCTCAATGAAAAGCAGGAGAAGAGCTTCAAATTCAATCACATGTGTATATCAGATGTTTGCTTCTGCTAGACCACTTACTATCATCTGATGCAGATGGATTTCTGGCCTGCTGAGTGAACTAATTAATAGTTGATAAGTTTCATCATGGATAAAATAATTTCTGCCACTGAAACTCAGCATCCTTCATCAGAGTGTCCAGGGAATACCATGATGTTTGCTCTTCTGGTTAATCAAGAACACTGAATCCACAAGGAGGGTTAAGAGAGGTCAGGGTGATGGAAAAGGTATTGTGTTTTCATTCTAGAGTGCATGATAATCTATTTACATATACCTCTGGAGGAATTCTAAAGATCTCAAAATGAACAGCAATTTCAACTGTTTAATACCTTAAAAGAAAATTGGCAACAAGTATTGGTAGTAGGTAGATAATACTCTATTTATATATTCATTATCACTTATTAATTGTGCAAAAATGATGTTTCATTATGTCATTTTGTATATGTACATCATATACTTTGGTAATTTTCAGCCCTTTATTACCATGTTCTGCTTCCCTGGCCACAATTCTTCCTCTTACTCCAAGACCCTTTTCTACAATAAAGATGTACCATCTCTATTGCTTTATTTACTCAGTAATTATTATTGTTACTTATATACACACATGCAAATACACACTGTTGAGTTCATTTAATTTTGAACAGATGCACACAATTTTAGGATTGAAGGGTTGACCACTTGGTATTAGATAAACAATTAGGAAGCTCTTCTCTAGGGAAGACTGCCTCTCAGCAGTCATTAAATGCCTATTGGTTCTCATCTAAAGGTGAAGGAGGCCCTAGGTATTCTTAGTACAGCTGAACATATAAACATCAACACATTTTGGTCTATTTCAAAGTAATGATTAGAAGATATTGAAATGAAAATGGGAAAGAGTTATAGATTCCAATTCTTACATGAAAAAATGTGAGTTTGCATTTATTATTCAACATATTTATTTTTGCTCACTCATACTAAGAGCTATCTTAAGATTTCAGGCACCAGTAGTAGCTCCTAGATATTGTCACAAATTTTCATATAAGTTTAACTCCTGGGTCTCTTAAGCTTTAATGAGCAGACAAGACAAGGAAAGGAGGTTGGGATGAGGTGTCTTTTAATCAGTGGCCATAAATAGCCATACTGGTCACTTAAATGAGCTCTGAGGCACATATCCCAAGAGAGAGGGAGAAAGACAAATTTATCAGTAGCTTTAATGAAAGATGGAATGATGAGAGAGCACCATTACAAAGTTATGGAGCATTACGGGAATTCATAGGAGGAATACATCCCGTTAATTTTCCTGTCAGAAAATCCCAGGAGCTTTCTGTACAGTTACACTCATCTTTTATAGGGGCTTAGTGGGAAAAGAATGGAATTACCATCAGCTATTGTTCAAACAATAGAGCTAGAATGTCGTGTAGATAGGCCTTGTCCATGTGAGAATAAATGTCCCTGCATTGGTAGATGCACTTGTGGGGTCAAGATTCAGTGTGAGACCCCTTCTGGGATGAAGAGTTTGTGCCACAGAAGTCCCAAACAAATTGAATGAGCAGCCATTTCCCCCCAGGAGAGTTGTGATACTATAGAGCAGTTGTGTGCACCTGAGCAGATTTTGAAAGTGTTGAGTCTTAGAGAATAGAGATGTTTTGCAGTCTCTTTTCAGTTTCTCTCTGGTACATGGATGTGAAATTACCTTTCTTACGATTTATCTTGTGATGTGTATGTGTGTATGTCTATGTCAGGGTATGTGTATGTGACTACAGGGACCTAAGAAAGCCACAAATAGAAGTTGATTCTCGATGCAGCTGGAGTAACAGGCTGATGTGAACCTCACATGATTGGTACTGGAATCAAACTCTCTGTTCCTTTGGAAGAGAATATGTATTCTTAACCACTGAGGAACCTGCAGCTAAATCACCCTGTGAAATTCTTAAATGTATCAATAGGCTTATTACAGAGACAACATCAATAAAGGAGAGATTAGAGTAGAATAATGTTTTTCTTTGTCAAGGTTAAAGAATGGGGATCCCAAGGAGCAAAATGTTGTGAGAAGCTGGGCGTAGCATTAGGGAGGCAGAGGCAGGCGGATTTCTGAGTTCGAGGCCAGCCTGGTCTACAAAGTGAGTTCCAGGACAGCCAGGGCCATACAGAGAAATCCTGTCTTGAACCCCCCCCCCAAAAAAAAAAAAAGTTGTGAGAAAAGGAGTTTTTCTAGACGGAGGGAATCTATGGCAATACAAGGCATCAGCTTTGGGAAGACTAAATCTAAGGGCTTGTTCGCTGCAAGGCTCTGTGGTTTTGTAGGCAGCTACTCTCTCCCTTCTATATTTTACCACACAGTTTAGGAGTCAGAAACAAGCATTTGCTATATTCTCTAGATTTATTCACAAAAAAATATTTTCCCCTTCCTCTGGAGAGAGAAAAGTTGAAAGGGGTACTGAGTATTAATGGCAAGAACAAGAAGTAGTTGAAGTATGTTTCATAATTCCTCAGCCTTTTAAGCTTAAAGATGACTAGTTAAATAATTTGATGCACAGACCTTGACCACCATTCTAATGAGTTCTGGTAAGCTGGCACAGAAAATTAACTATAATGAATTAATTCCAGAGAATTCCATTTTGTGTGTTCAATTATTAATGGCATTACAGTGTTATTAATGGTGTCAATTATTAATGGCATGAATAATTAAGAAATCACATCCATGTTATGTTGCACAAGGGTTCCAGTGTTGAAAAAACTGCTCAGAATAAATAAATAAACATACAAGGGTCAGACTTATAATATTCTATCTTCTACACATTTTCCAAAAAACTTGGGTACATCTGTCACCAGAGTCCCTTTTACTAAAATTACTATCCAAGTCTTAAATTATTGTAGTAATAAGGAAGGAGTTAGGTATGGAATACTCTGTTTTTCTAGATGCCTCATTCTATGTCTGTGGACACATTGAGTTAATGACTATGGAAACTGTAAGTGTAAGATTAGGGAGAGCTGTGTGGATTTAGCAAACCCAAGAGATCTGATCAGGTAACATATAGCCTAGCGATGGTTGATATCGTCAGTTTGTATAATAACAACACTCCCAGGCAACTGTTGTAACAGGCCAGATAAAATAGGTTGGGGTTAGTGAGGAAAAATGAAAGAGGAAAATGTAGTGTCACCTTTGAGTACGAATGAATGTCTTGCACCATTCTTCTGAGCATCTTTATTTTCTTATCTCTTCAAGGGAGATATATTCATTCACAATATGGTACAGCAGCCAGGGGATATAGAATATAACAGAATCTTAACAATACTCCTATTATTACTGCTGGATTGCTCATTGTAGAGATCATATAATCAAAGTTGTCATTTCTTTTTTTGGTGAATTAATTGAAGGCTAAAAGAATGCATGTGGCTTGTCACTGAGGTCACCTGTAGGATGTTTTCCCTAATCTCCTTTAATTTGCCTATTATTTTCCATCTTATTCTAGTTCCTGGAAGCTAAACTCCATACACGGAATTTACAGGGCTCCAGGGACTCAGTTTTATTACTATGATGTCCCAGTAGAGAAGAGGAAGAGGGAAGAAAATCAATGAGGTTTGGGTATTTTTCTTGTGTTCCCCCCACCCCCACCCCCCAGTAATCTCTATTGGCTAGCTACACATTTCTACTGTTGACCACACTCTGAAAGTGGTTGACTTGCTACATGATTTTCTCTTTAAGGAATCTTGAAACTGCATCTCTTCTGCTTCATACAGATGGTAGTGAATTTGTTGACAATAGGATTGAGTAGTATACTACCCCCCTCTTTTCTTTTTTTCTTTTTGGTTTTTTGAGACAGGGTTTCTCTGTGTAGCCCTGGCTGTCCTGGAATTCACTTTGTAGACCAGGCTGGCCTCGAACTCAGAAATCCACCTGCCTCTGCCTCTCAAGTGCTGGGATTAAAGGCATGTGCCACCACTGCCAGGCTATACTACCCCCTTTTAAAAAGTGTTTATCAAAATATTTTACTTTGATATTTGAGGGTTAATGGGAAAGATGATTTTAGATGCTAAGTTTCTTGATTATAAGTATACAAGCTTTCTTAAAAACTGACTTTAATTTCACTCATGTTTCCATTTTACAGTATACTAAGAACAAAGCCTGTTCTCTGCATGGAAGATACCAAGATCAGCAACATGAAAACTCAGTCCTCTGAGATATTACATGATAGAACTGTGATGCAGGGATTATCAACAGATACGTTTTCTGTACTTTTTATATAGAAAGACAAATAAAAATATTTTAGACACTGGGATACAGATCATCATAGAAATCACTAAATTCTGTCATTACAGTACAAATTCACACAGTCAACATCTTAATAAATGATGTCTGTTTACCAATAAAACTTTACTCATAGCCACTATAATTTGCACTTTATATCTATATATACATACCTTTGATTTTTCTCATTCAGTATGTTACAAGAACTATGATTGGTAGACTATGATCATTCAGTGCTAGGCAGAAGGCCATATCTGGTCTTCTGTTATTGTATATTAGGCCTTATGTGTGCATATGGTGCATAGGGGAGTCCAAGGGTTGTTAAGGAGGCCAAGGGTTGGGATTTAAAGGCTAGGGGAGGATGCTGAAAGGAAGTTGTATTTATATGTGCAACAGTTCAGAAACTGTTTGGCAGAAAAAAAGGAATGAACCTTTTATAACTTAACTAGTAAGCAAAGAATTATCACCAGTGGTGTAAGGAAACTGGCAAGGCCAGCCCACTGCCATGCCATTCTGAGAATGCCACCTTTCCCTGATATTAGGAGGCAGGCAAATCTGGGTTTGTCAATACTTAGAATGGAACTGATCCTACTTAGGGTAGGATCAGAGAAAAGAAACAGAGTAATGATGGGGAGCGGAGGCCACCCCAACCCTCTTCACATACAGAGAGATTCTGAAGTAGATCTTAAGGGACCAGAGATCAGGCCGAAACAGTGGGCTTTGGAGATAGGCAGAATGAATGGTAAGGAATGGTTAGGCTACAGGCTTAGGAAGAGCAGGGCAGTGGGTGAGTGGTAATAAAGGGAGTGGAAGAAAACCTGCATCTCACCAGAGTTACAGTGCTCTGGGCAGATGTGGGAGGACTGTTGAACACTTTCCACATGCCTTGGATGGGTGTCTATCTATGGGAAGCTATGGACCCAGCCCAAGGGGGTGGACAAGGGGCAGTCTGAGGTCTCTGGACCTCACAGAGGCCAGAGATAACAGGTTCTTAGTCATCTTAGGCATCCCAGACACAGCTAGAAACCACAGAAGAGCTGAGAACAAAATACCCCCCTCCCCTGGTTGGTTCGATCATCTCTGGGGCTGAAGAGAGGAGAGGGCAGGGGAAGAGGGGCTGCTGGGTGTTTCCCACAGGGACTTGATCCAGTCTGTGGCTTGAGCACAGGAAAGCCTTCCAGTGGTAAGTTAGGTGTGGCTCTTTAGGGGAAAGCCTATCCCATCATTCAAGTATGGTGGGCCTTGATGAGCAGAGACAGTCGATGGTTTCAGAGCTTTATTGTAGAAAGGTAGAGAGAAAGAGAGAAAGTAGAAAGAGGGAGACCAGCCATGGCCATGTGAAGAGAAGGGGAAGGGAAAGAGGAAAGGAGGGATAGAGATGAGAGTAAGAAAGGTAAGAGTTTAGAGAGAGAGAGAGGAGGGGCCAAGCAGACCCTTTTATAGTGGGCTGGGCTACCTTGCTGTTACCAGGTAACTATGGGGAGGAGCATACCTGCCTATAGTCAGGTAATTGTGGGGGTGGAGTCTACCCAGAATGCCAAGAGCTTGGGACACTGTCTTAGTGACTTATAGGAGCTGGGGGTTCTGTGGTATCAGGCACCTGTCTCTGGGAACATGGCTCACCATTCTGTCCCTTGTAGAGTTTCTACTGGGTCTCCGGAGCAAGCCTCAGTTCAACCAAAACAGGTTGCGTTTCACAGCCCCAACAAGGATTAGTGCAAAGGCTAATTCTAACACTTGTTAGCTGAGTGATGGCTGGGGAATTATTTAACTTCTTAGAGCTCATTTTCAGACACCCAGTACTCATTATGGCTGCACCGGCTTCATTGCCCCAGCGAAGATTAAGTGGCATACCATACACAGACTGCTCTCAGCAGTGGCGGCTCATGGTCAGTGTTCAGTGAAGGTTTACTATTTATTAGTGTGATCCTGGTTAGGTTTGCAGACTAGCTGGGCTCTCACAGTGCCCAGGTCTGAGTGCTTTTTGCCCTTTGCTGACGAAGATGACAGCTGGAAAGTTGGCAGCTGAGTTGCAAACAAGCTTTCCCTTCTAGCACACGGACAACATTCGCTCTCACAAATCTATGCTGGCAGAAACCCTTTTCTTTGGATCTGGACCTCACAGAACTCGAACTCATTGGGTGTGGAGCCAAGTCTGTAGTGCTTCTCAGTTTAGACCTTCGCAGTTGGTTCAGCAAACAGTGTGTCTGTTATTAAAGAGAAAATGAATTTATTTTCCTGTTTAAGCTGTACAAAGGAGAGAGCAAAGTTTGGAGAGTTCTCCTTTTTAACAGTTCTCTTTTGAATCCTGTGGCTGGTGGCTTTCATTGTTCTTAAATGTGTACTCTACAATCTGTCAAATGAAAAACAAACAAACAAACAAACGAACGAACAAAACCGGTAGAGACAAGCAGCGTTCTGGATGACATCATTGGAGATAAATAGTTCCATCTTCCCCAAGGATGCCTGAGTGATACAGTTGGACATTTCTTTAGCAGATCCTTAACATACTGTGATTCTGACCTAAATGCGAGATTGAGATTGTGAGGACTACGACATTTTACTTCTGAGGAACCTTCTATGAAACTGGATGGCTGAGGAAGAGGACTGATCTTGTAGATTTTTAAAGAAGCAAATGTAAGTCCAATTCAGGTGTTTAGTTGAATCGTTACACACATTCAAGATCCATTTAGAGATAAGAATATTAATTTATCTAAAGATGGGAAAAATAGAAACACATTAAACACATGAAATATGTTCATTGTGTCACACTCGAGGAAAAGAAACTAGTTTTAGAAAATTATAATAATTATTTCCAATCCAGAACTTATGCTGTATTTTTAAATTAATTACAGATTTTTTAAAGATTTTGCCAACATACTATGAATCTAGGTAACTTTAAGGGAAAAACTAATAGAAAGTATTACTATGCCTATAAATGGGTGGAATTGGAATCATTTAGACTAATACACAAATATAATACTGTGGCCATGCACCATGGCCCTTTACTAAGGCCTGGTATGTAGAAGCTAGTGTTAGTATCTTTTCCCAAGCTGAGCCAGGCAAGTTTTCAGAGAGAAGTACTCAAAATTTAGAACACAAGGAGCCCTGAGTTGTGGCATATGCCTACTAGAGGACCTTCAAAGAGCCGTAGCTTTCAGCATGCAAAAAAATAACAACAACAAAAAAAAAAACCAAAAACAACAACAACAACAACAACAACAAAAAACGGCAAGTAGAGTTATATTTGAGGAGTGCAAGGAGATTTGAAGGTATAGGGAGGTACGTCTGGACTCTTTTGAAAGTGTCTTTGGTTAAGAGAAAACTCAAAACTCAAGTGATTTGGTAGAAGAGCAGTCTATCAGAGGTTCAGGAAGTGGGGTTGTAAAGGAACAAAGTGAGCAAGAGATGGGTCAGCAGCCTGTGCTCTGGGGTAGGCCCTGTGAGGAACTCCTGAGGAACCAACAGACCTTTCTCCAGTGTTCATCTGCCCTGTGATTCTACTACCCCAAACAATATTCACACAAGTCATTACCCGAGCCTTGCACTGTTCCCTATCTCTCTCTTCTTTGACTTCCCTCAACACTGATGGATCCCAAGGCTACAAGGGAGAGAAAGATGAAGGGGTAAAGAAAGACCACAAAAAGTCATCAGTGATGATCTCTTCCCCAAAAAGTCATCAGTGATGATCTCTTCCCCATGGCAGGCATGTGTGAAGTGAGGTACCAGTGCGCTTGAGCTGGCTTGGAAAAAAATATTGTTTCATTAGCTGGTGATGTCACCAAATACCACTTTAATTCTTAGATGGAAAGGGGATTTAATTATTGGACTGGATATTTTAAATTGAAATGGTATTTTGGTAATGCTTAAAGGTGACAAGTGTTGGTATTCTGCCTGGACTCCACCTCCACAGATACCTGGCAACAGCCAGACATGCTCCTCTCCAATTACCTGGCAGCAGCCAGGTGGCCTGGCCCTATAAAAGGGACTGCTTGGCCCCTCCTCTCCCTCTTATGCTCTTGTCTCTCTCCTGCCTCTAGCCCTCTTGCTCCTGCTCTCTCCCATTCTCTTCTCCCCCTCTCCACGTGGCCATGTCTGGTCTCTAAGTCTCTACTCTTCCATTCTCTCTGCCTTTCTCTGTCTCTGCTACTCTCTTAACTCCCCTCCCCATACCCTAAATAAAGTCTATTCTATACTATACTGGTGTGTGTCTGGGCCCTTAGGGGGAAGGGATGCCTTAGCATGGGCCCACTGAAACACCCTTTTCCCCCACACCCCGCCAGAACATATTCTTATAGCTCTTTCTCTTTTTATGATCACAACAACAAGAACACACACACACATGCCTCCAATTTTCTGTGGTTTGAATAGAAAATTTTCTGCCGTATGATGCGATGTCCAGTCAGATGACATTTTAGTTTTGGACTTTTTGGATCTTTTTCCTGGGCTGGCCTTGTGTAGTGTGATACTCCTGATGCTTGTCAGCTACAGTAAGCCAAAACTCCCAGTAGCCACGTGAACATAAGGGAAAACACTTGGTTCTCTGTAGTACATTGTGTTGCCAGAGGTGTTTTGGATACAGATGTATAGCAAATTACATCAAATATTAAAGACTGTTTCATAAAACAAGCTTTGTGTGGGATGATTTTTTCCCAACTGAAGGATAATGCCCATATTCTGAGAACATCAAGGTAGGCTTGACTAAGCAAGGATGTTCACCACTTAGCTATGTCAATGTATTTTCTACTAGTTTTCAATTTCTGGAAGTTTTAACAGAGACATAATCTTATCATGTTCAGAGTAACTGCATTTGTAATGTATGATGACCTGGGGGAGTTAATAGCCTGACTCCAAGAATCCATTGCACACATAAAGCAATGGCCAAAAGAAAGAGGCAGCTTGTTTTGCTTATTCAGCCTTGAGTTCTTTGTGATCAACAAAGCATGCTTATAAACAGCCAGTATACACTATGTAGTTTCGAACCCTGCTAAAGTATTTAAGATTAGAACACTGGTGCTTTTTCATACTTGAGAGGGATTTCCATGACCATTTACAGGTATACAATGGCCCATTCAATGATGTCCTTCGGCAGTGATTGGGTATTTGGGTTGTTTCAGGCAGTTCATATTTACACTCAGAGCCATTGTGGTGTAGGGAATCTTGCAAGCCAACTAGAGCAGGAAAGCAGAGCTCCAGCTTGGTGTGTTTTCAAATGAACCTAATGGCTCACCCAGGGGAATAGACCTGAAAATTAGATTTTCAAAATAACTTGGGTTTCTTTCAAACCTTGCACTTTATTGTCCCACTTGACTGTACTTTCCAGAAAGATGCTAGACAGGAAATGGGAGGTGGATGTAGCCTGCTCAGAACAGTGCTCTCTTTTCTCCAAAGAGCACAACTATAAGACCCTTTGTGGAGATGACAGCTGTTGTGACATTTCAGTCCATGGATATTCTAAAGTGTTATGGTTCCAAGGTAGTATCTTTCTCCAGAAATGTATTATTCACCCACACAACTCATACTATTTTATTTGAGCTTTAAAGTAATATGACTAATATGAAAAAAAAAATTCACCCCTTTTGCAGGCAGGGAAACTGAGACTCAGAAGTTTCCTCAACTTACTGTATTGGTAAAAACAGTATTGGAGGAGTAAAATCTATGTTTAGTCTTTTCTAAAATGCATCTTATATTTGCATTATATATATATATATATATATATATATATATATATATATATATATATATATATATACACATATACATATACATATATATACACACACACACACACACACACACACACACACACACTTGGGCAGACAGAGATAGAAATATATGGTCAACACTATTAGCAATACTCTGGTATGCGCCTACAGAGACATAAAATGCTTGGCTTGGATAATGAAGGTCTAAAGATGTGATGGGATTCAAGTACATTGGTGCCATGCAAGCTGTGATTCTTCAAAATTTTAAGCTTTGAGACAGAGAAAACTGTTTAACAATTAGGAAACCTTGGCAAAGTTTAGCATAAAGAGGGAGAGGGAAGGAAGGAATGAGGGAGGGTGGGAGAGTGCACTTAAGCTTGCAAAAGCACAGGGGAAAGCTATCAAAGTACTTTTTCAAACAGACTGTATTTCCTTCCCTTGATAAATACAGTGATCTAAAAGTTGCATTATTCAAACATGGAGTGAGTAATGGTAGGCACTGGCAGGGACTAGTAAAACAGGAAAACTACTTGGAGGGTTTTACACATCTTTATTTTTAAACTTTCTCAATTGATATCTTTTCTTTGAGAAAAACCATCCCCTGTACTACATCTGACTTCTTTGCTGCATACTACTTTGCTATCTGTTCGGGTCCATGTTGCTAGGAAATCTTACTGTCTTTATTATAAGAGAGAATAGGTTAGAGAATCATCCATGGTAGTCTTGGAGAACAAATGCAAGGGTATTGGTTGCCTTCTGTTGGTGGAAACAAATGCTGAATTTTACTTAATAATATGTTCCTTGTGTAGCTGAATCTGATTTCTCCGGTGGATGTAACCAGAGACCTTTAACCCCAAATTCACTGCAACTGGCTGTGGACAACAAAGGCCACTCCAGGATTGACAAGGGGTTCTTCTGGAATGAATGTAATCCAAAACCCATCCCAGAATTTTATTAGAACCAGGGACAGCAGCAAAACTTTTGGTTACGACTCCAAACAAGTTGAAGGAAACCCATATTCTTTGGGGATGGATATAAAGTTGCTAGGGGACATAGATCACATTGTGTTATATTTATTTACTTTTCATTTTTTTTGAGAGCAAAAGAAACAACTAAATTTTCACGACTTTTTTTCCTCTTTTCCAACATTTAAGGCAAATGAGAATAATGTCTTTCTAAGCAGAGCACGTTGTTACTACCAGTTCTTACTTTAAGTCTGATGAAGAACACCCTCAACTAACTTGATGATCTTTATAACTTAGTAGAACTTAGTATTAGTTTAACTTATTTTCTTCTTGGCATTGTCCATGTATCCATGTGTCATTGTTTTTTTAAAGGGATAAGACAGTGTCTTGTGAATGAATGAAAAAAATTCTACACTGAGTCAATAATCTTAACTGTTTTCAATTTGAGGTATGGAAGTAGCCTCAAGGGAAGTTCGTAGCTTCTTCAGAACTCAGTGGGTTCTGGGTGTACTGATCAATCAGATGAGCTGTGGCTTGTCCTTTTTATTTCAAAGATAAGAAAAAAAAATGTTATTGAGAGACATTTCACACTGCACATATTGAGGGCTTGGCTGGGTGTGGAGCTACAGTCACCTAAAGGCCACTTACCAGACTTAGTATACTTCACAGCTCATCCTTCTCTGGGAATGCCTTCTCCAAATCACAATACATTTACTATATTCACCCATTCCTCATTACCTAGTTATGTACTTGGTTAATTTTTTTTAAGTTTTTTGTTTTAATTCTAAACTCTGATGGGCTTATAACGACATCTCCTTGTTTTTTTTCGATCTGGCACCACATATATAGGCCCATGGAAGGGAGACTATTTTTGATGTTCAGAATGTACATGAACTACCATAATATACTTTATAGAAACATATTGATTTCTGATCTAACACAAATATGTCAGTGGTAGTCTTAGAGTGGTGGTCTATTATAGAAATACATATGATATAATCCTAAAGCTTTTACTTTTATGTCTGTTTGGTCAGTTAGATTTGTAATTCTATGGGCCAGGAGCTGAGTTTTCTAAATTTGTAAGTAAATTTAATAAGGGCTACACAATGAACTTACTGAAGGCTTCTCCTTCTCCTTGTTCTCCTCCTTCTCTTCATTCCTTGCCTCTTCCCCTTCCTTTTCCTTCAATCCCAAACTCAACTCCATAGCACTTCTAATGGGATATATAACATATTAAGCCACCCAAGAAGATTCTCTTTTACATTAAAAAATATACTTGATAAGTTCCTTCTTCACAAAAGCTATTGCTGTAAATAGAGGTTTATATGAACAAGGGCTTCTGGCAAACAGAAATAGTGGCAAGTTCATTGAATGCAGGGAGGAATAATTAGGTGTTATGTTCTTATCTCTAATCAGTTAGGCACAGATTGCTGAAGGCTTTATGGATAATATCCAACTTTACTGAAATATAAAAGATGGCCAGGAATTAATTAGATAATCTAGGATGGGGAGAAGGGTTGGTTTAAATGGAAAAGATACCCAAAGCTCAAAGACAAAAATACTCAGTGGTACCTTCCTGAGACAAAAAGAAGTCCAATATGACTGAATCCTAGAGATGAAGTCATGGAATGAAGCACAAGGGAGGCTGAAGTAATGGGTCAGGCATATGGTCATATAAAAAGGCAATGGAGGAATTAATGCCCTTAAGACTTTGAATTAATAAGAGGAGACTGAACTTTAAAAAGATTCCTTATAGTTGTGTAAATGCCAAGAGCATGTGCACAGACTTGAAATGGTAACTGTAATGGAGTCAGAGATACTGGTTGATATCTAGATATAGGATAAAAAGATCTAACAAAAGAGGATAGAAATCAGTGGGTGGATCTGAGAAAATTTTAGGGAAAACAATCACTTATCAATGACTCATTCAATATGAAAGAATGACCAAAACATGATTAAAGATTATGTTGGTAGTTTAAAATTTAACAACTATTGGATAATAGCATTATAATTAGCCTGAGAAAGAGCACATTTAGAGTATGGTAGACATAACTATGATTCTACCTGCCATTTATTAAATATTTACTATCAGTGGCTTTTATGTTTTACAGACATCTATATATTTAATTTACTAATAAGCATTAGAGTTCAGAATAGTTTACTTAGTCTTTCCATAAGCATATAGCTTGTCTCTAGTAGGAGTGAAATGGCAATATAGAGGCTCTAGTTCCAAAAGCCCTTAATTTTCCCTTTCCCATACTGTAGGTCTTATTTAGAAAGGCTGAATAAAGCAGAGTTCTAGAATACAGAAACACAAGATGAGCAAGAGACATAAATTTGGAAGCCATCATATTAATCATCCTAGACTGTAAAATTTCAGTGGTTTCACAGAGTAAATGCAATTTCTTGCTCATACTAGCCAACAGGGATGCATAAACTTGTTCATTCTTTAAGGGAGTTTCCCTTCATGTATTGACTCTGGAGTTTTGATTCTTCCAACCTTTCTCCCTACTACTTCTTGGTAACTTCTTGCCATCTCTTTTCCCGTTCTCTGTCTGCAGGTAGTTGATAAACTGAAATAGAGTAGAAGATTTTAATGCCAGGGCTAGAGTGAATATACATTATTCCTTTTTAAAAATTACAATGTACAGGACAATTCATGTGGTCCCAACTGACCACCCACATTTATGGATAGGGGTAGAATGAAAATTAGGAGATCTCCCTGAAACATATGTAATGATTCAAGTCCCGGAGTGAATGAATATAGAATTAGAAATGTGGCTGAGGTCAGAGAATTGACAAGATCTTTATGGTAATGATGATGATTAATAATAGCTAAAACATTTAGAGCACTTACAGTATTTCAGGCTTATATGCATACATTAATTCCTGCAATCCTTATAAAAGCCCTTTGATGTAATGGTATTATTATATCTTTTAATATAGACCAAGGAGTAAAGAGCAAGTAAATAACTCTCTTGAGGTCACAGACTTCTAAGTGGCAGAACAAGAATTTGAATGTAGGGCGTCTGCTTCCAGAGTCTGTGAGTTTAACTGATCTCATATGCTACATAATTATTAACTTCAAATACTTGAAGAATGTCACATTAATATGTAAGTATCTTTGCTATGAGTTCCCAAGGGATAGAATTATAACTAACAAATGGAATGGAAATGATGGCAGTGCTCAGCCCAGAAGAAGGAAGTGCTTTCTAAAAGGAGCTGTCTCAAAGGAAGCAAACTGCAGCCTGAGATAGTGCAATCTTCATCACTAGAGGTGCCCAAGCATACTAAGAGAAAACCCTTGATAAGGACAGGATGCCACAGTGGAGATCCAATCATCCAGTGAGTGCTTCAAGGAGATAACCACTATTCTTCTCGAATATTCAAGAGTTGGAAAGTTTTGCTTGCTTGTCAAGATTTCCTGCGGAGTGTAAAACTTTCAGAATTAGTGACTCAAAGTAAGTTCTAAAAGCTGTATCATCCAAGAACTGGGCCTGAAGCTAGCTAGAACAGTGAGTTCTCAACCTTCTGAATGCAGTAACCCTTTAAATAAAGATCCTCATGTTGTGGTGACTCTCAAACATAATTTTGCTACTGTTATGACTAGTAGTATAGATATTGGTCTTTGGGGGTCATGACCTACAGGTTGAGAACCATTGAGCTAGAAGGAGAAGGCTGGGGAGGGACATAGAATAAATAATTCCTTACCTTTGAATCTTTGCAATTTACTTAGAAGCAAAGGCTCATGGTTGTGTATTGACAAAAACCACCTATAGAATTCTAACCTGGAGATGAGCCAATGGTTTGCACATGGTAGAAGATCTCCATTTTGGCTCAGTTGTACTGGCTCTCTGCTCCATAAGCCCCCTGTTTCTATTTTATAAAAGTGGTTTCCCAGGTTTAATACTTATCTGAATCAATGGGAGAGCTCAATAAACCAACTGCACTTGCTCATTCAGTGTACTGAGGCTAGATCCTGCAAACTTTCCTACCCCAGTGCTGTTCTTGCCTCTGCTTTCACTTTTTAGGAGTCTACTCTCTGGGAACCATTGCTCTAACAGGGTCTTCTGGTTCAATACCATAAGCCTTTGTTTATGTGTCTAGCTTCTCCCTGCTTATCTTTGTTTTACCCCCACCTAACTCACCATGTGCTCCTTGATAAAATTTTACTGAGGAAATGCATTGAAAGAAATATTAGTTTTCTAGAAGTTCAAAGAGGGAAAAGAAATCATGGGAATCTTTCAGAAGAGAAATCCTGTGTTGTCACCTTTCACATAGCTGGAAGCATGACTCATGCAAAGACATGCCTATCTTTGCTGAAAAGCAAACACAGACACACAAGTTTTATGTGTCCTGGAATGTGCATCAGAGAAGTCTCCTTATCACCTCTTCCTCGTTCTTTTTCTGTCTCTTTAAATAGATGGTCACCACCACTTCATGCAAGGAAAGTATTATTTAGTATATGGAATGCAATTTGCTTCTTCCCGGAGTTAGTTCCCTTAGGACTGTCTTTGGATGAACTTTGCAGTCTTCACTGAAGGGGGAACCCTTTCCCACTGTTCTCCGGGAGAGCCACCCCTTTGAAGTCACAGCTGGCTTGACTAAACTCATTTCCTCCCTCCACAATGTGCCTCTGATGCAGTGTTGGCCGAGGCTCCCCCTTGCCGGCTCCTGCTATTGAACCAGACCCAAGTGCAATGTTTAATGTGAGTGTTTGGCTTGGCTTGAATTTGGCCAAATCATCTGTACTTCGTTTCATTTGAAAGCTCTACTTTTTTTTTTCCTCCCCGTTTCTCTCTCAAATAGTTCATTCCAGATGTTTTTGATTTGTCTTTCTGTGGTCCACTCCACCCAGTTCCTAAATCAGTAAATCATTTTCATGCTTCTTCCAAAATCTAAGCAAAGAGAAGTGCTCAATTAGAAAGAGGCACTGATTACTGGTTTCTTAGGCTTCAGTGTGGCTCTTTTCTCCAGGAACTACATTTCCAAGGTAGGAGAGATTGTGACAGAACATGTAGATTCCAAATTCCTAGCATTCAGAATGGGAGAGTATGCACAATGGGGATGTGTGCATAGGAAGAACATCCAATTTTATTTCCTGATTCAAGGCTTGATAGCACTGTTCTTGTTTGAATGCTTTCTGGGACTCAAGTGCACATGGAGACACCCATTCTATGAGCTTATATGCATCCTTACATGACAGAAACACTAACTAATCAGGATCTCAGAAATTTGCTCATGGTGATGGAGGCAAAGGTGAACAGCCAAAATGCAGGGAATGGTAATTTTATTGTCATTATAAGGAGTGAAGGCCTTATGGGAAAGTTCCATATCTGACAGATTAGGGAACTTGGAGAAAAATTGTACATATTCAGAGTTTCTCTAAATTTAAGAATTTACAAAGAAACTCTTGGATGCAACTAGATAATAAAGTTAGAAGAAAAAAATGGAGAAAATGCTTTTAAGTGCTGAAGCAATAGATAGCTCAGCAGTTTAGAGCACTGGTTACTCTTGCAGACGACTCAGGTTCAATTCCCAGTATCCACATAACAATTCACAAGTGTTTGTAATTAGAATTTTGTGGATATGACTCCTTCTGACTTCGATGGGCACCAGATATAATGTACTACATATGCACACACACATCACACAGAAACACATCACACACAGACACACATATCACACACACATATTACATACAGACAGACAAATCATTCATACACATAAACTAAATTAATAAGTTAAATATGTAACTACCTAAATAACATTTCTTTATATAGTTTTAAGAAATTTTGATGTGATGTGAATGAAATTTCTCTCTGACAAATTTTCAAATGACCCCAGTGAATACCTACCTGCCCTCTAAAAACATTCCTAAACATGATGTATGTTCTCTTTGGAACTTGATGTTAATATGAGACTTACTGTTCAGAGTACACCAATAACAGTTTATGCTACTTATTTTATTTCATGCTCTTATTCATTTATTTACCATATGACACCAGATTATAAAAGTATGCAAATAGCTTTTAGAGGTATACAGATGCTCATTTATATATTTGTTTGGAAAAGGAAGTTTTAGTTATTTATAGAATAATATATTTATTTAGGTTAGCAATTTTAACTTGTCTGTACCATCCCTAACAATGAGTATAGTACACCATCAACTTTTAGGACCATGATTAGATAGTGAAGATAATGCAAAGTGAATATAATAGTAAGATTTGTAACTGATATAGGAAGGGAATATGACTCGTGAAATTCAATGAAAGCATAGCTTCATTTTGAGCATTATATTTAATAATATTGTTTGACTTCTGAGATCAGTTGTCCAGGATACTGCTGGAAAATGTTGGTAGATTTTAATCTGCACATAGTTACATATAAGCAACCATTTGCTTAGTTTATCTTTCAAAAATTTATAACAAAATATCCTGTGAGTATACAAGTCAACGTGTGTAAATTTAAGTTAAAATTCTAGCCTCCATTCAATAATAAGACCTCTCTTCCCATCCCTCTCACTAAGTTGGGTAACTTTGATGTATAGAAGAATGTAAGGATAAACCCACACTTCCTCCCTTGCTCCCTCTTTTTATTCCCTTCTATTATTTGATCTTAAGTTTTTATGATTAAATTCAGAAGTGAGAACATTGATTTTTGGTTTATTGTCAGCTTGTTACTTGAACTTGGCTAATGGAGTTAGCCAATTCTTTCCAATAGACATTTCTTGACATGTTGAAGCATCCCTGGATAGATCTCTCTAAGCATGACTCCATGGACTTGTCTACACTTTTCTTTATTACTGCCCTGACCAACACTTAACTCATATTTCTGGAAGTTTATAGAACATATAGTGTATAGATCCTTTGGCTCTCTGATAGAAGCTCCCTTTGCTAGGACTCTAACTGAATATTTGATTTTTCCAATGAAACTTTGTATTAGAAAGTTGCAATTCACAGAGAAGGGAGTGAAGATACTTCTTAATCCTCAGTGTAATCTGTCATATCAAACAATTTTGCCTAACTTCTCCACTCATAGTTTTCACACCCCTGTTACTATCTGTGTCAGTACAATTTTCTAATCCAGGAATACTCATTCTTTCAAATTGTTTTTGATCAAAGAGACTCTCTTTAAGCTTGTGATATAATATGAGTAGGTAAGGCAAGCCTGATAGTGCAGTATAGCCTTTTCTAAATAAATACTTTTCAGAAAAATTCATTCTTATCTCTATTCTTTTCGCAACCATTTGGCACCCATTGCCATCTCTGTGTCTTCTACATGCCTGTGATTCTCAGACTTACGCTGTTACTTTTATAGGTATGATAGTACTAAATCTTAGAATTTATCATATATTTTATCTTACCGTATCAGTTAAGACTTCCAGGTTGACACTATCATACCCACAAATATAGGATTATATTTTCCAAAACCTACTTTAATAAGGGTATTTAAATGCTTTAACCACCCTTCCAACCCACCACCCACCAGAGGTAGTGGAAAGGAAAGGCAATGGAGGATGTAAACCTGTTTAAAAATAGTTCTTTCAGGTTAACCCAATCTGCAGTGTTAGGATATCAGCAATTCAGTTCACACGAATCAACATAGGTAGCTCGTATCGAGTCACTGGCAAACACCATTCATTAATCAGCAAAGGTAGTTTGATCCAGAAGAAATGACAAGGCTCTGTCAATCAGGCCAAGTCTGTAAAAGCAGCAAGAAACCACTGTACCACCACCAGATATTCTTTGTTGCATTTCTCTTTATGAAGTGACCAGTGTCAGTAAAGCCCAATGAAGAGCAGCAAAGAGTGGTAAGGTGAACCGATGCCACACAGCATCAGCCACTCTGAGTTACATTAATAATACCTGTTCCAAACATGTGTTCTCTGAAGAGTCTGCTCTAGCCAAACATGATATGCCCTTTATTCCAGGCAGCTTCCAGGAAAACACCATGTCTGACCTCAGCAAAATGTGCTCCCACATGTCTGCTCCAGCAAAAACATCCTCTCATAAGACAGTTTCCAGAAAAACATCACATGACACAAGTGAGTCCCCAGAGAAGTCAGAATTTACATTTCAAACAAATGTCACCATTTCCTCTATTGTGTTTCCTGAAAACTCTAGTGATGATAGTCCTTGACATACCTGATATGACAACAATTTTAGACCAAACTAATAAGAGAAACATTTTAATTAAAGCAGCCTGCTTGGTTTTTTTTTTTTTTACTGGTTAATATATACCTATAGAGACAAGGAATTGTCAATTGTCCTATAAATGTACCCAAATTAAAGAAAACAGGTTGTAATGAATTTGTGCTGTACTAATCTAATTGGCTCTTTGACATCAGATGAAATATCAAAGGACAATTTTTCACCTATGAATGGAGATTTTTATTTACATAATCTTTAAGTTCCTATTAGGTTTAAAATCCTTACAAACTTAGATCTTTATATGTGGATTTTTATTATTTTAACACTGTAAAAATATATGTCTTCTCTGGTGGCAAATATTGACTATGTTGATAGGTTTGTAAATGTTAAAGCTACTAAAGTCGTTTTCAAATTCCAATTTCTATAAATAACTGGAGTGTTCTTGATAAAAGATGCCCAGATAGATCAATGATAGTGCTAAGGTTGTTTTTGATGGTGATTTGGAATTGACTAAAGAATCTAATATCACTGAGGTTTGTTTTAAACAGTTGCTTTTATTTAATCTTTGGAAATCTTGAACATGCATACAGTGGACCTTGATCATCTCCACTCACTGCCTCCCTCCTCCAACTTCTCCCAGGAACTCCCCAACTTACTATAAGACTCCCAACTCATCTGCCTCACACATTGATAGTCTCCTCTTTCATTGCTTATCTATCTATCTATCTATCTATCTATCTATCTATCTATCTATCTCTCTATCACTCTATCTCTCTATCTATCATACTGGGTACAATTGGTGCTGACCATATGCATATGGGTCATCCATTGAAAGATTGACAACATAAAAGTGGTTACAGCCATAAGAAAGAGAATCTACCTTCTCATAAAGTGAACAGCTTCCAATAGCTCATCACCTAGTGTTGAGATCTCCATAGCTCCTCCTCTACTGATGCTGGATCTTTAACTTTTAAAAGTAGGTTCTTTAGGTTTTTGTTCTGCAGTTACATCTTCATAACCCTTTGGGCAGATGCCTAGGCAACACTGGCATTTTAAGATTCAGCAATTGCTCAGTCTCACACAAGACAGTCATGCATAAAAGTGCAAATGAGGGGTGATCATTGCTTGTGGAGGCCTCGGGGAAGTTTTCAGAAGAGAAGAACTTAGATGAGCCTCAGAAAATGACTAAGCATTTATGACACAGAAAGGAATGGATGAAAGATTATCTCAGGTAGAGGAAGGAAGAATTATTATTTCCTCCTGCCTGTGGGCTTAGTAAAAGCTAAGAAAAGGATAAAAAACAACTCTGGCAATACTTAGTAACAATTAAAACAAATTTGCCTAGGATGCAGTAATTCCTGTTTGAGATAAATGCCCTAGGAAAATTCTTACAAACCCACACAGAAACATCAGCATATTCCTAATAGTGCAGTCTGTAGTAGTGAAAGCTAGGAAGTGATCTAAAGACTCATCGTCAGCTATATGCAATATGTTGACCCTCTGGATAATACAGTCTGCTATGATGAGGTGAATAACTCAGTAACAAATATTCTATCAGTATGAGAAAACTTGTTGGATACTTGAATCATTTATGTTGTATGAATACAGAGAATCCTTTAAAATAATTAATTTAATTACTAATAAGAGTATATATTCAGACATATGAGTTAGACACAAATCAAATAAGCCTTCCCTTGAATTGACTTCACCTACCCATGAAAATATATACCATGCAGAAGGACCAGAGGAAAGAGCATGGACATGTCTCAGGTGAATCATGGAACTGAAACCCACCTACTTGTATCCCACCCAACCCATCAGAGACACATTTGTTTTTATGATAATTAACCCAGAATTGCTCCTGTCTAAAGGAAATACAGGGACAAAGAATGGAGCAGAGACTAAAGGAAAGGCCGTCCAGAGACTGCTCTACCTTGGAATCTATCCCATATGCAGACATTACACCCAGACACTATTGTTAATACCAAGAAGTGCTTGCTGACTAGAGCCTGATATAGCTGTCTCTTGAGAGGCTCTGCCAGAGCACGACCAATACTGATGCAGATGCTTGCAGTGAACTATTGGACTGAGCACAGGGACCAAAATGGAGGAATTAGGAGGAAGGATTGAAGGAGCTGGAGGGGTTTACAACCCCATAGAAAGAACAGTATCAACCAACCAGAACCCCCCAGAGCTCCCAAGGACTAAACCACCAACCAAGGAGTAGACATGGAGCGACCCATGTCTCCAGCTGCATATGAAGCAGAGGATTGCCTTATCTGGCATCAATGAGAGGGGAGGCCTTTGATCCTGTGAAGGCTTGATGCCGCAGTGTAGGGGAATGCCAGGGCAGTGAGGCAGGAGTGGGTGGGTGGGTGGGGGATCACCCTCATAGAAACAGGTGGTAAGGGGGAGGGAATAGGGAATTTGAGGAGGGGAAACCGGGAAGGGGGATAACATTTGAAATGTAAATAAATAAAATAACTAATTTAAAAAAAAGAGCCCTTTCCCTAACATTTCTCAGAGAACAGAAATTTCTACTATGAGTGACCCATCTTTCTCATCCCTAGGCTAATTCCCTGAGTCACTAACTTCTACTTATGTTATTTATGTTTCTTAAAAGGTTTGTGAATTTCTCCGTGTACCCACATTGCCATGGTCATCCCATCTTGTGAACTAGGTACTGACAACTGTGATCAGACTTCAGTATATTACATGTTCCTCACTTAGAAAGAAAGGGCAGCAAGCAGACCTTGAGTAGCCATCTGCAAATGTAGGAGCTGATGAGTCTCTCCTGTGGCTGGTCCCCAGAAGATGAATTCCCAATAACAAATAGACTGTGAGAGAGTGGAACCTGTCGGGCATCCTCAGATTTGTCTGGGTTAGTAGCCTAGCACGATGTACCAGGGAAGTGGTAAAAGCTGTTAATGCTAGCAATTTTTAGTTAATATAGGGATTGTTTCTATGTTAGACTTCCAATAATAGCACTTTTTCCTTAATATTTGTAAGATACTTGGAGAGGATCTGTGTGAAAAGGTGTTTAGAAGGACTGGCTAGTAGAGCCTGGGAGCATAAAGAAATACTGGGAAGTAATTCTGACCAATCCATGGTCAGAGCAGACAGCTTTGAAGATGTGGGAGCAAGGAGCTGGGGATATAGCTCCACAAGACACCTACGTTAAAAGGCAAACATATTAGATTCCATGCCCAGTATTTAAAAATTAAAAAAAAAAATCAAAGAACAAGCTGTTGAATGAACAGAGATGGATTACCATGGTTACATGGTTGTACCTTGAATGGAGAGTCAAGGACAGACAGTGGGACTGAAGTCAGTCGGGAACACTACTGAGCTCCCATCACCAACATTCAAGACTGCATTAATCAGAAATCATCACTTGCAGTAGCTTGGTGTCAGAGTAAGTTAAAACTTTTTTTTTTCATTCAGATAAATTACAAAAGGAAATCATGCTTTTTATTAGTGTAAAAACTATGACTTGCCTAAGCAAGTAGTGATGACTTCCCATATATTTTATTCCAGAAATAAGATACAGTACATCCAACCAGACCAAATAGATGAGGCACATGACCAAGACTGATGGCAAAATAATTTAGACTTTAGCTTGGATGACCCACTAAGTATTTTTGCAACTTTGGAGAGGGGTTGTTTGGTGACGATGAGTTTTACTTGAAAACTACTGATCTCATGGATAATTTTACACCTACCAATCCCTACTCAACCCCTGTCCCATACCCTTAAATACTCAGTTTTAAATGAACATCATGTTTCTTTGTTTTCAATTTATTTATTTATTTTTTTTACTTTTCCACTTTACATCATGCTGACTCTCCCCTCCCTGTCAGCCCCTCCCCAAATCCTCCCTGTTCCCATATTCCTTCTCCTTTGAGCAGGTAGGGCTCTCCTGGGTATTCTCCCCAACCCTGGCACTTCAAGCCTCTGTGAGGTTAGGCACTTCCTCTCCCACTGAGGCCAGACAAGGCAGCCCAGATAGAAGAATATATCCCACAGATGGGCTATAGCTTTTGGGATAGTTCCTACTCCAGTTGTTCAGACCCACATGAAGACCAAGCCTCATATCTGTTGCATATGTGCAGAGATGCTTAGGTCCAGCCTGTGTATGTTCTTTTGTTGGTCATTCAGACTCTGAGCACCCCAAGGGTTCAGGCTAGTTGATTCTTTTGGTCTTCCTGTGGAGTTCCTAGCCCCCTTCGGGGTTATAATCCTTCCCCCTATTCTTCCTTATGAGTCCCCCAGCTCCATCCACTGTTTGGCTATGGGTGTCTGTATCTGTCTGAGTCAGGTGCTAGGTGGATCCTCTCAGAGGACAAAAGCTCCTGTCTGCAAGCATAACAGAATATCTTTAATAGGCCTAGGGATTAGTGCTTGCCCATGGAATGGGTCTCAAGTTGGACTTGTTATTGGTTGGCCATTCCCTCAGTCTCTGTTCGCTATCCTATGCCTGCATTTCTAGTATACAGAATAAACTTTGGGTTGAAAGTTTTGAGGGTAGGTGAGTGTCTCTGTTGCTCCACTGTTGTTCCTGCTTGGCTACAGGAGGTAGCTTCTTCAGATTCCATATTCCCAATGTAGGGAGAGTCACAGCTAAGGATATCCTCATTGATTCTTGGGTGCCTCCATTATCCTAGGAGATGCCCCACCACCACCTCCTCACCCTGTCAGTTGTAAATTTCCATAAGAATGCCTAAGATCAAGGCCTCAATATGCTGGCAAGGATGTGGAGTAAAGAGAACACTTCCTTATTGCTGGTACAGGGTACAAACTTGTACAACTACTTTGGAAATCATTTTGCCTGTTTCTCAGAAAACTGGGATGAGTTCTACTACGAGACCCAGCTATATCACTCCTGGGAATGTACCTAAAAGATGCTCCAATACCCCACAATGTCACTTGTTCAGCTATGTTTGTAGCAGCAGATTCAAAGACTTTAAATAACCTAGGTGGGCCTCAACTGAACAATGGATAGAGAAAATGTGGTACATTTACATGATGGAATAATGTTCAGCTATTATAAAAAAAATATACGTCATGAATTTGGCAGGCAAATGAATGGAAATTAAGAATATCATCCCAAGTGAGGTAACCAAGTCCTCAAAGGAAATGCATGGTATGCACTTATTGAAAAGTAGATATTAGTCATAAAATCCAGGTACCATGCTACACTCCGCAGACACAAAGAAGCTAAACAAGAAGAAAGACCCAAGCAAGGAAGCTTGCATCTCACTTAGAAGGGAATAAAGTAGTCAGGAGAGTCAGACCGACGGAGGTAACTGGGCGGGTACAGGGATGGGGAGGGGAATGAGTATGGGAAGGAGAATGGAGTTTTAGGATCGGGTGTAGGGAATGACAGAGAGATGGTTAGATGGCCATGAAAATGAATGGAAATCTTTTCTTTTTAAGGGTCGTTCAAAGACTTCAAAGGTATCCAAGGATCATTCAGATTTCCCAGTCCCCTATGACTGAGACTTTCAGTCACATGTACCGAAAGAGGAATGTCTTTTGGTATGTCTGTGTTCCCATTACTGTTTGGAGAGGAACCCAGGGGAAGTCATCACAGTATTTCAGAACTGCCTACTAAGTTTGACTTTCATCGTAGTGGTGGGTAGGCTTGGGTTATCCTGTTGAACACATCTGCCCTGAATTTGCATGTGTAATGAAAATGATTCTTTGTTAAATGTTTTTGTTAAATTGTATTTAAATTTCTTATTTTGGAATTTTCTGTTGTGGTCAGGATACACACTTTTCTAATAGGAACTCCCTTATGGAAAAAAATATGGATAACCCATAGTGGGTGGTTGCTACGGGAAAGAGCAGCAGACTATAAACATCACTGTATATATAATTACTCCAATTTCCAGCTGTTGGGAGGAAAAGGATGATTATCATTAAAACAAAATGCTCACTGAGGTGTAGATAGTAAAAAAATCCTCACTGTACAATAAATAGATTTTATATATTTACATTCCATATTCTATATTACATATAGAATATTTTATGTATCCCAGAGGGATCCTTTCTGTTCCTTCCTAATTCTATACCATCAACCATCTACCCCTCTGAATCAAATAACAGGAACTCTGACTTCTCAATCATCACAGTTTGTTTTTCTTCTTGGATTTCATATAATTGAATTATACAATGTGTAGTCTTTTGTGGCTAGCTTTTTTTTATTATTATTCATTCTTTGCTTTCCCTGTGAGATTCAAGGTGATCGTGCTTACAGATAATAGCCTCCTTTGTTGTTGTATAGAGTTCCATGTTATGATTACTCTGTAATTATCAATGCCACTACATATTTGACACTGGATTTTTGTAGCTTTTGTCTATTTTGATTGCAACTGTTTTAATTTTTTACTTACATATTGAGTGGAGCCCAATAAAATTAGAAAGTCTTAGTTTCTGTATAAGATGACTTTATATTTGTACTTAATATTTGATCTATTTTCAATAGTCTTTGAATATTCAGTGCCAGATAGGGATGCTATTTGTAGCCTTTCTTATGTTCCTAGAGGAGACTTCCAGGTCCTTAGTATTTTGGAGCAAAGTCTTGCAATCATCCATATTAAATGAATTTTGGGGAAACAGTTCTTGGCATTAGTAAAGTCTGAATACTTGGCCATATGCCACCAAGCTACTGTATAATTGGAGCTATCCACCATGAATGAGTAATATCTATCCCACCAAACTGTAGAGCTTCGTACACACAGTTGCAGCTGCCATGAGACAGAAATATAATAGACACAATAGGACTCAATCAAGTTCTAAAAACACAAGTAAGTTACATGAAGAACAAGATCTGGTACCTATGATATCTATGCGGGTTATGCTACCTTTTCTTTCCCAGTCTAGAACCCTGGTCTCTTAGAAATTCCGTAGAATTAACTGATAAAGAGAAGACTAAATCTTATAAATAGTACTTTATGATAAGCTGGTGCTACCTGCAAGTGGACATCTAGAACATCCCTGAAAAATATGATGACAGTTAAATTCCTTAGTGATTAGAACTTCATGGAATTACTCTTGGTGGTTTACCTTGGTTAAAAGGTTAAATGGCCAGATACATTGAGCCAATGGTTTAGCTGGATGGTCATAAGGTTAGAAAGAATTATTATTGGCAGATGATGATTAGGAGCTCTCAGGAAGAGGTATGAGCTTCTACCATCCAAGGATGACTTCCTTATGGCCATTGCTGAATGCTCAGTCTCTTTGTACCAGAGACTGCTCAGTGTCTAAGGAAACATCATTTCCTATGATGACAAACTGGCTTATGACAGTTTGATTGTTTTTGACTGCTTTACTGTGGAAGAGGCAATATTTTCTTTTTACTGAGATAGATATATACTGTAGCTATAGACTTGCTTTCTTTATTCATGGTGCTTTTTTTTTCCAAATTACTATCAGTGGGATTGTAGAATGATTTATCCATCTGCAATGAAATTTCACACTGCATTGATTCTGATAGAGGAGCCCACTTTACAGTCAAAGAACTGTGGCAAAGGCTCATGGTGTCAACTTTATTGTATTTCTTGATATCCTGAAGCATGTAGTGGACTAGAGTACTAAAGTACTCATATCCCTTCCATATATCCCTCCTTGCTCTCTTTCAAATTCATGGCATCTTTGAAAAAATTATCATATATATATGTATATATGATAAATAAATATATATATATGATAAATATAAATATATTTGATCATTCCATATATAAATGAATGATTAGGAGGTTATGCTACATTAAGGAATATATATATATATATATATATATATATATATATATATATATATATATATATATATATTCCTTAATAAAAGAATACAACTTTCTCAGTCTGTATATTGTTACATGTGTGAATTTTCAGGGTTGTTTGGTGCTAGATAAATAACTGTTTTTGTTCTTCCCCAAGGGAAACAATTTATCTAGATCTCAGTCTTTTTTACTTGCTTGTAATTCTTTGGGTTGGGTGTGATAGAGTATTGGAATCATTTTTCTGAAATTTCAGTTATGTCACCAGTTTGATATAATATTTCTTATGTCTAAGGCAGCATTTTTCAAAATATTGCCAATTCTCAGATGATTGCATTCTTTGCCATTACAAAATACCTGATAAATAACAACTTAAGGGACATAGAAAATATTTGAGCTCATGGTTCAGCATGGTATTATCCATCATGGCAAGAAAAGTAAGAGCGTTTCATGGCCTCTCACTTACAATGGAGATTCCTCATGTCTCAGGAGATCACAACGCAGAGATCAGGGTGTTCTGGCATTCCTTTTCCTTTTTGTTTTAGTGTAGACTGAAAACCAAGGGAGAATACCATCCATATTAGGATGGATCT
>LR749664.1:261711-330142 GCA_902729485.2 Mus minutoides | reverse complement strand
CCTGGCTTGCTCAGCCTGCTCTCTTATAGAACCCAAGAACCCAGAGATGGCACCACCCACAAGGGGCCCTTCCCCCTTGATCACTAATTGAGAAAATGCCTCACAGCTAGATCTCATGGAGGCATTTCCCCAACTGAAGCTCCTTTCTCTGTGATAACCCAGCTGTGTCAAGTTGACACAAACCTAGCCAGTACACTGAGCTACATGGAAAATTACAAGCTCGTAGCAGTTCAAATTTGGAGCTGGCTGTGGAATGCTTTTCAGGAGCAACCATTTAGTCACTCAAGTATTCACTCAGCAGCTCCTAAGAGGAGGCAGCTGTTATGACAACAATTTATAAAGGCATAGTCCAGAGCTTGAAGAAGCACCATCCACTGAGGAGGAGACTCACACGTAAATAGCAAAAGGTTAGCAAAGAGCAGGCTAGAGAACGAAGGCATCTGGGAAGAACTTCCTAGAGAGGAGCTGTCAGTCAGAGAAAGAAGGATGGGAAGCAGTCACCTTGGGAGGCAACACCTGAAGTCAATTTTGAAGATTAAAAACTTAGTGTTTATTGCACCATTCAAGAATTTTAAGCAACTTGGGTAGGACTACATTCTAGAATGTGTCAGGGCAAGACAGGGATCTGAGGGACTTGGAACATGTCCAATCCACACCTCACAGCTACTTGATATAATACCTGACTCTCTGCATAATAGATGGGGGAGGGGAGGTAGATGTTGTTCAAAGCTACAGATTCAGCTCATATGCAAAGTTAATTACATTTGCCAAGTAAGTATTCCATAAACCTGTGGTTGCTAAAATGACACTGGGTGTAAATGAATCTTAGATTGATTAGAAAGGCACAAGCAAACTTTCAGGTATGTCTCAAAGCCTGCCATAATATAGCAACCACCAGCATAGTGAACATGCCATAGCTCATCTACATTTCTGGTTTTCCATTTTTTTTTTTAAATCTTAAGAAGAAGCCGGGCGTGGTGGCACACGCCTTTAATCCCAGCACTTGGGAGGCAGAGGCAGGCAGATTTCTGAGTTCGAGGCCAGCCTGGTCTACAGAGTGAGTTCCAGGACAGCCAGGGCTACACAGAGAAACCCTGTCTAGAAAAACCAAAAACCAAAAACAAACAAACAAAAAATCTTAAGAAGATGCAAACATATATCATTCACCTCTTGTAGAACTATATAGCATGTGCCCTAATGTAGCATTCTAACTTGAAGAAAAAAAAATTCAAAGCACAACCCAACAAGTATCTAGGCAGCATCAATATGACAGGAAATATGGTAAACCCCAGGGAAGAAGACAGAAAAACTGCAGAGCAATTCAGTGCAAAGCAAGTGGCTCATTGAAATAAATTGTGAGGGAAAGGCCATTATGCCCCCTTTGAAACTGATGTGTTAAGCTTCCAGCCCACAAGAGTATTGTATTTGGAGGAAGCAGCTTGAGAGAGCTAAGTTAAGTGATGGCAGGCCATGTGTGTGGGCCCTAACAGATAGGATTGGTAAGAAGAGACTAGGAAGCATGTGCAGAGGAAAGACACACAGAGAAAACCATAACCCACAAGCCAAGGACACTGACTGCAAGAGAAACCATTCCTGCCAACACCTTGACCTTGGATGTTAAGCATCCAGAATTGTTATTCAAACCACCCACTCTGTTTTATCTTATTTTGGTGACTCTAGCAAGCTCTTAGAGGACTTGTGAGTCAAAGAAGTCTAACAGATAGCAGCCAATTGAAATGTATGAATGCTATTAGGATAATGGATCAAATTTTAAAATTCACTCTTGCATGCGTGACTACAGAACAGAAGTCCCTAGAAGATACCTAATGAATTAATTAGTACGTTTCCTTTATCTTCATAGCTGATGCCTTGGCACTGCATTCATTATTCTACATGCCTACTAGGGGACTGAAACTGGCCCCTAGTAATAATGTAGGGATATATTGTTACAATTTCTGGCATCACCTGGGAGAAATCACATCTTCTAGTTTGAGCGCTTTCTGGGAAGGAGGTGGTATAGCTGCCCACACATCTCATTTTCCTCTTTATGCTTGTGCTTTGCAGTGACCAGAGAGTCCCCGGCACTGGCTCCCCGGTTTCCTATGTGTACACTCCATTTTTATAGTTTCTAAACACATTCTTTCCTTCACCAGAGAGGTCCGGTCCTCAAATGTCTACCTGGCATGTTCCTTTACTTTGTCTCATCTTTATTCAAGGATCATCTTGTAGTGAGAGTTCCTTCCCTGGGGAGAAGTGAATAATACCTACTCCTCATCATAAGGTCTCAAGGGCAATTCAAAATATGGCTTTACCAAAGTTCACACTAGGGGATGAGGAGGAATATAGACATAAAGAGTCGTGGTCTGGAGCATCCTGGGTGACCCTCACGCAGCTACACTGGAAGGTCTGAGTCTGACGTGGATGGCAGCTCCCCAGTGGTGCCATAGAGACCCCCTTCCGTTAGCTTTCCCCAGTCTATGTAATGTAACATGTTCACGAGACCATGAGATTATTCAAATCGAGCAGAATGGCATACAAATGGCTAGGAAGAATGGTGGATGCTCAGGCGAGGATTCAGTGAGCCTCCCTACTGGACTCATCTGAGAATAAATACATCAAGCAGGCACACGGGATACAATGACAATGGAAGACTTTTTGCTCAGAAGACTGCACTCTACAGCACATTTTATCACAAAAGTCTTTCCTGAACTTCCCAGTCCTTACCTTTTGACGCTGATGTAGGCCACATATTTTATATTGGCATGTGTCTTTTCTCTTCCTTTTTTAATTAGGTATTTTCTTTGTTTACATTTCATGTTATCCTCTTTCCTGGTTTCCTCTCTGAAAGCCCCCTATCTCCTCCCTCCTCCCCCTGCTCACCAACCCACCCAACTCCTGATTCCTGGCTCTGGCATTCCCCTATACTGAGGCATAGAACCTTCACAGGACCAAGGGCCTATCCTCCCATTGATGACCAACTAGGCCATCCTCTGCTACATGTGCAACTAGAGCCATGAGTCCCACCATGTGTTTTCTTTGGTTGATGGTTTAGTCCCAGGGAGCTCAGGGGTTACTGGTTACTTCATATTGTTGTTCCTTCTAGAGGCCTGCAAACCCCTTCAGCTCCTTGTGTACTTTCTCTAACTCCTTCATTGGGGATCCTGTGATCAGTCCAATGGATGGCTGTGAGCATCCACTTCTGTATTTGTCAGGCACTGGCAGATCCTCTCAGGAGACAACTATATCAGGCTCCTGTCAGCAAGCTCTTGTTGGCATCCACAATAGTGTCTGGGTTTGGTGGTTTAAATACCCTATCTAGGGCCCCACCCCGTCAGAGACCTACCAGTACGGAAGTCAGAGACGAAGTATGAAACAGAGACATTGAGGAAGGTACCAATAAAACAAGGGGGAAGATTCTTCTTAGCTTCATAGGTGTGAAACCAGAAAGAAGAAGAATTCAAAGTACACAAAACGCTTAACATAGAACCCATAAGACTAGTCACAGTGCATATCATGTGTGTTCTTTTGTGATTGGGTTACCTCACTAAGGATGATATCCTCCAGATCCATCCATTTGCCTAAGAATTTCATAAATTCATTGTTTCTAATAGCTGCATAGAATTCCATTGTGTAAATGTAACACATTTTCTGTATCCATTCCTCTGTTGAGGGACATCTGGGTTCTTTCCAGCTTCTGGCTATTATTATAAATAAGGCTGCTATAAACATAGTGGAACATGTGTCCTTATTACATGTTGGAGCATCTTCTCGGTATATGCCCAGGAGTGGTATTGCTGGATCCTCTAGTAGTACTATGTCCAATTTTCTGAGGAACCGCCAAAGTGATTTCCAGAGTAGTTGTACCAGCTTGCAATCCCACTCTAGCAATGGAGGAGTGTTCCTCTTCTTCCACATCCTCACCAGCACCTTTTTCTCAGTGTCCCCATGGATTAAACTGAGAATTATCTGAGGACAGGTACTGTCTCATTCACTGCTATATTCCCTGACTTGGCACAGAGCCTGTTGCACTGAAAGGACTTGTGCTAGTGAAACTCTTAATCATTGTGACCAAGCACCATAAGAGTTTCATATGGACCTGTAAATTTGGAAGTTCGAATCCATATTATTGGTGAAGGAGGAACATGCTAGGCAGCTCACATTATGGTGGGCAGCAAGAAGAATGAAAAAGTAACAGGAAGGGTCCTAAGTAAGATGGAGCTCCAAAGAACACTGACCCACTGACCTCCTTTTTCTCAATCAGGCTCTACCTTTTATGGCTTCATCACTTTTGGATGGTTTATTTGGAAGTAAGTAAAACTATGCATTTGATCAGTGCCATCATGAGCTAGCCCCCTCTAGACATGTAACACACACAAATACACACACACACACACACACACACAGAGAGAGAGAGAGAGAGAGAGAGAGAGAGAGAGAGAGATGAGAGCTTCACCAATCTACAAGCATGTCTTATTACAATCAGGTTGGCAGTCCAATAGCAACAGTCACAGGACTCAGCCAATATTTCATAAATGCAGTAACTGGTAGCAGTTATTAAAGTAGGATGTCCTAACTCCAAAGCACAACAAACATTTTCTTATGCATGCCTCTTTTTCAAAGGGCTCAGCAATGAGTCTAGAAGTGAAAACAAGCTACCAGCTAGTTTTCCAGACCAGGCCGCAGCAACTGGATGGCCCGATGATCATTTGCAGCCAGCTGTAGACCACCAAGCCTAGGTATCTGGGCCATGGTGAAGGCAAGAATCCTCAGGGACAACACTGCATACCAGTAAGTCCATCAGAATTCTCCTCACTGGGAACCTTGTTTGCATCTGCCCCTGTGTACTTTGGCTTCTACAGACCCACAGCCTGTGTTTACAAATCTGGAGGAAAGAAGGACAGGCTCTCCAAGGGCGGGTGATTTTTGCAGAAGTGGACCAGTGGCTCCCCTTCTTGTTTTTCATTGTAAAAAGGGCGTGGAACATTATTGGGTCATTGGTTATTCTTTGAAATCATCTAGGCCCAGCTGAAGTCAGGCCTTCCTCTATATTTATATCACTGTGAGCTTTAATTTTCTTAAATTTTAAAGGAAGATACTGATATAAAAATTGCAGTTGGGACCAGCATATAAACAGCATATATTCACTTCATAACTTGGTATCATTGTGCAAACTACCATTTTGAGCTTTAGTATGTCCTATCTCAAACATATCCTTGAGACTGCCCTTACTTCTAACTTCTTCGCTGGAGGAAAATGACTCCCATCTTGCTTCTTGATTTACCATGAATCCTCCTTCTCATTCAGGCATCTCCTCAGGAAGGTGTTTCCTAAGGACTGAGGACTTGTCAACCTCAAAGGTTAATCCTGTCTGTACCAACTCTGGGTAAGTGACACTGAGCACAGTGTTTCCATGTATAAATCGGTTTAACAGAAGTAGCTGTGCAATCCATTGTGTGAATTTGACTATTAAGTCTCTTCCAACATTCTCACCCAACGCCAATCTCCTATGGAAAGTGGAAAGCGAAAGATCAGAGTTTCTTTATCCTTAATGATACAATGAGCTCACCGAAGTTCTAGAGGGATGTTCAGAAGTCAGCTTGATGCTGTCAAATATTGATGACTAAATAATCCCAATGTGAAATACTCAAGGAAAAGCTGGGTAAGCTGGGTCTAGATACCTAGGGGATGAATGAAGACATGTCAGAAAGGACTGACTTGGCATTCAGCTGGAGGAATAAGGTAATAATAACAAGGGATTACAGGAAGATTCTGGGGAGGAGGATGCTAACAGAGAGACTATCTAGAAATCTAGCAGAGGATAGGGGAAGCAGTCCACAGGATCTGCCCACAAATGGAAGAAAGCGTGTCTTCTAACTGCTTTTAAATATGGGGATGTGACACCGCCAACACGTATTGGTTCAGGACCATCTTAGATGCTGCCTGTCCCTTGAGGGAAGCCAATTGAAGAGTTAATCCAAGAGGCTCCGCCATTCATCATCAGGCTGCAAAATGTTAATGAATTGGTCCTCACATCATCTGGTTTATATAGATAGCATTCCAGTTGCCATAAGTGTGAAGAGTGTCTTTCATTTCATGGCGTCCTGTGGTCTCCCAGCCAGACAGGGTAATGCTTTGTGGGAAGCTCCAGGACATAGGATGGCAAACAGCAAAGTTCCCTGGGCTGCTTTGGTGGGTGATGGGTACCATAGCCAGGCTTGGGGAACACCCATGTCTATAGCTCTCTTCTGCATCCTGTCCCCAGCTGAAAAACTCTAACAGTACATCCCGACCCTCAGAAAGCCTAAAGGTCACGGAAAGTAAAAGTGTCAGGATAGTCACAGTGAACCACCGATCAGGATGGTCGCAGGAATGACTCTGAATTTCTCAAATCTGGCTAGACCCCTTCCACAAAACTAGCTACTTAACATGGTACATGGACTAACACAGGGAGAGAAGCCAAAAAAGCAAATGGGAAAAACTAGTCTCCTGAAAGAGTGGCTTTCAGGTGCCCCACAGAGGTGACTGATTACTGTGAAGAGGGTGTGTCTGTCTAGAAGCTGATGCTAAGCTGGGGTGGAACTGCCCAGGCTTGGCCGTCTCTCAATTATGTAAAAGGTTATATTATGCTGGGCACTCAGTAGCTCTTTTAAAAACATGTTCTAAATACTTTCAGTGTCCAGTTTCTCTTGGGCTTAACCTGGAACACAACCACAGGAGTGTTCTTTCCAAATTACCAATCAGACCGTGTCTTTTTCCTCCTCAGACACAGCACTGGCTCTGCCTTAGCAGTAGAATCGAAAACGATCCTGGCAGATGTTGCCACAGTTTACCTCCTTCTCATTTTTCTTTATAGCCAAGACATCCCAACCTCATGTGTAATGATCTGACACAGTGACATTTATCTTGCTCACCTCTAGAAATTATTCTAATAGTTATTCTAACAATTTTAATAATTTCTAGATGAAATGAGAAGGGGAGAAAACCAAGTTACAGTAGAGGAACTGACTTTGCTCCTGTTACTGTCTTGAGAATCAATGTATAAACAGGAAACCACTTGGCATCAGAAGCCCCAAACATTCCTGTTAAACAGTTATCTATCTCTGGCTTACTGGAATGTCCCGCAATTTCTATATATTACCTGACACAATTTTAAACAGTTTTCCCACTTGACTCCCAAACGTTCTCGTTTAGACAATCAATTATAGACACCTTCCTCTGCACTTGGGCGGTATTTTTCCTACCCATAAGAACCTGCAATGCCGTAAGCCTCAGTTTCACAACCATGAATCTCAGAGTGAGCAACACCTACCCAAGAATTAAAGGATATTGTGCCTAATGGGTGCTTGCCACTCACAAACTGTTACCATTTTGGCCCTGTATGTAGCAGCCCACATCTATTCTGCACTCTTCATTGTTGCAAAGCCAGACCTTAACAAGGAAAACACTCAAATGGAGAACAGAGCCCTGACAGCTATGGAGAAGGCCTGATTCATAAGACCAGGATTCAGTGGTTGCAAGATAAGACAAGCCTCTATTAAATGGGCCTTGCAACATTAAACTCCAACCCAGTCACCCAACAGGAGGTCTTCCCACCTTCTTCACTGGTTTAACTTTCTTGTAGAGTTGAGTTAGTTCCCTGCAGTGGACCCAGATGGAGGGACCTATTGTGATATCTGGAGCCAGGAAGAGGAGAGGTACTGACATATTATCTCTCTGGGTGACTCATCAGATGATCAGATGGCCAGAAGGATCTGACCCAACCTGACTGAACAGTGATTTGTCCATGATTCATTGATGCCCACCAGAAATCCCCTTTCCAAGATCCTCTTTCTGGCTTCTCCCATGGATAGAAGGAACTTAGAGAAAAGGGATGTGTAGGAGTGGAAAGATCTGCATCAGAAATTTCTTAACTATATGGCAGAAATACTTGTAAAGATTGTGATAGATAGATAGATAGATAGATAGGGAGGGATGGGTAGATAGATGAATAGCTAGCTAGCTGATAAATGATATATAAGGAAGGAAGAAGAGGAGAGAAAGGAGATAGAGAAGAGAGAAGGGAGACAGAGAGAAAGGCTGTTGTATATATCCCACTCCTTGGAAAGAAAATTGAAAGTAGCCTGGGAACAAAGAGTTATTGTAAGTGTTGTCTGTACAGTGGAGTCTATATATAGCAAAGCAGAGATCCACAGAGCTGGAGACTTTCATTTAGTGTACAAAAACAATCCAAAGCATTACAGAAATCAAAAACCCCCATATGAAGTCTCATGAAAATTGTCACATGAATGAGGTAACCCCATCACAAAAGAACACACATAGTATGTATTCACTGATAAGTGGATATTAGCCCCAAAGCTCTGAATACCCAAGATACAATTCACAGACCACATAAAGCTCAAGAAGAAGGAAAACCAAAGTGTGGGTGCTTTGAGGACAAAGGGGAACAAAATAATCATGAGAGGAAATATGGAGACAAAGTACAAAGCAGAAAATGAAGGAAAGGCCATCTAGAGGCTGCCCAACCTGGGGATCCATCCCATATACAGTCACCAAACTCAGACACTATTGTCGATGCTAAGAAATGATTGCTGAAAGGAGCCTGATATAACTGTCTCCTGGAAGGCCCTGCCAGAGCCTTACAAATACAGAAGTGAATGCTCACAGCCAACCATTGCACTGCGTGTGAGGTCACCAATAGAGGATTTAAAGAAAGGACTGAAGGAGCTAAAAGGGGTTTGCAGTCCCATAGGAAGAACAACAATGCCAACCAACCAGACCCCACCAGAGCTCTCAGGGACTAAGCCACCAACCAAAGAGTACACATGGCTCCAGCTGCATATATAGCAGAGGATGGCCTTATCAGGCATCAATGGGAGGAGAGGTCCTTGGTCCATAGATGCCTCAGTGGCGGGAAGGCGGGAGTGGGTGTTTGGGTGAAGGAACACCCTCATAGAAGCAGAGGGAGGGGGGATGGAATAGGGAGTTTCTAGAAGGTGGGGGCCAAGTTAGGGGATAACACTTGAAATGTAAATAATTTTTTTAAAAATTTAAAAGGAAAGAAAGAAAAAAAAAAGCCTGCCATGCCACAATGTAGACAGTAGGTCATCAGCACTCCCTTCATCAGAATGAATGAACGAATAAATAAATAAATAAATAAATAAATAAAATATTTTAAAAGTGTCTTTATTTTATCAGACAAATTGCCTGGTATTTTATCTAAATGTTTAATGTAGAATTCAACAATAATCTTAGTTTTTTTAAAAAAAAAAAAAAAGAATATTCAACTAAAGCCAGAGTGGATCCAAATATATGCATTATCTATGAAGTATAAAAGGAAGTTTAAGGCAAGAGTTATGCAGTCTTGTTCTAGAAAGACATATACTAAGGCTGGTAGATATTCACATCTCTAGAACTATCCTTGAGTTCTCCAGTGAACAATGCCCTCCAGAAAATAAAATGAGACCCTGTCTACCAATTGCTTGGTGTGGCAGGTGTAGCCAGGTCTATGAATATATTTATATTTCTTGTATATGAAACTGATAATCATGTTATTCTCTTCAAACACAATTAAGTAAAAACAGGTAAATAATATCTCCAGACATGACAAACATTAGTATCCATAAATTTCCCTTTACTTAGCATTTTCTTTGTCTGACTTGTTCCTGGTATGAACCACTCAGGTCAAATTTGGCTCTCTCCACCAGAGCCTGGTTTATGTGATTTTGACCTTCCAAGTGATGTAGCTATCATGGAAGACTAGAAAGGTCTCTCACCCCTTTCTCAGAGGAGTGATTTTAAATGCATAAAATGAAACATGAGACTTCAAAGGATACAAGTTATAAAGCTGTTTTATTCAGATGCACACACACACATATAATGAAAGGGGAGGAACCAATTTAGCATATTATAGTAACAGTTGTCTCAAACTGTGCACAGAAGACAGATTCTTGGTACGGGAATTCTACACAGTGCACATCTGAAGGCACATCCTCCTGTGTTTGGAGGTAGTGGAAGGAAGTGATTAGGAGAGCTGAGTAATGGTACTTCCATGAACATGGTCCTGAAGTTGAATTTGCTCAACGTGTAATGAAAGAAAAGAAAGCCCAAGTGTCTCGTTTGAGTCACTGACTGAAGGATGACAGCAACAGGCAGAGAGGTAGAACAAGAACATCAGATTTAGGGGAAAACAAAGTCACTCTAAGGTGCAGCAGGGCAGAGGCATGAGAAAAGACTGTCTCTGTAATTTGGCCTGTTGTGATAAAAGGACAAGAGTCAAAGAGAATGTAACTCCATCTCCCGTTAGAGTAGCAATCCCAGGCTGTCAGTAGGCACTGATATCTTGTATAACTATGTCAACTACTAAAGCTATCCTCCCATTTAGATCATGGGCTCCTGAGGACAGGGCCAAAGCATCCTTGGGTCCTTGTAAACCTGAGACCTAGTACAATATGCATAATCATAAATTAATTCTCTCTAAGGAGCAGCAGTGCTGGGTGCTGGAAATATAACTAAAGAAAGTTTAGTCTACATATCAACTCATTTGGGGTCTGAAGAATGAGTCAGATGGAATTATGAAGAGCTCTTAATTAATCGAGTACCTGTCATGCAAGCATAGGAATCTCATTCAGATTCTCAGAACCCACACATTAAAGAAGAAGAAGAAGAAGAAGAAGAAGAAGAAGAAGAAGAAGAAGAAGAAGAAGAAGAAGAAGAAGAAGCAGCAGCAGCAGCAGCAGCATTGTGGCACATATTTATAATTCTAGCATGACGAAGATGGAAATAGGGATTTCTGGCCAACTAGCCTAGCCCATCAATGAAGTCTACGTTCACTGAAAGACAGTAACTAAAACAATAAGGTGAGAAACGGTGGAGGTAACTCAGTGTTAACCAGAACTTTTACAAGCATGCATATACACGTGCACACACACTTCTATGCACACATGCACATGCTTGAACATACACATGCTATATACACATAGACATACACAAAGAAGAAGCCAGATAAATATAAACATTTATATTGATAATTTAAATATAAACTGTATTTTTTTTTTGCCAAATTTGGCTTTCCAACCTTAACTCTATATATTTTGAAGGAGTTGGTAGAGAAACAAATGAGTTGGCCTATTCAGAGTGTATCACAGGTACCTGGGCTATCCCAGGCACACCAACTGTGCTTTCTCTTCTTTCAACATTTTCAGTTTTCTGATCACAAATGTTAACATGAGGGTTAACACTAGGCAAAGCTGAGGAAGGAGGGGTGATGTCCTGTGAAACTTTCCCTCTCACCATATGTATGATTCCTGCCTTGTGTGATCTGGGAGCTCTCAGAGGCCAGAACCAAGTTGAGCTTGACTTTGCACATCTAGCAAGTGGAAGTTTCACCTCGAAACTGGGTACTGATTGATATGAGATTAAAGTCGTGAATAATAAATGACAGAAATCCCTCCAAAGCTGAATGTCACTGTTCTCTACAGGAAAGGTCATCGTGAACTGTAGGAAGTGGGCACTGTCTGCTTCTTTAAAGTGTAGAGGACTTGAGTGGATGAGAGGGAACTGGAGATGATGAGAGAAGCAAGACCTGAGGTCACCTCTGGGAATAAAGGTGATAGACAGCAACCCATGCCTCTGTTTCATTTAAGAAAAGCCAAGTGAGGCTGAGTGTTAATGGCAAAAGGGATCTCCATATCTTTCACACTTCTTGCTGTGATCGAGGTCTTTAACATAGGAGAGGAAGAAAAGAACTTGGGAGGAAGGGTTGTGGACAGGTGCAGAGAGTTAAGGAGCTTGTCGCAGGTGCGGAGGCCTTGACATAGAGGCTGTCCTACTCAGACAAGCATAGTAGGGCAAGGGAGCAAGCTGGATACTGTCCTTGGTCCTGAACTAAAACCACCCCTTGGGCCCTGTTGCTTCTGTTTATCTATCCTAAGACATTGCACCCCTACCCAGGACCCAAGAGATAAGGGGTTTTGTTGGTATTCTCTAGTGATATCTTTAAGTCAAATTTATTCTGGTTCCATACCAAAAAGAAGGAAAGCTAACATCAGAAAATGGGTATTTCGAGCCCAATACTACCATATATTATTGATCAAATTCTCCCATATGCTAGGCACCGTGATGAGCAGATTTTACAAACTGTATCATACTGTTTTAATTATCCTCATTTTATAGACAAAGAAAGACATGCAGAATGAGCTCATAAATGGTAGAGTGGAGAGTAAAGCCAGCCTCATAAGCACATAGCCCAGAAATTAGCCCACCACTCAAATAAGACATACCATAATAAGGCCTAAACTCACAGGAAATAAACCCCTCCTATGAAAGTGCAGGTATCCTCAGCTACGAAGGTAGACTATGAATTCGAAAACAGATGACTAACGTAAGAACACCTCATAAGACCCTGCAGTGCTTTCCACTTTGTTATTTAATAGACATTGAGAGAATCCAAAACTTACTCTAGAAGCCAACAGCATAAACTATATTGGACTTCCATTTCTTAGGGGAGTAAGCCAAGGCAAAAGTGGGGACAGAAAAAATAAAAAGAGTCCAAGATGGAGTGGAACAGACATGATTCCTACCAGTGTTCCGTTCCCGCCTAGTACCCATTCTGGCTTTTAGTCCTACCTTAGTGCCTTTGTTTAATGACTACTATTTCTCTACCTCTATGCACTCTAAGAGGGTGAGTTCAATGATGTTTTCATAGCTAGATCATCATAGCTTGGCCCTGTGTCAAGTACATAGAGGATGAGCAATAAACACCAGGTAGGAGGAATTTAATATTAAACAAAGTGAAAGGTGTTTTTAAGGGCATGTAGAAAAAGAGCTTGGAAACGGAGGAATATTTTTTTTTCTGAGCTTTGGAAATGGAAGCCATAGGGTCTGCTAGACCCAGATTCCCCAGCTAAGAATTAATAATATTACACCCCCAAAATATGTCCAAGGAGATAAAGCCACTAGCCCTCAGACTTGACAAACTGAGTTTGATTCTCAGGACCCACAAGGTGGAAGGAAAGAACCAACTTCTACAAGTTGTAATCTAATCTTCACAACTATGCCATGGCATATTGTACAGGTATACACACATACACCACACATGCTCACACAAGTAAGTGTAATTTAAAAATTATTTTTAAAGCAGTTAAATCAATATATGAAGGTAAATGTGACAAGGTGTATAATAATGATGTCAACTGTCATTTATCGATTCCTGCAGCCTGTGCCAGGCCTGTTGTGCGTATTAACTCTAATTTTCTAAATGGTGCTAGAAACTTTCTATTATCCCCATTTGAAGATGAAATAGCGAAGGCTCAGCAAGTCCTTAATAACTGCCACTAAATCACAATCCAGCTCATCCATAAGGAGGAGGTGGCACTGTAAAGGCTGGATGACAAGGGTGCAAGGCAGAAGATTACCCTATTCTGAGTTCTCCAGGGTCCGGGCAGCTCTGCCTGTAGCAGGCTACAGTCAGAGTCAGAGCTTGAAGCGAGAAAAAATCGAATGGGCTGACACACTTTACCAAATACTCAAGTTCCAAGTAGGGTAGAAAGCCATCTGGCTCCCCTGCTGCTCACAGCACAGCCACCTGGGTGCCCTTCTTTCTTCCTTTCCTCTCCTCCCTGCACCTAAAAAACAAACCTGTCCTGCAGGGAGCGAGAGCCAGAGCAAAGAAGCTGGGCTCCTCCCCCCTGCTTTGCGAGCAGAAGAGAAGACAGGAGGAAATTGTGCCAAAGGTCATGGTGTTCTGGTCAGCTTGTTCCAGCTTTGAAACTCTGAGAGCTGCCAGGGTCCAGGCAAGAAAAAAAAAAAAATGCTGCAGGCTGATCCACCTGCCAGCTCCGAAAAGCTCCAGCTGGGCTGCAGCCTCCATGGCAACTGAACCCAGCTAGCAAGGTTAAGATCCCCAGAGATTTCATTCCAGCCCCAGCAGCAGCACGGGAACCTGTGACTGCAGGAATGGCTGAGCTAGAAAGTACACAGGTCTTCAGAGATGTGCCTGCAAACCTTGCTTGCTGTCTTTGTCTCCCAAACCCTGCCTTATACATCCTCATTCCCAAAGTCCCCCAAAGATAATAATCATTTCTTCATTCCTGGGCTTTCTTTTCCCCATACTTTGCTCAGGGCCGAATCCTCCCATCTAATGTTGATATTCACTTTCTGAGAACCTGACACGGGGCCAAACTGTGACTGATTGTGGAAACACCATTGTCCTTGTAAAGTACACAGCCCGAGAGAGAGAAATTAGGCACTGAGTAGGCAAACTGAGATCGAATTTAAAATAGAATAGGTTCTTTGAGGACTCTATAGAAGAGGAAAGCAAACAGAAGTCCTATCAAGGTTTCTTTGGGCAGAAAACTCTGAGGTGAAGGACTGAAGAATCAGCAGGAAGCTGCCACGTGGGGCCAGTGGTTGGGGGTAAGGGTTGTTAGCAAAGAAGGAGAGATGAAGAGCAAAGGTCCTGGGACAGAAAAAAAAAAAAAGTGGAGAAATTGTAAAGATTTGAAGCAGTGAAGGAAGCATGATGCATGCTCAGGTGTTGCCAATACAACTGGAGGGTGTTGAAAATACTCCTGCTGTCTGGATGTCCCAGTTTCTCATCAAAAGATTATGAAAAGTTCTGGAAGAGGTCTCTCAGTTGAAAGGATACAGTAGCAACCTGAACCTGCAAGCTATCTCATAGATGCTGCATTTTCTCTGATCTTCATCCACTATGTCTTCCAAACTGGTCTCATGGGAAGTTCATCTGAAATCTGGAAGGAGAACTTGGAGCGATGAGAAGTGGAGTCCCATTCTCTGCCTATACTCTCCTCATTGTTGACTAAAATAACCCATACAAAGGTGCTGGACGCAGACTATCACTCCTGTCTTCTCACAACATCTCATCCACATTCTAAAGTATAGGCATCCATACCAGGCCAGCAAGCTAAGCAAGGGGCATGCTAATATTCACAGCCCTGTTCACCCAGGCTCTCTGATCCTTTGCTGACTCTTCTAACAGGAGAGATCAGGATGTCTGTGTGAGGACAGTGGAGGCACCATAAATGTCAAAGACAAAATTCTTAAAGTCAAATGGGAAGAAGAAGAACAAGAACAAGAACAAGAACAACAACAAGAAGAAGAACAAGAAGAACAAGAACAAGAAGAACAAGAAGAAGAAGAACAAGAAGAAGAAGACAAACAACCATGAAAATCAGTATGGGTATATCCTCTGCATGAAACTAGCCCTGCACAAGATGCTGTCAGTGGTGGTCCTGACCCCACCTCCCCCCTTGAAAAAATGCCTAATGTGACTGATGTTTTCATCATCACTAAAGCATCACCTTTCTTGCTCTAACTTCTGTTGCCTTGCATTGTTGGGTTTTCCCCCAAAATGGCAGACAAAATGGGATTGATGTACAGAGCCCTAAGAACCCTAAAGGATGCCTTATAGAAGAATCCACACTGAGGGTCTAGGGTGACACAGACTCAAATCTACCTCATGACTTAGGTTTAGGTTTTACAGGTGACCAGCCTTCCTAGGACTCATTTTTCTGTTCTAAAGAGTAAGGGGGTGATAATCCCTATATCTTAGAGCAGTGACCAAACCTTAACACAGTTCAGGAAAAGTCCCAACACACAGCATACATGAAAGGAAAAAGCAAGGCTATTACCATCAATAAAGACTGGGCCCTAACTTCAGATATTCTCACCACATCTCCCCAGACTCCTTATGTGTACCAAAACACATCTCGTAGCAGACCATATTTGTGCCATTAATACACAACAATTCAGCAAGCTTCCAAGGTCTAAAAGGTGTTGAATCTAGGCCCAACTCCCATCACTGGCTGCCCTGGACAAATGATTCCTCTGGTATTCCGTAGGCAGTCTACATAAGAGAACTATCACATTAGCTAGCCTTATGCCAATGAAAATTACATAGCTTCTGCATCATACTGCCTTGGGGCATGGGCTGACAGGACTCTATGGCTTATCACAGAATAATGCTCAGTGTAATCCTGTGCCTCAGTTATCTACCTGCAAAATGGAAATAATCATGATCTCTGTTGCCTTGCATAGTTTTGTTGAACAAATGCCAATGTTCACTTCGTGCTTGGTGTGGTGCCAGGCACATGCTTATACCATAATGAACATAAGCTGTCATTAATATAATGATATAATAATCTCTAGCTACAACATTGGTGATGCTCGTACACCACCTCACTACCCTCTGTCTTCCCTATACCTGCATGAAGCACTCCAAGAGTGTGCAAGGGCACCTGTTAACTCCATGTACCCTTTCAATGTTTACTGATGGCACCTCACCCCACTCAGAGAATCGTTCACTCATGCACTCAGACAATTTCTTTTAGTGAAGAGAGCATCAGGTTCTGGAGTTTTGGAAAACCAAATCCAAGTGCTACAACATGCACTCCTTCAAAAGAAGACAGGCCCCAGACAAGGCCATGGCCCTGGCTTCTGGGAACTGGGAGGAAGATGGAATTTCTGGTGAATCATAACTGAATGCCTTATCCTACGTTGTCAGTCAAGGTCTACCCTCCTCTGGTCAAGCCCTGAAGGTCACATGTTCCTCTGTTTGAAGCCAAAAGATTGTCTTACTTCACATAACACTACTACGGCAGCCTTCATAACTACCCCAAGTATTTTCATTCTTGTAACAAGGAGCCACACTCCATAAACTCTCAGAGAACATTACCCAGGCCCTAAGTCAGCCACCACTGTGCCCTACTCAAATAAGCTTTTCACCCCTCCAAGACAGAGGCTTCTTTTTGGTCTATCCTTTTATTCAACAGCCATTTCTCAAATAGACAGTGTGCCACATATCAAGGAAGATACCACCTGTTTTCTGTGCCAAAGCAGACTACAAATAGAACACACCATTACAATCTATCAAATGCAGCGACAAAGGGGTCAGCAAGCAGTGTTGTAGAATCCTAGACAAGTACATAAGGGATCTTAGCTCTTTGTGGACTATTCAGAAAGTAGGAGAAGAGATACTTAATTACATCAAGAAGAAAACCGGCCATTTCTCAGTGCCACACATCTCACAAACATGTATTGAGAAACCATTTATTAATCTATCACATTCTCTGGAAGCTTCTGTCTTGCATCTCAGCTTACAGCATGCAATTCTATCTCTGCATGTTTCATGATCTGACTCTGAAATCAGACTAGCATCTCAATGCAGGCAAAGCTGAGGCTGCCCTGCTCTCTGTCATAGTTCCAGCACACAATAGTAGCGAGCACACCACCAATATTTATCCATTCATAAAATGTCATTTGGTAGCCCTTCATGGTGGAAGTCTCGTGATAGGCAATAGTGATACAGGTGCTACTTAGACATGTGTGAAAAGCCAGTCAACAGCGGAAAAAAAAAATCTAGTTGAGTGATTAGAATAGTAGGTGTTAGGTAGAATGGCACACTCAACTTGGTTCAATTAAAGTCAGCCAGCAAATATTAACTGTACCTTCTAGGTGAAAGGAAATTTCATGTACAAGAGAGAATACAAAATTAATCAAATGAAAATAAGCCCTTATGCTTAACATTTTAACCTAGGAAGGCACACACATACAAAAATCTGAATAAATTAGAGGCTATGAATATTCAAGAGGAGACACATCAAGAAAGACTTTGGAAGGTACTTAGAAAGCACCTAGAACAAAGCCCTTCTGTATGTGTTAAGATGAATGGGAAGGAAGAAATCATTCCAGGAAAAGAAAGTATCACCAGGAAGATAGAAAATGGCTTGTTCTTTGCTGAGAGGCCACTTGAATACTCATCTAAGAGAGTGTGCTGAGGCGTGGACAGAGCCAGAAAAGCTGGCCAGCTCTTCCAGGAACACCCTTCATCCACAGCTCTGAATTATTGTGGATCCAGCCTTGCTGCTGGCCACGTTAACATATTTGGCCCTTTTGTTTCAGCAAAAGTGTGAAGGAGGGAATGGATCAATAGGTAAGGTACCCAGAACCCAAATCAAAAGGCTGAGTGTAGTAGCACCCATTTCCATCCTCAAGGCTAGAGGTGGGAAGAGACAGGCAGATCCTTGGCTTACTGGCCAAGAAGGTCACCCTATTCCCTATTGGGAGAGTTCAAAGTGAGAGAAAAAGACCATCTCTTTTTTTTTTTTTTTATGGTAGATGAGACAATACATTTTTCTAGTCTTCCTGTATATGTGCATAAAAGTTTATGTGTACGTGTTTATGCACAAGGCACCCATACATACAAGAACATGAACATATACACTAAGTTCCCCCATTCAAAACTATGCCTTGAGACCACATATGGGCAGTGAGGCAGAAGATACACACCGGTTCTGTTTTATTTCTTAGAAAGACCACCACTAAACATTCTAATAGTTGTGATATGATTTCAGTCAGGGATGCTCACCTTAAGCTTCAGTCTCAGGAATGGACAAGAAGAGCCATTCTAAAAATGAATCTCCTTGTAGTAATGACCAGTCCAATTGTGGCCATTTGCCTCCAAGACTTGAAGATCCTTTCTCTGAATAGATAGTCAGACTTTAGAAAAGAGAGCCCTTTCTTTTCCAGCCTCTATTGTTAACTGTGGACAAAGCAAAATTGAAACTATCTGTGGCTGTCTTCTCTCAAAGGCGCATTGATATGTGGCATAGTGCCAGCATACAAGCGAAGCCCAGGTGCATGAAGGGTGGAGAAAGAATATGCAACATGGTCATTAGTGCATAGTCATTTGTAAAACCTGAGTAGCTGAAAGCCTGGTGGACAAGCTAATTTTCAGAGAGAAAAATCACTTCAGATCCCAAAGTCTTATTCTTAGAAGGGATCTGTTCCAATCACTTACCTGATGCTCAAATTAGTCTGTCTTTTATGTACGCCTTTCTCCCCAGTAGAGTTTAGTTCAATCAACAAGTGTTGGTAAAACAATTGATCCAGGTAGTACATGAATTACTAAGGACTCTCTGTTGTTAAGTTCTTCATTTAGTTGGAGAGAAAATCAATAAACAATAAATATGTAATATACTGTCAAGGGTTAAATGCTGGTGCTTAGGAGGAAATAAAGGGGGCTTCATTATTGTCTTTGGGTGTGTTAGTTAATGGGTAGCCAAGGAGAACCTTTGAAGGACATTTTATCTAAGCAGAGGCACAAATGAGAGAGAAAGCAATTATATATGCATCAAATCACAAAGAGGAATAGCATCCCAAGCAGGAGCCATTGAGTTGGAGAGTATCTGACATACTAGGAAGTACCCAGGAAGACAGATGTAAGAAGATCTGTGTATACATGTAGGAGATCATCAGGAGTAGAGGCCATAAGGCTGAAAGTTTTCAAAGCCATGCTACTGAAAGGCAGTCAGGTAAGATGGATGAAGAGAAATAGACACAGTGATACATAGTAACATCCAGGAAATATGAAAGAAGACTGAGTAAAACACTGGGAAATGAGATGGAGAGCAGCTATTTTAAATTATGTATATATGAGGTAGAGACTGAATCAGCTTGTTGTCCCTCTCTGAGATACTCATAGTGTTCCTGTTTTTTGTTTTCAACACAAAGAAAGTATCTTGGTGGAAACATAATAAAGATGGAGACAAGTTTAAGATAAGTTTTTGATGACAGAATTTGCAGAATGTTGATGGAAATAAGAACTTGTTTCCCACAAACTTCTATCAGAAATATCTATTCCAGATGCATGGTGCTTCCTCTCTACCTGTCTTCTATGCCTCTGAGATACTTTTGAAAGATGTCTTATCCCTTCTCAAGTGAGAAAGAGAGAAAGAGGGGAGAGAAAAGCATTTAGAAACAGAAAAAAAAAAGACCTATTATCAGAGACAAGACGAGTCACCCAGAAGACTACAACTCAATTCAGAAAGTTGTAGCTTCTTTCCAGAAATATTCTGTGCTACTTGGGAGCTCATCTTTGTGGGGCATGGCAAGGGTCAGTGGTAGTGATGGTGGCATGGGAGCTAAGCAGGACAAATTAGTAGTTTTTAATCAGGGTCCCTTGGGTTGCAATAAACAAAATAAAATACTTCAAACTGGCTTTGGTTAAAAGAGAATTTATTAGTTCACATAGATGAAAGACTGGGAATAAACATCGCATACAATAAGTTTAAGAAATTCAGACTGACTGTAAGAGCCCAAATGAAATGCTAAGTCTTCCCATCTTGCAAATCTACATGGTGCAATTTGTCTGACTTAGAAAAATGCTCCAAGAAAAGTCAAAGTGTACCTGCTATGCAGGAGCCCACAAATAAAACTGATGGCTGATGTCCCATCTAAAACTATGAGAATCAGAAAATATTGGAACAATACTTGAAAGTACCACTAATAAAAAAAAAAAAAGAGAGGAGGAGGAAGTAGAGGATGAGGAGAAAGAATACCTATAATACAAAAATTATCAAGCTTGTGATGTAACTTGGTGATAGACTACTTGACTAACATGTATTAGGTCTTAGATTCAACATATGAAGGATAGAGAAAGGGGCACAAAAAATAAAATTAAAAATTAGAAAGAAAGAAAGAAAGAAAGAAAGAAAGAAAGAAAGAAAGAGGAAGATAAAGGAAGGGAAACGCCAAATCATGTACCCAAGTCTTCTATTTCAAAACTGAAAGTGAAATAAAAACAGGTTTACTAGTTTAACATTAACTCAAAGAAGCAAACTATAATTCCTAGAAAATAATGACTAGAAAACCACCAAAGAAATATAAGCACAAGGCGGAGCAGGATATTAAATGCTGAAAAGTTCCTGACAAATGAGAACACAGAAAGTGAGTGACTAAGATGAATGGCAGAGCATGGAGCAATATGGCTAACCCAAATCCAACCAAACCAACAATTACACTCTCGGCACCCACTAAAGATTCCAACCAAAGGGCACCCAAGGAAGGACTGTATTCTTCATATAAGAGACATACTCGATACATAGATACAAACTGATAAGAGCTGAATGAATAAAAAAAGTTATCAGGCTAGTAAGCAGAAGCAAGCATGAATGTCTCCTTCACTACCTAGCAAAATAAATATCAAGAGAGCTATAGACACAGCTCAAGAGTTAAGTACGGTTCCTGCTCCTGAAGAGGATCCAGGATCAGTTCCTAGCACTCATGTGGTGGCTCACAACCATCCATAGGCAGGAACAAGGAATGCATATACATACTTGAAGGCCAAATGCTCAGACACATTAAATGAAGTAAAAAGATCCTAATTTTTTTTTTAAGTAAACATCAACATTACCAGATACATCAACAGAACTTAATGATAAAAATGTCAATGATTAGAGGGAAAGGGAAAGAAAGGCATGGAGAAAGGATTATTTTAAAGCTGATTTCATGTCATTCGTTGTCTAATATAGAAGACTGTACTATGCAAAACCTCATGCTTCCTTCTCTAAATTAGCATGTGCAAAGCATATCTTTTGCCAACATGCATCTGTACTAATTTTATTGGTGTATTTTATGTCTCCAATCACAGCAGAATTCTAGAAATAGGAGGAACTATTTTATTGTATTATGTATACTTCCATTTCCCAGTATCTAGAAGAGGGCTAATATATCCTAAGTACTCAAAGAATACTGTTTGAAACAGACATGCTTGAGTACACCCATGAACGCAAGTATTGGCAGCAGAGAGCTGGTGACTGCATGCAGGTTCCTGAAGGCAAATCCAGAATTCCTTCCCTCTGTTCCCACATTGGAGGAAGCACATCCGCCAATGGCTGTGAAACCCAATTCCTAGCTCAGAACCCATTCTCATGGCAGTCATAATAAAACAAGCACTTGGATGGATGAGACAGGAAATGACCAATAGCCACAGCTCAGAATGACACAGCTTGAGCCAGCAGGGGGAGGGAGGAAGGTCCTCTGGAGGGTGAGTTTAAGGCACCACAGGAATGTGAAGCAGGAACATTTTTAATGATTTTTCAAATGAGATGATACAGTGTGCCTTCTAGCTATTCTCTGCTAAACTGGACAGTCACCCTACGTATTTCAACCACCATTTAGTCAGCATGATTTCTCCTTGCCTCCATGACTCCTCTGGGGAAAGTGGTAAGTCAAACTCAACAGATGGGAGGATTAGAATGTCTCATCTCTAGAGGGAAACAGAGCCTTCAAGTGACTCATAAATACTCTAGATCGTCTGCCCGGGAAGGTGGGGGGAGGGGGGAAGGGGGTGTGGAGTCTTTCCACGGGATGTTTTTCATGTACTTTTGATGCAGCTGAGTGACCACTGTGAACGGGTCCTAGTAACACACCATCTCAAGCAACGAGATGCATTTTGTAGATCCTAGCATACAGAAACGAAAACATCTCATCTAAGCATTCAAGACGGTTGCACACAAGACTCCGCCTCTGTATCATGTCTAATGTCATTTTCACTGTTTCCTAAGTGTCTTGCTTTACATAAGCAGACAAAAATATTTGCAGCCCTCTCTGTTGAGTAAGGTATGTGGTTCAGCTGGTTAGTATCCAGCTCGGAGAGGAAATGCATAAGTAAAAAGTAATGAGATTAGGGTCTGTGCATGAGAGAAATGCTGGCTTCAATCTTGACCCTCTCCTTGCATGTGTGGTTGTGAATGCATTACAGAACAGTCCTGAACTTCTGGTTTTTATTAGTCTGGGAAGTGGAAATTAAACTACCTGCCTCATGAGGCTTTTGTCAAAAACCAAATAAGACAATTTGGCAAAGCATTCACTGCTCTGGGCAGTAGCAGTATTATTGTTATGGTTTTAAAGCAACACTTACACACATACACACAGGTATTCTGTAAGGCACAAAAGTAGAAAGGAGACTATGGAGACGTCCTGAGGGGGAGGGAGAGGAAGTAGGAGGTGAACTAAGAGAGGATAATAGAATATATGTGATGTAAAAAGGACACTAATTGAGGGACTGTAAAGGAAATAAAAGGAGGGAAAGAGAGACAGGTGAGACCAGTGCGGGTGGGAGTGAGGTGAACAAATGGTGATATATGCAAACACGTTACAAAGAAAATCATTAACCTTTTATGGTAAGCTAATTTTTTCAATTTTCCACACGTTCAAACCTTGGAGGATAACATATTTCAAGTCAAGGCAGTGATACTGAACTATAGATCTAAACGCTCAGCATGTCAAGCATACTGTTTCCATATGGAGCTTTGGGCTGAAAGGCCATTCTGCAAGAGCCAATCTCACATTTTGATGTGGAGATGGGTGTTTCCTTGCAGAGCAGATGTGGTGGTCACACAGCCAATCTCGAAGGTTTGCAACACAATTTACTTGTTTCGTGACTTGGCATTGCCAATTGCCCGTGACTGCCACCGCTTGCTCCCACCCCAGGACTGGCTGGGGAGCAAATTCTGTCCACAGCATTGCTCTCCCATCGAGAAGGAATGTCGGGTATGGTGACTCCCATATGATCTTCTGACCAGCACTGACTTCTACTCTCCTACTTTTAGTCACACTGAAACTGTCTGGGTTCTTTGTGGAATGGGGCATCCTGAGCTACACAACATGGTGCTAAAGGCTGAGAGAGCAACCAAAATGAACAGTTGAGAAAGAGGAGCCCTCAGCTGGCAAAGAACTACTATCAGAACCAGATCAAAAAGATCAGGACCAAAAAGAGTAGGTTAGCAGATGGGTCATTGACTACATCCAAGCTACAAGAGAAGGGGAAACTGAATGAATATTTCTGTTATTGTGCAGGAGAGGGGGCATTCTAACAATTTGACAAGAGTCTCCTGACATCCTTGGCAAGCAGGTTCTTCCTTAGCAGCACCAAATAATAAATGACTCTTAGACTGACCATGGAAATCATTCAATAAAACGATGGTTGTAATATGCGTACCTCATGATTCTGTTTTTTTTTTTAATTTTTAATTTATTAGATATTTTCTTTATTTACATTTCAAATGCTATCCCGAAAGTTCCCTATACCCTCCCGCAGCCCTGCTCCCCTACCCACCCACTCCCACTTCTTGGCCCTGGAATTCCCCTGTATTAGGGCATATAAAGTTTGCAATACCAAGGGGCCACTCTTCCCAATGATGGCCGACTAGGCCATCTTCTGCTACATATGCAGCTAGAGACACAAGCTCTGGGGATTCTGGTTAGTTCATATTGTTGTTCCTCTTATAGAGTTGCAGACCCCTTTAGCTTCTTGGGTACTTTCTGTAGCTTCTCCATTGGGGGCCCTATGTTCCATCCTATAGATGACTGTGAGCATCCACTTCTGTATTTGAGTCCATTGATGTTAAGAGAAATCAAAGAAAAGTAATTGTTGCTTCCTGTCATTTTGTTGTTAAAGTTGAGAATCTGTTTTTGTGGCTGTCTTCTTTTAGTTTTGTTAAAGGATTACTTTCTTGCTTTTTGTAAGGTATAATTTCCATCTTTGTGATGGTGTTTTCCCTTTATTATCCTTTGAAGGGCTGGATGAATGGAAAGTATTGTGTGAATTTGGTTTTGTCATGGAATACTTTGATTTCTTCATCTATGGTAATTGAGAGTTTTGCTGGGTATAGCAGTCTGGGCTGGCATTTGTGTTCTCTTAGGGTCTGTATAACATCTGTCCAGGATCTTTTGGCTTTCATAGTCTCTGGTGAGAAGTCTGGAGTAATTCTAATAGGCCTGCCTTTATGTGTTACTTGACCTTTTTCCCTTATTGCTTTTAATATTCTATCTTTATTTAGTGCATTTGTTGTTCTGGTTATTATGTATCTAGAGGAATTTTTTTTCTGGTCCAGTCTATTTGGAGTTCTGTAGGCTTCTTGTATGTTCATGGGCATCTCTTTCTTTAGGTTTGGGAAGTTTTCTTCTATTATTTTGTTGAAGATATTTGCTGGCCCTTTAAGTTGAAAAATCTTCATTCTCATCTACCCCTATTATCTGTAGGTTTGGTCTTCTCATTGTGTCCTGGACTTCCTGGATGTTTTGAGTTAGGATCTTTTTGCATTTTGCATTTTCTTTAATTGTTGTGCCCGTGTTCTCTATGGAATCTTCTGCATCTGAGATTCTTTCTTCCATCTCTTGTATTCTGTGCTGATGCTCGCATCTATGGTTCCAGATTTCTTTCCTAGGGATTCTATCTCCAGAGTTGTCTCACTTTGGGTTTTCTTTATTGTTTCTGCTTTCCTTTTTAGGTCTTGGATGGTTTTGTTCAATTCCATCACCTGTTTGGTTGTGTTTTCCGGTAATTCTTTAAGGACTTCTACCTCTTTAGCAGTGGTCTCCTGTATTTCTTTAAGTGAGTTATTAATGCCCTTCTTAAAGTCCTCTATCAGCAACATGAGATATGATTTTAAATCTGAGTCTTGCTTTTCGGGTGTGTTGGGGTATCCAGGACTGGCTGAGGTGGGAGTGCTGGGTTCTGATGATGGTGAGTGGTCTTGGTTTCTGTTAGGAAGAGTCTTACATTTGCCTTTCGCCATCTGGTAATCTCTGGAGTTAGTTTTCTCTGGTTGGAGCTTGTTTCTCCTGTGATTCTGTTAGCCTCTGTCAGCAGACCTGGGAGTCCTGCTCTCTCCTGAGTCTCAGTGGTCAGAGTACTCTCTGCAGGCAAGCTCTCCTCTTGCAGGGAAGGTGCACAGATATCTGCCATTCAGACCTGCCTCCTGGCTGAAGATGAAGGCCCAAAACAGTGAGGGTCTGTCCCAGAAGATGTGTTGCCTCTGCAGTCTGCACTCTCACCTGCACAGACTGTTCTCCGAGGGACCTGGGACACAAGAAGGCTCTCTCACCTGCTCTGGTGGTCAGAGCCCTCTCAGACATACACCTCTCCTCTGGCGGAGAAGGTGCCCAGATGTCTGGAGCCCGAAACGGGGTCTGTCCTAGAAGCTGTGTCGCTTCTGCATGTCCCAGAAGCTGTGTTGTTTCTGCAGTCCGCTTGCTCATCCTTTGCAGTCCACCAGCTGACCAGAGACTGGTCTCTGAGGGACCCGGGACGCCATACCTCATGATTCTTATGTTTTAGATGTTTATTAAATCCAAAAGTTAGTCTTTATGTGCGTGTGAGTACATCTGTGGGTGTGTATCTGTATGTGTACATGAGAGAGAGATGTATGAGATCCTCTCACATACAGTATAGTAGCAGGACCCTGTTGAAGACACTGGGAACCTCCATCATCAGCTGAGTTCCATGTTTACAGCCTAGAACACCCACTTATATCCTGCATTTACATGATCAAGTTCATTGCCATCAATTTTTTTCTCATTCCATCCCTACAATGCCCCAAGTACAGCATCCCACAGCTTGTAGGTAACAAGACTGAACTCTATACCTGACTTTCTCCAAGGTCTTTGAGACCTAAATCATATATGAGGCACATAAGTACCCACTTTTAACTCACTCTCTCTCTCTCTCTCTCTCTCTCTCTCTCTCTCTCTCTCCCTTTCTCCCTCTCTCCCTCCCTAGGTTCTCTGATCTTGCTAACTTTCCAGTACCCACTTCAAAGAGACAGACAATATTTCAAAATGGTGCAACTCACATTCCTACATTTAACTCACTGTCTATGTTTGCCTGTCAGGTCTCCTTGCCTGTAAACCCCCTGGCTTTAGGTGGTTTCAATCCCTGCTCTGGCCTCCATCCTCCCTGGCACAGAAGGCTGAGCCTGCTTCTCATTGTAACAAGGTTGCACTAATTAGCTGCATTTGATTTTGCATAGGAGAAAAATGCAAATGAATGCAAAGTAGTATGCAAATGAACCGCATCTTGGCTCTCCCAAAGACTGAGCCTGCAATGCTGATGCCAATGACAATGTACATTAATAGCCACCTTAGCCAAGCACGCCATGCTTTCAGATGGGGTGAGCATCAGGAGTTTTCTTTTTGCTGTAATAATTATGACTTTATATAGAATTCCATGTGTATTATCCTGGACAAGAAGCCCACTGGTCACAATGCTGTCATTCCTGGAGAGGATCCTTGGTGCAGTCCTGTTTACTGGGGAATCAGCAGACTTGGAAACCAAATCACATAAACAATAGTTTAAAATCATACTTTCATTTTGGCATGGTGGTGTAACCCCATAATCCCAACATTTAAGAGACTGACCCAGAGAGTGAACTCCAAGTCTGTAACAAGCCTGGCCCCCATAGTAAGCTCTTTTCTCTGGAAACAAAACAAAGCAAAATCCCACTTTGCTTGAATGAGCTGTTTAACCCACATCTCCAGTCTGCTTGACTCTGAGCCCTGTGCTTCTGAACAGCACGCAAATGAGGAGGGATGGAAATGGTGTTCTGGTCTCTGAGATACATAAGAGATCAGCCATGTCTGTCTGCTCTCATAGGCCTTTCCCGCACCATAAGGACGGGGTGGATCCCATCCCTGATCTCACTCCCTATCTCTCTTGTCAGTTCATCAACTCAATCTTTCTAGAATAAAGCAGTAAAAATAGAACACAGCCATGTCATGTCATACAAAGAGCTCTAAGACCTCTTACAGGTCCCTTGGAAAGGGCTGAGAGCACTGCCTGCTTCCCACAGTACCATCCTCTGAGAAACAATGGCTTTCCTTACAAAACTCCACCCTGAGGAACTCAGGCCTCCCAGGTAATGACTCCCTCTCTTACCCATTCACCCTCCGGTGTTTGCTTAGCTTATCTCTCTTAAACAGACTGGAAGTTTCTCATGAGCAGAAATGATTTCTGAATCCTTAGCAAGTAGAGGAACTCCTGACACAGAGCAGAGGCCTCAGGATATGGGGAGATATTGGGGAACGAGGGAGAGTATGAGGGGAGGAATAGCAAGAAGGGAGAGGGAGAGAAAGAAAGATTGTAATGGGGAAAGAAAGGAAGGAGGGAGGGGCATGGGGCAATGGGGGAGAAAAGGAAGAGAAGAAGGAAAAGAGGGAGGGGCAGGTCCTCTACCTTAGAGAGAAGAGTGGTTTCTCCATGGAAACAGAAGTGTCTGTTTGCTTTAGGATGCCACCAAAGAGGAAAATTGTAAATCACTTTCCAGGCAGGAGGCAGGGTGATTTCCCTGGTTTGACAGCTAAATTTGAAAAACACTTCTATCAGTCTCCATAGATTCTGAGCCTCCTACCTAGACCAGGTGCTATGACAGCTATTAAAAAAAAAAAAAATCCAGACACTCTATTTTACCTTATACATTACTTGTAGACAAATAGTGTGTCAGGACCACTTTGTCACACACTCCCCTACTCCTAGCTGCAAAGGGGAAAGGAATGAAGTGAGAGAGGGAAGAGGCAAAGGGCAGCCTAAAAGGCAGAAAAATTTAGGCAAAGCTTGCTTACTGGCTATCGCACCAATCTTTTATTCAGACCCAGGTCCCAGAAGTGGAAAGATTTAAGTCTGAAACTCTGCCACTTCTGTGCCAAACAGAAAGGCCTAGGAAAACTTCTCCACCACTGACCTTCTTGTCTGGGAATGAGTAATTGCAAGAATGTAAATTACACACACACACACACACACACACACACACACACACACACTGCAAAGGATTTTGTTCCTAGCAAGCCTGAGTATAACCCTTTTCCTTCCCTCTCTATCTCTGGTTCTACACAGACCTTCTTCACCTCTCAATTTCTTTTTTTTTTTTGGGGGGGGGGTTCCATTTCCTGTAGTCAGATATAGTTTTAAAAGATCAAGGAAAATTCCAGAAGGATTGAATTCTTATGCTTTTACATTGAGTGCCATTTTTAGCAGTACAGAGAAACTTCTGATGTGAAATCAGTCATTCTTGCAGCACAGTCTTGCTGTATGCACTCCCTACCCCTTTAGGACTCAGCAAGTTGTCATCAGAACAGCCATGCTTGCAGAGCCTATACCCAAGTCATCTTTATTTTAGTTGATAATAGCTCCAAAGCACAACAGCAGTAAGGCTGGTGACCATGATGTGACAAAGAAACACAGTAAAATACACTCTCTGAGTTCTTGAAAATAGAGAAGGAGTTCTTTCTCATGAATATATAGGAAATTCAGTATCCACAGGGTCTGTAGTATCAGGTGTCATGGGAAATACCAAAATTGATGTGCTTATAACAGGACACATCAATTATCTCCCAGTTAAGGTCAGAATTTGGCTAAGGCTTTGTGGGCATCTCTGGCTCTTCTAACTTGATTAGGGAGTCTCCTCATCATCATTTCTGCCATTATTCTATGAACATAGGGAAAGCATATCAACAGTCAGCAATTATTGAAAACCTACTATGTGCCAGACCTAGAGCTAAGAGAGTCACCTGAAGGCCTTGTGGACATCTCTGGCTCTGAAGCTCTGGGTATCTGGAAGCTAAGACTCTAAGATCCATGTCCAGGGAGGCCACTCCCCCTGACTGTTGAAAGAGAGCCTCATTTCATGGTGACTGTCACCAGAAAGTCCAATTTGTAGCTACAAATTATTCACATAAAGCTGCTTGCATATTTTACAGGATGGCCACTGGTTCCCTTTTAAGTGGTTGATCCAGATTCTAACTTGATTAGGGAGTCTCCTCATCATTTCTGCCATTATTCTATGAACATAGGGAAAGCATATCAACAGTCAGCAATTATTGAGCACCTACTATCTGCCAGACCTAGAGCTAAGAGAGTCACCTGAAGTGGTTTAAGCCTTAACAACATGCCCAGGAGGGGACTAGCGCTATTCCCTTGTTCTGATGCAGAAACAGGGTTACAAGAGCTGCCAAGTAAGTGGTGCATATCACAGCATTAGCATGACACACTTGCTGTCTTTACCACATGAAAACACTACTATCTTATTTTTATGCTCACAGAAGACAGGCCTGCAAAGAAAATGACAAATAGGAGCAGGGGACAGGAGGCACTGACTTCTTCCTTCATTCACAAGTCCCTCCAACGCCTTATTATTTGATTTCTGTGTGCATGTGCACAAGTGTGTTTGCCTGGTTGTGATAGTATAGAGAAGTTTGACCCTCAAAGATTCAAGTGTTTAAATACTTGGCCCACAGAGAGTGGAGCTATTAAAAGGTGTAGCCTTATTGGAGGAGATGTAGCCTTGTGGGAGGAAGTGTGTCACTGTGAAGATGGACTTTCAGGTCTCATATATAAGGTCAAGCTACACCTAGTGCAGAAGACAGTCTTCTCCTTACTGCTTTCAGATAAAGATGTAGAACTCTCAGCTCATTCTGTAGTACCATGTCTTCCTGCACAGTGCCACGCTTCCCACCATGATAATAATGGACTGAAACGGTAAGACAGCCCCCAATTAAATATTTGCCTTTGTAAGAGTTGCCTTGGTCATGGTATCTCTTCAGAGCAATAAAACCCAATAAAACTGCTCATCTGTGTGTGTATGCAGTGTGTGTCTATATGATATAGAGGGTTTGACACAACAGGGATGGAAAGATATCAAGCCTTCTCACACTCTACACCAACACACCTCAAAGCTTGCTCACTTGCTCTCTTCACTCACGCTCTTATCCACTAAATTTCTCTCCTGAAAATCAATCAGGTAGTAACCACTGTGTCCACCTTTCTACAACCATGTCCTACACTCACATGGCCCCAATGAAGGAAATGTCATCAATTCATTTTGCCAAAAACAGGGTTGTAAGAGTAACCTGATGCTTTAAGTCACACATTGTATGACTTGATATTGACAACTTCTCCCCACATGTGACTGAGTTCCAGCACACAAAAGCAGTATTGTGCAAAGCCAGGGAATATGTGTGTGTGTGTGTGTGTGTGGCCTATAAAAGATAGAAACTCTTTTTCCCAAAACTGACCTCCAACCCCATTTGAGATCTCTCACTCTATGTTACTGTGGTCACATAGCCAATTGATTGAGAACAATAGAAGTTCCACTTTCTTCATTGTCCCCCATCCCTCCTCAGATCCCTCTCTAGGGATGCCATAGAATCTAACTGCAGCGAATGACCCTTCCTAGACTCCTTTGCTTTCTGCTTCTGATGGAGCACAGTCAAAATTTTAGAGGTGTGGAAGTCTTCCTCTAAAGACCATTATTCTCCATTCTGTGCCCGCCATAGTTCTGGGTTCTAGGGCCTATCTAAAGACTATCTATCCCTTATGTCCTCTCCAGTGAAGTTCCCAAAACTCTGCTTCTTCCCTTGATCCTTCTGGTAATACCCACCTTGCTATCTTCAAGAGATCATAGGTTCTCTTCTTTGGTTTTAGCTCTTTTGTGTTAATTATGTTCCTATAATGAATCACTGCAAAACTTAAATGGTTAAAAGCAATAACCAATTTTGTTTGCTCCTATCATATGGGTTGGTTTGTTGAGCTGGGATGAGCTTCTGTTTCTGCTTCAAATGGTACTGATTAGGCTCAGCCTAACATTTGCAATAAACTAGGGTCATTTGGTGCTGACCTTTGGCAGATCTTTCTCTTTAAGGACTCCCCTGTGAGCTGGGGCAGGCTTCATCACATGACATTGAAAATGCCCTAGAGAGTGAGAGCAAATATTTCCCAAATCATCCCATCCCAAATCACATTTGCTACAACCAGTGGCTCACAATAAACCATAAGGATATGCCAGATTAAAAGGAAGTCAGAAAATAAATTCTCTAGATGGAAATAATTTTGAAGCAAAATACACAACAGGATTACAGGAATCTGTAAACCAGCCAATAGGATACTAGCTCAGCCATCCCCGGGAGGAAAGGCTTCATTCCTTCTTTCTAGAACCCCTCTCTAATGTGCCTTCTGCCTCCTACTGGGATCTTAGCAGGCATAATGCATAGCACTATTCATGATTTTTATTCTGCCATGTCTTTGAGATGCCTCCATGGGAGTGTTAGCTCATCTAGAAAACTTCAAACAAATCTGTATGTTTTTTTCTCCCATGGATGGATACTTAACTCAGCTCGTCTTTTTTTTTTTTTTTTTTTTTTTTTGGATTACAAATACTGCATTCTTTCCTTTGCACATGAGTGTTCTCCAGGGAGCATAATTGGGAGTAAAGTTGCTGTAGTGTAATATTGCCAAGTTACTTTCCAAAGTCAATATAGTCTTTCACAGAGCAAATAGAATTTGAGACCTGAACACAGTTGAAAAACTGGGTTTCTCTTACGTTATACAATTATGTGTTTTAAAAATCTGTACCAATATACGATTGGAATGAAGCTCCCACCCAATACAAGGATTTTTTTTTTCAGAAGTATTCCCAAGGGATGGTCAAACAACCCATTCTTGAACTCTTGAAGTCCACAGGGAAGCTTCATCTGTTAACCCTGCCTCTCTCTGAAGAGCAAAAACATATCAGTAAAAGAATAATCCCTCCCTTTGCCTCAGGCCTGTACCAGTCCACTGGTGGAAACAGGTAGAAAACACAAGACATAAGAATAGTAGAGTGCTCAGGGTACAGTCAGGAGGACTGTTCTGCTCCACTAAGGAGTTCTGTGTTCTTTTATGTGTGAAGGAAAGAGATTAGAGGGAGTGGGGCAAGAAGGGAGCACATTTAATTTCAATCTGGAGGATCCAGATGGCAGAGAGACTGACAATGGAGTAGACATCAGGACTCTGAAAGAATATTCTGATATCCACAATGAATGGGTACAAAAGAGGACAAAGAGGAGGAAGAGGAGGAGGAGGAGGAGGAACCTGTTTACAACCAGAATCGGGAATAAAATAGAAAGCTAGGGCTCACGTGTTATCAATCATTTGGAGCATTTGTTTTGTTATCTAGGAAACAGGGATAATAAGAGTACTTAAGACGGTCCAGTAAGATCCCTGTTGAAGAGGGGAAAATCAGGGCATAGTCATAATCAAATAAAAGCAATACCAAACTGCAAACTTTTACATAATTCAACATCCAATGTCTAGGATTCACTCACAATCGTCTGGGCTCCTCCAAGGGCCTTAGGTCACTTCTCCACCTCTACTCTCTGCAGAACACACAGCTTGTCCTCTGGGTTCTGGCTGACTCCACTCCACCACAGCTGCTGACCTTTGTGGTCATCCCATGGTACTGGCATCTCCAAAATGCAGCAGGCTTCTGCTACAATTGGGCTGCACATTCACCCATAGCCTCTCATAGGCTCTGTTGATGCCAAGCCTCAACTTCTCTGCATGACCCCTTCAGTCCCGGGCCTTCAATTGCCTGTGAGGCTGCACTTTTATCAGTGGTCTCTCCTGGTTTCTCAGAGTGCCACGCATCAGCTGCTCTCTATCATTCCTTTATGCTTTCAAAACAAGTACCACCTGGATGACTCTTAAAGTTCACCTGTCAGTATGAAGTAGAAACTTGTCCACCTCTGGAAACACTCCCCAGAAGATTTTGCCTCAATGATGCTGGCCTCTCTTCTTCATCTCTGCTAAATTCTAAGTTCCAGCCGACCAGCACTGAGTATTCCAGCAAAACAAAGATTTCACTCTAGCCATTCTGATATCTTATTAATTACGGCTGATTCTTCAGCCCCAGCTAAGCAGAATGAAAGAATCTTAATTCAAAATAGCAAACATCCGCAATAGAATCTTCAGACTTTTCTCTGGAACTTCACAAGGGAGGCCTCCATCTTCTGCATTGCTTTCAACATTCTTATCTTCCAAGCTCCTACAGAATAGCTGCCGAGCATTAAACATCCCAAGGCTTTTCTTGTCCAAACTTCCAAAGTCCTTCCACGATTCTCCCCAAAACAATATGGCCAGTTCTGTTACAACAATACCCCACAGTCTTGGTACTAACTTGTCTTAGTTAGGTTTTCTATCACTGTGGTGAAACACTATGAACAAAAAAGGACGGAGAGGAAAGGACTTATTTGGCTCACACTTCTACACCATAGTTCATCACTGAAGAATGTCAGGACAGGAACTCCAACAAGGCCAGAACTTGGAGGCAGGGTTGATGCAGAGAACTGAAGGTATACTGCTTAATGACTTGCTTGCCACAGCTTTCTCAGCCTGCTTTCTTATAAATCCCAGAACCATTGGCCCAGGGATGGCCCCCACCCACAATGGGCTGGGCCCTACCCCATCAATCACTGATTTTAAATAATTGCATACAGGCCTGCATACAACCTGGTCTTTGGAAGGCATTTTCTTAATTAAGGTTCTCTCCTCTCAGATGACTATAGCTTGTGTAAAATTGACATAAAACTATCCAGCATAATTTACTACTTGAAGAGCTAATGTCTGACCCATGGATAGGATACAAGTCTGAGCAGCAGATGTATTTGTGTATTATATATACCTCATATGTTCCTTGTATACAGCCTGAAGTTGACCTCATAAGACGCCTTAATATTCAGAGTTTAATGGCATGGAATCTTCCACTCATGGGATTATGTCAGAATTCAAAAGGTTACCAATTTTAGAGCACATTGGATTTCACATTTTCAGATTATGGATACCTAACCTATAACATTGGTGGTGTCAACTCTCTCTCTCTCTCTCATGCGTGCATGCGCACGCACACACACACACACATACACACACACCTTGACACCTTACCCTTCTACTACTAAGTTATGACAGAAGAAGAAGAAGAAGAAGAAGAAGAAGAAGAAGATGACAATGACTACAGACAAGTCTTTATAAAAAACAAAATCTCCCTTGAGAACCACTCCAAAACTACACACCAAGGAAAGGAAGGAGGGATTCTCAGAGGGAGCTTGGCCTCCACATTGAGGTGAAACACAACCCCAGTATGTTCCATATTTGCTCCCTGTATGACATGAGCTGCCTGAATCCAGGATTGTGGAAGGACGTTGGGACTTTGAAGTTCTGTTTCTTAGCCAGTCCTCGGTCTTTCACTTGAAGCAACACCTGACACATAGAAAGTCCAGGGTATGTAAATCACTGCTGGCTGGCTGAATGTACTCTGTAGACAAGGCTAACAGGATGCAGATACCCTACCAGGGCTTTCCGTGTACCAGGCCCTGGTCTTAGAAGTGAAGCCTTCTCTTCTACTACAGCAATAATAGTAACAGCCACAGCTGTAGGAATTGCTTGGTCCACCCAACCTCCCTCCACCCCTGGAGCTGCTGAACCTCTGGTATTTAAAGTGAAAGGTAAGACTGTGGGGCAGGCTACTGGCCCTGCAGCTGCCAATTTCATCTTCAAGAAGGGCCTCGTGATATCCACATGTTGCCCACCCCCCTGCTATGCCTGACATCAAGCCATTACACTCTCTGTCAGAAGACCTGATTATGCCACAGGGCACAGCTGACAGTTTTTCATTTTCTGAGTGAGGCTCCATGGGGTTTTAATTCCCCCTCCCTCCTGAGGTCCCCATCCCCTCTCATCTGAGTATTTCACCCACCCCTGGTCCTGCCATCTCTGTCAACATTACGGAGTAGGGGATACAGTGGCATTACGGTTGCCATGGCTAACTCTAACAGCTATATTGATTTCTTGGTTACATCTGCTTCAAAAGTACCATCGAGAATGGGCCCCTAAGGGTCTGGAAAGATAAAAGAGGAGAAAACATAAATGGACTTTTTTTTTCCCTTCAGGAAATAACTACAAACAAATTAGCACTTGTCCAGATTTGGAAGCACTCACTACAAGAGCCCCTGAGCTGCAAGCTAAGCCACACAGGACACAGGATGCACAATGCAGATAAAAACATCATGCCGAAATCTTGGAGAAAAAAAAAAGCGGTAAGTGGACGCACATACAGGAGGAAGAAAGTAGCAGATAGACTATAACAAGAAGACACTTACTGGCTGGGTAAAATGGAAATATTTACATCACAAATCACCCACCAGCAGCAGGGAGCTAATAACCTCTTTCCTATAGGATGGTGGTGAAGAACGTGAAAATCCCCAGCAGAATCTCTGCCACATACTAACACTTCCATTGATCTTCCTTTTAGACTGCAAAGGAGAAGGAGCTGCTCAAAAAGCAGCACGGCCTTAGCACCACAACTGCCAGGAAGGAGTGAAAAATGGGGAATCATCGCAACAATCTTTTATATTGCTAGGAACATGAGCAACCTGTCAACCGTATGCAGATCCTCTAAGACACAAAGAGCCAATAGCATAAGAAATACATGTGAGACACTTGGTTGTTGTCTATGTTCCCTTCTGCATAAGCCCAGAGTTAACACCAGTGGTTCCTTCATGGCTAATGCCATGGAGATCAAGATGCCCATTCTACCAAGAGACAAGCCAAGAGAATAAAGAAGAAATAGAAAGATGTGATATTTTGTATATGCTCGGCCCAGGGAATAGCACTATTAGAAGGTATGGCCCTGTTGGAATAGGTGTAGTCTTGTTGGAATAGGTGTGTCACTGTGGGTGTGGTCTTTAAGACCCTCATCCTAGCTGCCTGGATGTCAGCATTTGGCTAGTAGTCTTCAAATGAAGATGTAGAACTGTCAGCTCCTCCTGAACCATGCCTGCCTGGATGCTGCCATGTTCCTTTCTTGATAATGGACTGAACTTCTGCACCTGTAAGCCAGTCCCTGAAAAACTGCTGTCCTGTATAAGACTTGTCTTGGTCACAGTATCTGCTCATAGCTGTAAAACCCTAACTATGACAAAAGAGCAGGTGAATTGATCTAGGGCACTTACAAATCATAGGCAGACCTCAGTTGCCAGAGCAATAAGAGAATTGGTGAAAAGAGTACTCTTTGATCAAATTTCAGCATCCACATGCTTACACTAGAGGAACAAGCACTTTTACTCCATGGCTACATCCTTGAGATCAGTATCTCAGGTCAATGTCAGAAATGTCCCTGCCTCCTTGCATCTCTTGCTATTAGACCAGTGGTTCTTAACTTTCCCAATGCTGAGACCCTAAAGGCTCCTCATGTTGTGGAGACCCCCCCCAACCATAAATGTTTTCTTTGCTATCTTATAATTGTAATTTTCCTACCATTGTGAATTGTAGTATAAATATCTATGGTCTCAGGTGACTCCTATGAAAGTCACAGGTTGAGAACTATGATACTAGGCACTGATATGAGCACATCCAGGAGATGGTGGGACAAATTCAGCTCTGTGTGTCAGTAACATTAGCCGCTGTTGGGGAGTCTTTGATGAACTTACGGATGTTTCAAGAAACACAGATGAAAATTGCATCCTTTCTGACTGGTCAAGGGATACCTCCATGGGTCACCTTGGATCTGTTCAGCTGGCCTGGAGGAAAGTGGACCAGGAACAGTCCAGGCACAGCAACTATTAATATCCCTGTATAGTTGGGACTTTAGGTGATGTCAACTCACGCTGATTTAGTTGCAAGCAAAACAAACTAACAACAATAACAACAACAACAGATTCCTAGTGTGAGCAACCAGGGATAGAGTCAGAGTGAGAAATGAACATCATTCATTCAATATTTACTTCCTTATATGGGCCATCCCTTATATTAGGAACTGGACTTATGGCTGCTAACTCAGTAGAGAAAGGGAACATTGTTTTTTCTTTCAACTTAGTCACAGAGATACGAAACTGTAAACAGACTTTCTACATAGGAGAGGTAAGTCCAGTGAAGAGAGACAGAAAGGACTACAATGGATTGACAGGACAAGTAGGCATGAATGGCCAAGGCTACTAAATGGTTAAACAAATCAGTGGATGCAAGACAGAGGGGCCAGAAGGGGCACCAAGTGAAGGAACAACTTGTGTATCAGACCAACACTGTCATCAGCGGGTAAGCAACATGCTTTGGTCTGTGTATCAGACCAACACTGTCATCAGCCGGTAAGCAACATGCTTTGGTCTGTGTATCAGACCAACACTGTCATCAGCCGGTAAGCAACATGCTTTGGTTTGCTTGTGCTCAAGCATCTGGGTAGTAGCAACAACAGTGGTAATAGCAGCGCAACGATTGGGAGTGCTCAGATGTGTCCTGTGCACTTGACATAGTTCAAAGAGCTGTATGTGCATGGAGTCTTTCAATGTATATGCACGGCCTTCTTAGCTCAATCTTATAGCCAAGATACGAATCATTCCAAAGTCACCCAGTCTACAAGTGAATGTTAGAACCTGTCCCCCTCAGCTCTTGAGGATGACCAGAAAACCCAGGATTCAGTCTTGCAGGCAAGGAAGAAGTTGGTAAGAGAGGCCATAAAGGAGAGGCTTTTGAACATGACACTGTTGATAAAGACAGACAGGGCTCAGCATCTGCACTGACTGTGACACAGTCTGGATCCCAGGCAGATAGACTGTAACAGGTCTCTAATCCTAAGTGATGTCGAGGTGAAGGTAGGTTACTGTTTGGTAGGTTATCAAAGAGCAGGTGAACAAAGTCACCTTATATAAAGAAGCATAACTGCTAGAAGGTACAGACTCCTAAGGCAGCTTCTCTGGTATATCTGGAGCAGCAACAGAGAGTTGTTGTTGTTGTTTGTTTGTTTGTTTGTTTTCTTTTAATTATTTTCTCATATATTGCATTCTGACTTCAGTTCCCCTCTGCCCAGTCTCTTTCCCACCTCCTCTCTCCCCCAAATCTGCCCCCATCAAGCACCTCCCTTCAGAAAAGAGTAGGCCCGGAAAATTGGACATAGTACTACCAGAAGATCCTGCAATACCTCTACTGAGCATAAATCAGAAGATATTCCATCTGGTAATAAGGACACATGTTCCACTATGTTCATAGCAGCCTTATTCATAATAGCCAGAAACTGGAAAGAACCCAGATGTCCCTCAACAGAGGAATGGATACAAAAAATTTGGTATATTTACACAATGGAGTACTACTCAGCTATTAAAAACAATAAATATATGAAATTCCTAGNGGCCATCAGTGGGAAGAGAGGCCCCTTGGTCATGCAGACTTTATATGCCCCAATACAGGGGAACGCCAGGGCCAAGAAGTGGGAGCGGATGGGTAGGGGAGCAGGGCCGGGAGGGGGGAGGGTATAGGGAACTTTCTGGATAACACTTGAAATGTAAATGAAGAAAATATCTAATAAAAGTTGGAAAAAAAAAAAAAGAGTAGGCCTCCCAGGGACATCAAGCAAACAGGACATAACAAGCTACGAACTAAGAGCAGCCACATACCATCCTATCATGGCTGGTCAAGGCAACCCGGTAGGAGGAAAAGGACCAAGGGGTGGTTTTCTAAGGAGAGTGTATCTGTATCCTGGAATCCAGAGCCCAAGATCTCCCTAAGGGCTAGACACATGGCTGTGCATTACTGAAGATGGTAACAGACAAACGTTGCACACACAGTGAGATGTTCTAAAGTTCCTGCCAGCTGGTAAGAGGAGTACACACACCTCTTAGAGAAGAAGGCTCCTGCAAGAGAATGAACTGAAGGACCCAAGAGTTGTCTCTCTCCACTTCGGTTTTTTTCTCACTTTCACACTCAAACACAAAAGTACCTGAACACTGGCTCATATGAAAAGGCCTGGGAAAGCCCCTGGACCATTGGAAGAAGTGAAGGATGAAAGGGGGAAAGCACCTGGACTCAGCCCAGCCTGGTGCTGGTCATCTGCATGCCTATCACACCATGTCCTTCTGGGAAGACTACAGCTCCCAGCTTCCCTGCAAGGGGTCTTAGGGTCCTGTAATTAAGTTTGGGCCAATGGTGTATGAGCAAATGCTAAAGAGCCACTTCTAATCTTAGCCCTGTAAAGCATCCCACAACCTTGTGGCCTGTCATTTCTCTCGAATGGAGATGTTAAGAGGCCATACATTTCAAATGGGGAAGTTGCATGATGGGGGCTGCACAGCACTCAAAGGACCACAATGTGGTAAGCAAGAGACAGTTGCTATGCTAACCCACCGAAACTCTGGGGTCTGACTGTTGTTGCAACTGCAGGCGTTGAAACTGCAGGAGTGGCTCTTCAGTATTGCTAAGTGCATGGTCCACAGCCAGGCACCACTAGCCTCATCTGAGAGCTCATCTGCCACACAGGTTCTCAAACCCTATCCAAAGCTACAGAAGCAGAAACCGTACCATACACAGGGTCAACTGTGCTTTCAAATGACTGATGAGACCAAAATATGATATCCAGTAGCTTAAGATGAGCCTCAGTTTCCTCTTCTATATACTAAAGATAAGACTACCATCCTGTGGCAAATTGAACAATATACCATGTGGTGTGTTACAAGTGAAGAGTCTAGCTGGTAGCCAACAGTCAGGTGTCAGTCAACGTTAGCTCCTAATGAGCGCTTAGTCAGGTTCTGGGAGCCACAGGTCATAGGACTGCCAGGGAAGTAGTAGGTGATATAACATACCTGCCTGTGGACAGAGTGATAACACAGGGATTCCTGTCCTCGTCCAATCTCTTCCACCTGAGAGTTGGATCAATCTTTAACTCACTCACAGTGAATGGAATGTTCTGAGGGAGAAGTCTTTGACTATCTCAGTGCTGGCGTTCCTTGGCTTATGGTCATATCACTCCAGTGTCTGACCTTCTGCACTTGCCTCCCTCCTATTCTATCTTTTGTAAGAGCACGTGCTCCCTGGAGTATGCTGCCACGGTACCATCTGGATTGATCCAATCCCAGGAGCCCTAACTGTAAAAGTCTTGTTGGTCATGGTACTGATTTCCAGGATATAGACATTCATCGTGGAGTGTCATGATTTTGATGCAATAAAGGGTCCCAAAGCCAGAAATGGTCCATATTCAGCTTCATCTACCCCTGACCAAGGCAACTCCTCCCATGCATGACACAATGTAAGGGTTTGACATGAGATTTTTGAATAGAGAGGCAATAGTGTGTAACGGTAAAACTATGGGGCTTTAGAATTAGCTAAACCCAATTCAAACTTGAACCACTAACAAATGTGTAACGTTAAGGCAAATGACTCGGCCTCTCTGAAGCTCCCCATATCTCATGGGGATTTACAGGGGCTCAGCACTGTCTGAGCACAATGCACCTACTCAGGACCTGGGACTCAATGGGTCTGCAAATATGCTACACAGCAAGGGCTCAGAAAGATCCACCATTGTAACCTGCATTTCTGTGGCTGTCCTTGGTCACCACAAACTCTCAAAGTTCTAGTCATCTTGGGGGCTCTTTCCCTGCTCAGAAAGGACAAAGGTTGAGGGGAGAAAGGGCTCACAGAAAGAACTCACAGGTATGTCCTGACATTATCTACAAAGTTCATGGACAAAAACCGTGCTTGATAGAGTTATCATTGAACCTATCCCCTCCCCGACTCCCCAACAAGGCTCACAATTCCCTAGCACCCCGAGGCCAGTTCCCAGGCTATATGACGAAGCTCCTCTTAAGAGAATTCAGAAAGGCCCTTCTTTGAGGCAGCTATAGAGAAACTAGCACAGCCCACTGCCAATCTCCATGCTCCCAGATCAGGACTGTCTGCAAGCTTGCCTAGCCCCATCGTCATCACTCCTGGCTTGCTGTGCTCCTGTCAGCCTCAATGTGGAAATAGAAACACCTTCATTCAGACCCTTCTTCACATGATGCAGAGTCATGAGACACACTCCTGCAAATATGACATTCCCAGACAGATGGGAGCTGACCACATACGTGAATAATCTAGACTGTTTTATACACAGGGGTAAGAGGAGTTTATGTCATAAAGCCTGGGAGCTGGCCTCAGGGTGGTTGGGAATTGTGGGTCTTGTTGGGGGCTAAAGGTGGGGTAGGTTCAAGGATAACTCCATCAAGCACGGCTCTTGCCCATAAACTTTGGAGATAATGTCACATTGCAAGGTCTGAAGACAGGACATACCAGAGACAATAAAGTCTAATACTAGGCTTTTTAGAACTTCCAGGCACTGACTGGAAGAAAATATTTGCACCAACAACAAGTGGTAGGATACATAACATAAAAACTTCTTATACTTATTGAAGGAGAAACCTTTCCAATGCAGGAGACACTTGGGTACATCCACACAGAGGAGGCATGCACTCGAAACAGGGGCCAGCCTGCAGTCATTAGCCATGAGAGAGATGGAGATTACCACTCTAGTGAAAGGCCATGTCACACCCACAAGAGGGATCAAGTTAAGATTGTCAATGCCAAGTACAGATGGAGACATTGGGCAACTGAAGGTCTCAGTCTTGGGGGAGTGGAAAATAATACAATCACTTGGAGAAACTGGTTCTTGCTTGCAGAGCTAAAAATACAGTTTGCATATGACCTAACGTTTCCATTTCTAGGTATTTCCCCAACACATATGTTCAGAAAAGGACTTGTGCTTGGAAGCTCATGGCAGTCTTATTCATTGTCACCACACACTAAAAACAACTGCATGTCCTTTCATAAGGGAAGAGTAGACAGTGCAGGGGAGTCAGGCAGTGGAATCGTCAACATCTGTGAAGAACGGCTGATAATGTATACCATGTAGGAGAATCTCAGAAACACTAAACCAGACATAAAACAATAAAAATGGGCCCAGTTCTAAGAATTGTTATGGCGGACTAGGTGAGTTCCCAGTGACAGAAATCAAAGTAATAATCTCTGTCAAAGTAGGGAGGGAGAGAAATCACAAATACCCATATGGGAATTGTGTGAGTTGAAGGACAAACCCTATAGTCCTGCTTGGAATGACAGGATATGGGTGTATATAGATGTAAGGCTCAATAAATTATATACTTCGAATCCTCATGCTTCTTGGAAGTGCTGGACTCCCAGCAAGAACCACGATGCCAGGACAGAAATTAGAACTTAAAAATTGAGCCGGGCGTGGTGGCGCACGCCTTTAATTCCAGCACTCGGGAGGCAGAGGCAGGCGGATTTCTGAGTTCGAGGCCAGCCTGGTCTACAGAGTTAGTTCCAGGACAGCCAGGGCTACACAGCAAAACCTTGTCTCGAAAAACCAAAAAAAAAAAAAAAAAAAAAAAAATGGTGATAGTTTGGGAAAATCTCCCTCCTAAACTGAGCTATGGCCCTCATTAATTTGGTAGCTTCTCTGAGAAATAGCAAGTCACCCACAGTATTCCTGGGCAAAGCCGACTCCCCTACCCTTAATTCCTTCTGATTTAGATGGAAAAACAAACAAAAAAACCTGTTTAGCTGACACAGGCACATTTCTAGTAGGAAAGGATGGAGACTGTGCTTTAAGAAGAATGGAAACAGGCTTTTTAAGCCCTAAAAGATTTGGCTTGCATCAGTGGTCCACAAGACCAAGTTGCTGAGGTGGGAACTTAGAAGCTGTGTGATGGAACCATTAGCATGAGGACCAGACTGGTCTTATAAGCAGTGAGCTCTCAAAGGAAGAACAGTGTTCAAGAATCTTAAGTCTAAAGTGGAGGACTCCATCCGGTCCCTCCCCTTGAAGCCCAGGACACATTGCAGAAGAGGGGCAGGAAAGACTACTACTGGAGTCAGCTGGGATTATCAGCACCAGAAGAACAGAATATGATCCACTACATCAACGAAGGGTCCATATGGGCTCACAGAGTCTGGAGTGCGAGCACAGGACCTGAATGGGTCTGCACTAGGTCCTCTGCATGTGTGCCATGGCTGTCAGCTTGGTGGTTTTGTGGAACTCCTAATAGCAGGAGCGGGGTATGACTCTGACTCTTTTGCCAGCTCTTGGGAATCGTTTCCCTCCAGTTGGGTTGCCTTGTCCAACCTTGATATGTGGGCTTTTGCTTTGTCTTATTGTATCTTGTTTTGTAGTGTTTTTGTTGTTGTCTCTTGGAGGCCTGCTCTTTTCTGAATGGAAATGGAGGAGGAGTGGATCTGGGGAAGAAGGGAGGTGGCAGCGGGGGGTGGGGGGCAGAGGGGGCTGGGAGGAGTGGAAGGAGCAGAAACTGTGGTCAGGTGATCAGGATATGTTGCATGAGAGAAACAGTGAGTGGGATGTAAAGTGGATAGGTATAATTGATTCATTAAAAAGAATCTGGGGTCAATGCTCACCCCTACCCCCATTCCATTCCTTTACCAGCTTTATTAGTATACTGCCTCTACATATTTATCTTTTTGGAATGTTCTGTCCTCTTCACATACTGTGTCTCACTGCTCCTGGTGATAAACACTGTTTATGGCTGCAGCTGAGACTCCCTGGACAGGCATTGGCAATTGCTGGGGTTTGCTTCCAATGCTGCACCCTCACCTCAATGAGCCCCACCCCTCTGGCATGGGAGAACAGTCAATTTCTCCCATTCATGGCTCCCAGTTACTGCCCTATGTGATTATGATCTGTCTATTTCTCACATGGTGCAAAGTCTTCTCCTTGGAGACCTACAAGCATACCTGCAAAGCTGCTGAGACTAGCCAGCAGGGCATCCTCCTGGCACCATACCACTGAGTTTGAAGTGTACTTCTTAGGTTTCCACAGCTGGGGGCCATTCTTCCTAAACGTATAGAGATGCCTTCTGTGATAGCTTGAGTAAGAAATTCTCTCTCTCTCTCTCTCTCTCTCTCTCTCTCTCTCTCTCTCTCTTTCACACACACACACACACACACACACACACACATCAGCTCAAGTATTTGAAGACTTGTTCCCTGGTCAGTGGTGGTGTTTGGTAGGTTCAGGAATCACAGCATTATTGGAGAGAGTACATCACTGAGAGAGAGGACTTTGAGATTATACAACTTCATTCTATTCCCAGTTCACTTGTTCTTCCTCACACTTGTGGTGAAGCTATGATTTCTTAGCTTACCCTTCCCAGAAGCCATGCCTGCCTGCTGTAGTACCTCCCCTTCAAAATGGACTCTTAACCCTCTGGGACCATCAGCCCAAATAAACTCTTTCTTTATCACATTCGTGGAAAATTAACAGTACACTTACTTTTGCATGAAAAAAACTGCCCACGGCTTCTTTTAAAGAGGGTACTATTCAGCTGAGGGTTAGGAAGAAAGAGAGAAAGAAAGAAAGAAAGAAAGAAAGAAAGAAAGAAAGAAAGAAAGAAAGAAAGAGGAAAAGGAAGGAAGGAAGGAAGGAAGGAAGGAAGGAAGGAAGGAAGGAGGGAGGGAGGGAGGGAGGGAGGGAGGGAGGGAGGGAAGGAAGGAAGGAAGGAAGGAAGGAAGGAAGGAAGGAAGGAAGGAAGGGAGGGGAGGAGGGAAAAGAGAAGGGGGAAAAGAAGAATGAAGAGGAGGAAGAGGAGGAGGAGGAGATTTCCCTCTTACACAGGAGCAAGCAGATTGGAGTTGCAAAGGACCAACATTCTAGGACTCAAGGGCGCTTCAGTAGGCTTCAGAAGAAACAAGAAGGACCACCCTTCTGTGCTTTCTCTTTGCCTGTGAGTCAGAAGTCAGGGCAGGGTTGAGATGTATGGATCTCAGTCACAGAGTGGGAGCCGATGTGTAGGAGGCCCCGTGGTCAGAGCAAGCAGCTCTGAATTACTGTACATGGAACAGCATTTGTATTTCTCTGAAGGGGAAAGGACCCACTGTTTCATTCTCAATGCAGCTTGTCAGGTTCCCAGGCACAGCTACATAATAATGAGCAAGGCCCATGTCAAATGAACATATGTGTTCAAAGAAGAGAAAACAGCTTCTTCCTCCTCCATGTTCTTGACTTGTTATGGTGGGTTGGGCTTCACAATTAGATGTCATGCTCTCTCACAGCCTAGGGGACATTTGAGGAGAGAAACAGGTCCTCATAGATGTGCATAGCTGACCCTAGAGAGGTACTTGGAAACCCATTCTGGTCTTGCTGGGCTTAGGGACAGAAGGCAGGTTCCATTCCACCTGGGGGCCAGGTGGCAGGGCACATGGGAACCTGTTTATGAGAGGAAGAAAAGAGGAAAAAAAAGGAGCCTCAACAATGAAGCACAGAAAACAATCAGTAATTTCTCAATAAGATGGCCACCACAGATCAATCAACCCCACGCGTAACATCATCTCATTTCTAGTGTCGTTTTGACGAAATGTTATGAGCCTTATTGTTTACTGTCCCACCAACCTAGGTCCAAGGTTTCGTTTCTCTGCCTTTGGCCACACTTTTTGGGCAGCATGCCCTTCAGACCATGTTCTGCTTATTAGGCTAGCCTCTTGGCAACCATGGACTCTTGCCATGTTTCATATGCCCTTCGTTGTCTCACGTGCCATCCAAGAAGGGTGTCTTTAATCTCATACAAGCCTGGGAGGAGACCAAGCTTACCAGCACATTCTCACATGATGAGAGGACAGACAGAGGCATGGAGACATTTAAAAAAAAAAAAAAACAAAAAAAAAAAAACCTCTATGCTCACCACCTCAGCTCATGGGCTATCCCAAAACTGGGATTCCAACCCATTCACCCACAGAGCCCACTTACCAAGTGCTTTGCACAGTATGAAGCCCAGGAGGCAGTGAGAAATGGTTTCCTTTATTTCATCCTTAAAATAGACCAAAGGGGTTGGGCCTTCCATTCTCTGAGATCATTTTAGGCAGTGAATGTAAGAACTCGGAGAAACTTGCCCAAATCCCTTCTCTCATCCACCAGTCCTCAAACAGTGGAACTGACTAACAGAGAGGAGTGCATCTGGGCTGTGAGAGGCAAAGGGTTGAGCAGCAAGGGCTTGTGACAAAAGGGCCCTGCATAGATAAATACTTTGCAAATCTGGCTTCATACAGAATGTGAAGGCTTGGTTTTAAGAGATGTGAATGTGGCAGCAACTATGACCCCGGGATGCTAAGATCATAGATTATCCAGACCAGATGTCAGCCTGGCTATGGAATTAAATTCTCAGTTCAATGTAAGAAAACCAAAGCAGTGGGAAGGAAGTGGCTTGCCCAATACTCCTCAAGTACAGCTTGGGGACCAGACAACCCTGAGAATAGGGAAATGGTGAAGTCTTGTTGAACAGATGTCAAAATTGCCATGTTTATAAATCAACTTGCCCAAACCTTTCTGGCAAGCAATGGGACAGCCATCATTTCTTGCGTGAGCTAAGACCTAACAATGATGCCCTTTTCAAACATCTGAGTTACAAGTTAAAAAACAAACAAAACAAAAAACAAACAAAACAATAAAAAAGAATAAAACCTACTGTCTTTAGAATTTGACAGAACTTCATTTGAAAAATGTCTCCATCACTAACTGGCTATGTGGCCATAAGTAAACTAATTTCCCTAAGATACTATTTCTTCACCAGCAAAGAAGCACTAGTGAGATCACCAAAGTTTCTGGACTTTACAATAGAAGTTCCAGAGCAGGAACATACTTCATGGACAAGCTGGCACACAGTAGGTGTTCGCCCAAGGCCTTTGAAAGCATCAGTAACTGAGTCAGATAGGTAGATAGAGCTTTAGCAAGGTCCTATCTGCAGGAGGATGTATACATCTCTGCCTAAAGCTCATGGAGGAAAACCAACCAAATGTAGGGAAGCCTGAGATGGGTCACTTCCCACTGTGACCCAGGAAAGCAGGCGGGGAGGTCCGAGATGGGAGGCAAAGAGGGGAAGTTGAAGAGGAGGGTTAAGTATGAGAGAATTTCCATTTCTGGAGGTTTTATTTTTGTTTTTTTGGTTTTTTTTTTCTTCTATTTAAAGGCTTGCTCTCTGATTGATGAACCCCATTTCGGGTCCCTGTTCTTAGCAGGAACCCATATCCAGTAAGAACCAACTTGCTTGGAAAGTCCACTGGGGTACTATGGCTCTGGCCTGGGCTCACAGATTCGGTGCCTTAATTTGAATAAAAGCACTTAGAGGATTTCCAGGGGAAACACCAGGGCGGCCTTCTAACTGCTGCTGATCTTGTGACACACAGAAAGTCCAGAAGGTTCTTCTTGGATGACTTTACTCAGCAGATATGTGCTGGTGTCCCACCCCTGCTAGGCTTGGGCTCTGCCAGGGAACCATCCTGGACATCTTCCCAGCCAAAACCCAGGAGGGGCCATATATACAGGGATCAAAGGTTATGCCTCTGGACAGGTAAGGGCTCTTATAAGAATGAACCTTTCCAGGGACAGCAGGATGTCTAGGGGACACTTGATTGGGAGCAAGTGGTGTCTTGTGACTGCTATCACAAAGTGCCGACATCTGGGTGACTTTAGACAAACAGAGATGAACTCTGAAAACAATGTGTGAGCAGAGTCCTGTTCTTCCTGAATCCACAGGGAACACCTCTTCTTCATACCTGCTAGATCCTGCAGTCCATGGCTAGTGGAAGCATCAGCTACATTCCCACCTCCCACTTCCTATAACCTTCTCACCATATGTATTCTTCAGTGCAACCCCAGCTGAACTTAGCATCTACAAAGGTCACATTCACAGGTCCTGAAGGTTAGGATTTGACCTTACCTTCAGGGGTGTTAACAGTTAATCATTATTATCTTGGCTGCATTTACAATCCCTGAGAGGCTGACCACATTCTGGGATTGTCTAAGGGTCACAGAAAATTAAGCAAAGAGGAAGACTCCAATCAAAGGGGGATGTTGCTGGAAGACCAAACTTTTACCTTTCCCCACATCTCATCTGCTTGGTTTAAGCTGTTCTCCACCTGCCCTTTAATGATAGACTAACTCTTCCCACACCATACACTGAAATAAATTCTTTCTCCTTTAAGTTTCTGTCAGGGTTTAGTAACAAAAGCTATCTCAGACAGGAAATCAGTTCCACACATTACACACAGAGCAACAGAGTGGCATCGGGAGTGGCAAAGCCCAGGCCAGGCAGGAAGAAGCCAACCTGTCCCAAGCTGGGTAGGAAGGGAGTCCCGTGGGCAGCAGGCAGCTCATGCTGTACCAGGAGAGGGAGGAGAGAATGACAAAGGAACTGACCAGCTCTTCCTCCTCTGATAAAGACGATCCTTGGTCCTAGCTCATACTGGTGTTTGTCCCAGAGAGGAGGCTGTCTTGACAGGGAGTCTTATACCAGGTTCTTCCACACTTTAAAACAACACCCCACTTGTGATTGAGCTGACACTCTATGGCTTTCAGATGGGAGAAAATTGTTCCCAGCAGTAAAATCGAGACTGAGGATAAAGTGTACCTGTGACATCCTGGCAAACATCAGAAGAGAATAGGGAGCATCCTTCTGTCAAAAAAAAAAGTTGGGTATCTTGGAAACAGATACAGGAGCAAAGGGTTTTATGTCAGATATAAATGTTTCTCTTCTGGGCAGGCTTCTTCCGCTCTAAGGCTACCCCCTATTCATTCCCAAATAGCTATGTAGAGCATCTCTTATGTGCACTTCTTCCTGACAGACAAGCCAAATCTCTGTTTCCTAGAGATTATTGGACCATGGGCAGAAGAAATGGGCAGAGTAGCTCAAACATGTGAGGCACTTGAAAATTACCAAGCTCACTAGAGAACAGTAAAGCTACCCAGAGGACCCACGGGCATCATCAGATGCTGGGAAGTCTGAGTGTTATCATGGGAATATTGTTTATCTGGCCCAGAGGAGGAACTGAGCAATGAAAGGAGAGAGGAGTCATCATTTACAAAGAACCTAGGGCAGAATTCTACCCTGAACTGCAGATAGCGGGGAGAGAGAGCAGGATGACATCAAGGAGATGGCAAGCCAGAGTCCAGAGTGTTATGATTACTGAAGGCTCATCTTTGTAAAATTCGAGAAACTTAGGGCTTAAGAAGCTGTTGGGGTCTTGTAGTAGGACTTCCATTTTTGAAAATTGCCTAGTCTTGCCTTAAGAATAACCATTTAAAGGTAAAGCAGAAACAGGAACAAGAATCCAATGGCTGTGTTAATAATCTAGGCAAGGAGAACGTGGCTGGGCCATGGTAGAAACGGGAGAAATGTGAAACTGTCATTTTGGATACGTTCTGCTCATAGATTGGACATGTAAGAGGACAGTCCAAGAAGGGCTTATTCCAAACTCTAATAGGGACTGAAAAATGCAGGATCAGGAAAATGCAAGAGAGGAAATGGAGAAGACCTTCAGTATCTGAGGCCATAAGACACTGAGCAGAAGCACGAAAGAAGCAATCGGGGGACATTTGACAGAAGTCAGGCCTGACAAAGGAATGTTCCAAGTACTTGACTGCAGATAGGAGAGGGCATACGAGGATCAAAGCTATGGATAGGAACAATCTGGAAGACAGACAAGGATTTGGGTCTTAAGAAGTCAGTTTTCTTCCCATAGTGCTCCAACTGGGATTTTAGGTAGGTTGTCTCCCTGTTTTCATCCCCAGACTCCTCTAGGACTCAAAATAACAGCTCACGGCTTACCATCTCCAATCTCTGAATTCTGGTATCAGCTTCACTAACGTTTAAGTTCCTGATGCTGCCGGCTAGAAGGAATCCCGTAAAGACAGGCCATGCCTTGAAACTAACTTTTTTTAGAACACAGTGGTCTTCTCTGTAGATTATCTTATTTTTCTCTGCCACATTGCCCCAAATCCCTTGGATTTCTGGGCTTCCACTATTCTAAGCAAATCTTTGAGTGTTCCCAGTCCCAAGGCATACACAGTCACACTGCTCCAGTCCCTTCTTCAGACCATTCTCCATTCAGAAGTGACAGTGATTTTTAAAATAAAAGCTTAGTGTCTCTCACACCTGTGGGCCTACCTTCCATCTCCCTATAGCGCCAGCTCCTTCAAACCTTGGCTTCACTATCCTGTCCCCAGAAAGAGACTCGGCTGGATCCCATGCCGCATGGATGTGTTCTGCTTTAATTCTATTTCCCTTCACTGCTTATCTTTGTTCTTTTTAAACACAAGTTAGTTGTCTCCTTATGTTTCATCTGAAATTTGACTCGGATCTGTGTCGGCCACTGGCCACGTGCTCAGCCGAGCAGAGCCTCATCCATCTTGTGTCATCTTGTGTCATTGTGTCGATCACCAGAACCAAGCTGGTGGTGAACCAAGAGCAGGTGTCCAGGTGCTATTTAAATAATTGCACATTTGCATAAATATGTAAAATACTTAACAAGTCTTTTTAAAGAAAGAGGAAAGAAAAAAGGAAGGAAGAAGGAAGGGAGGGAAGGAAAGAAGAGAGAAGGGAGAGAAAGAAAAAATAAAGACAAAAGTTTAAAAGGAGGGAAGAAAGGGTAGGGAGGTGAGCAGGAAATGAGGAAAGAAGGAAGAAAGGAAGCAAGGAGGGAAAAGTAGAAAAGAAAGAAGGCTAATTTTGCTTATTCGAATATTCTTTAGTGATTATATGTCACTCTTTTTTTTTTATTGGTTCTTTTATGTATTTACATTTCAAAATTTATCCCTTTCCCAGTTTTCCCTATGCAAACCCCCTATCTTGTCCACCATCTCCTCTGCTTCTATGAGGATGGTCCCCCATCCACCCACCCACTCCTGCCTCACTGCCTTAGCATTCCCCTATGCTGGGGCCTTGAACCTTCACAGGACTAAGGGCTTCCCCTCCCATTGATGCTATATGTCACTCTTGAAGGAAGAAAAAAATGATTGACATTCTGTTTCTGGGTATAGAGAAAACTGAAGGAGGCTGACTATCGAAGGGGAAAGCATTGAGTAAAGAAGGCTTCCAGCAGAGGAAGGCCTGGAAAAAGGTGGTCCCTGCAGGCTAGGAGGACATTTCTTCTGCTATGTGTTCACAGTGACCTGGACAGTATTCCAAGACCCATCCCTTTCAGAGAGAGAATGATGACATTCCACCAGGATTCTTGGGAAGATTTGCCTGGCAGTCTCTGAAAGAGGCCTCTTGGATTCTATTTCCTTCATTCCAAAGTGTCCCTGGAAGCTCTCTGCCTCGGAAGACCCAGGAGGAGCATGTGGCTCTGTGTCACCATGTGTTACCATATTTGGATGATCAGAGGGAGAGGGCCTGGGAGGACAGCCAAACTGTTCTTTTCTGGGTGGCCCTAAGTGAGTCACTTCACCTCAGAACTCTAGCTGCATGTAAACTGGAGTTCTGATTCTCTTTCCCTGTATACCTCTAAGAGGGCAAGAATAAAGATATTGTTTTCTAGAAAGCAGCCACTCACAAACACTAGTGATACAAGTCCTGCAGGACTAGAATCCAGTGCAGGAGTTCATGTCTGTAATAGGAGTAAAAACAAAACAAAACAAAACAAAACAAAACAAAACAAAACAAAACGACAGTGTTCTTGATCACAGGTCCAGGACCTCTGAAGTTCCATGGCCAGGGCAGAAGCACAAGGGATCCTATTCTCAAGAACTTCTCATTGGAAGCTTTATCCTACCTGCAAAAGTGTTCTCAGAGTAAGCCACCCTCTCCACACTCAGAAACAGTTCTAGATCATTTACAATGGACCACAAATGAGACAGAGGAAGCTCACTGATCACCTGAAAATCTTGACTGGCCAACCAAGCTAAGCCTTGAGCTTGGCTCCTGCCCTGAGTCTCAGATCTGGGGTTCTCAGTGAGTTCTGTAGGCTATAGATATCCCTGTGTAGTCTTGTGCTAGGGGTGGAGGAACTTGAGAGCGTATTGTTCTGCTCTGGGTGGAAAAAAAGAAAATTGTCTAATACCCATGTTGTGCTGTGACTGTGACCCATAGGATTGCTTGACTAGCAACAGGACAAGCAGCCTCCAGGACTAGATCTCAAGGTACTTCACAGATGCTTCTTAGCCTAGGAAGATGTCCCTCACTAGGCCAGAAACAAGGTCCTATCTAATTAGCTCTCAGTGGTGGCTGCTGACCATTATAGAGTAAGAGCACATAGCAGAGATCTTTAAACATCTCACATCCAAACTATAGTAGAGATTATAGACGTTATTTAACAACTCTGTTGTGCTCTGGGCAATGAACATCTCATGCCTCAGCCTCCATGAGAACCAGATTGGTTGACATTGTTGTGACCATTTTAACCATGGGGGAGTTGACTCCAAGAAGACCAAGGTGCTTAAGATGATGTCATTTGGGATGCTGGGAAAGAAGAGCACACTGTGCATTCTCTATTCTCTTATGGATTCTGTCCTGGACTTCCGAGCATCCCAGCCTTTGAATCTATGAAGTAAACTCTACTGTGTTATGTCCATTTTAGTTCCCTGGCCCTAAACCTCTTATAGGGCATATGTTCAGTCCCTAAAGAAAAGGCCAGCAGTTAACAGGTGGGTTCAGTTTCCTTTTAGACAGAAATGAAAGTAACACCTTACAAAGGAGAACAGGGCCAGGGCAGAATTAAAAGGATGAAATTAAGTGACTTCGAAACTCTTAACTATCATAGAGAAAGCATGCAAAATATGGACTTCCAGGTGACCAGCTCATTGCTGATTTCTGACTTATAATTGCCCTAAGAACCTGCACAAGAGAAAACAAAATCCACGATCACTGTCAGACAAGGTGGCCTTGATATTCGAAACAGGAGCCCAAGTTTTGTAACCAAGTGCCACATAGTTTTTATTTTAGGCTTCACATCCATACCTCTCTCATGACTATTAAACTTTACCAGTACGGGAGCAAAGAAGCCCGACGACATCATATAAAACTATGGACACCGCCATGTTCCAATAAAATTTTAAGGCAAGCACAGGTGGAGGAGCTGTAATTAGTCAGACCCTGGTTTAGAACGGGCACAGAAAACTATCCGAGAAGATTGTGCCAGGGACTCCGAAGACTCTAGTAAGTCTTCCAAAACAAGTGTTTCCCAGTCAGTCGCCACAGCCCAGGCCCTATTCTAGGCTCTGGGATTCAGCACATGGAACACGGGCAGGAATTCTATTCATACCCCTCACCAGGAGAAGCATCATCCGTGCTCCTCTGATAGGGAACAAGGATGCTGATAGAGAACATGCTAGTGCTCATGAGAACAGCGCTGGGCCTCCAGAGAAAACCCTGAGCACGAGATCTTAGAAATTCAGGCCACTTCTCAGAGCATAATCAAGACCCAGTTCCATCTGAGGTAAGAGGACCTCTATTGTAGATTGTTCTTGAGCTTCTTGGGCTGGTGCCTTTGCCAGGAAGAAAGAAGTAGAGGACACTTCCAACCTGGGAGAAGCCCAGAAGAAGCTTGTCTCCAAAGAGAACTTGTCCCTTGTATGAATGACGCAGACATCCAGAGGACAGGGAGGGCTGGAAGTCCACTTAGCTGAAGATTTGGAACTGACAGACATAGCCCTGCCTGAAGGCTAGCTAGGTCTTTGTCCATCTTAAGATGGCTTGGATTTGTGAAAGGAATTCTGATAGGAAGAATCTAGAGACCTGCCTGGAAACCTCTGGGAGTTTGACATACACTGTGCCGCACACAGTAGACAGCTATGCCCCTGTTTCTGTGTCCAACTCCAGACTATGGCCAGGCAGGACATGTCATGGCTGGTCAGCATGGTTTTAACTACATAGTTGAATCATTAAACAAGAGCAAGAGCTATGGACACCATGCTTATATAACACAGACAGAATGAAGACAGGGAAACTGAGGCCTGGAAGCCACTAGGGATCTCTGCCAATAACAATGCTCCAGGCACCATACTAAACTTTTTCTGAGGATAACTAAGGATATTGAATCCTCACACAATGGCACAGTGTGCTCTTATATGTCATTGTCTTAAGTGTTTTATTCTATTGCTCCGATAAATACCACGACCAACAGTAACAGAGAGGAAAGAAGGGTTTATTTGGCTTACATGCTTGTATCAGTCATTCGTTTAGGAAATTGAGGGCAGAAACTCCAGCAGGAGAAGAGACAGAGACCATGGAGAAGACCTGCTTACTGGCATGCTTAGCTTCCCTTCTGATACAAGCCAAGACCCCATGTCTAGGGGATGACACCACCCAGTGAGGGAAGCTGTCCTGCATCAATTAGTAATTATAAAAAGGCCTTGCAGACACGCCTACTGACTAATCTAATATAGGCAACTCATTCAGCTGAGATTCCTTCTTCCCAGGTAGTAGGGAATATCAAAGCGACCAAAAAGCAGATAGCACAGTCATGTGTGCTGTAACCTATATTATTAGTCAGTGTGTTGTAGGTGTGACCGTGGTTAGAAACCTTAAGCATGAGCCATTTCCAGGGTTCTTCTTGCTCTCCTTGTGAAAAGGAGAGCGAGGGTGAACTCAGGCTGGTTAGCACCACCAGTCTTTTCCCCCAACACACTCAGGTCCTTTAATATTTGACTCTTGTTGGAAAACCACACTGGAGAGCCGAGTCTGTAGGAAAAAGAAAGTGGAGAAGGTAAAAGAATTAGTCTTGGAGGCACTGAAGACCTAAGCTTTTTCCCTTCCAGTCTCCCAGAAGGGGAAAGAAGGGAGGGAGGGATTTGCTAGAAGACTTAGGGACGGTTCTGAATAAAGGTTTGCATGCTTCTCCAGAGTGCAAACAATGCTAGCTAGGGACAGTCCTCTGGCTCATGGGCACACATGCTTAGCAGGCAGGGAGGCGGGGCTGGATGGAGCTGGACAGGACCCAGCACACAGCTTTGTATAATGAGCTCAGTCAGCCCTGTGGGGTCACTCCAGAACACCAGGGCAACCTCCGTACCAGAAAAACAAACTCATGATCCCTGGCCAGACAGGCACCATCCAAAGAGTAAACAGGAGTGATCACACCCCAGGGACCCCCCAATACTCCTCCCTGTCCTGCTGGGCTAATAATAATCTCAGTGGCTAACATGCACTGTGGATTAATGTGTCAGGCACATGGGCTCAGGGGCTTGTATACACCTTTTTAACCATCAGAAAGCCCTTGATGTGAGTAGACAGGAAAAATAACTTCCAGCATTCTGCAGTAGCATATAGTAAAGAGGAGCTACAACATATCACAAGAGAGCCAGGTTGTGTTCATTTCCATACACAATGATGTTTTTGAGATGCTTGACAGACCATTAGCCTGACCCCAATTGTATGTTTGCATGTATTGAGATGCCTTACCACACCGATAAATATACACAGTTACCATAAAGTATGGGAAGTGATTAAAAAATATCCATTTTATAAGTGAGAAATTAGGAATCATGGGTCCCCTAAGCTCTGTAATAGTAGAACATAAGTGAGACTCTAGGCTGCTCCAGTGACTGCCACGTGCAGTTGGGTTGCTGGAGCTGGCACAGTGAATGCATATATACAGATCTTGAATAAGCATGTCACTAGGCATCCTTGTCTCATTGGTAAAATGGGACTACAGGTCCTAGGCTGGCATTGTGAATGGAGATGCAGCTGTTCATAACTGACAAGCTTCCTGTAGTTCCTGTGTAACTTGTGTGGGATCTCAGGCTCACAGCCTCTGACATCTCCCGCACTGTGGGATGAAACTAACTTTGGACCTGAAGCTTCCCCTGGGCTCCCACAAAGATCCACCCCAGCCCTGGACAGTGCTTTCAATTTCAAGCCTAACAGTGGTTCCCTAGGTCTTGTAGGAATGTGTGTTCAGTTCCTGGTTACCCCTCCTACTCCAGCATTTTTTGCCCTTCTGTTCTTTCACCTTATTTTGCATGAGTGTATTAAAATATCCGTATTCCCTTGTGCAAACATTGAAGGGCAGGGCAATCCTTGTATCCTTGAACTATAACAAAAATAAGTTAGAGACTGAATGCCATGTCTCTATATCCATGTGATACAATCCTGACCTCCATTGTTCTGTGATGTGTGTGTGTGTGTGTGTGTGTGTGTGTGTGTGTGTGTGTGTGTGTGTGTGTGCTTGTGTGTGCATGTGTCTGGGTAGGCTCTGGGTGGTGTGTTAATTGCTGCTGTGTTACTATGACAGAGTACCTGCAGAGTAGCCTGGGGGAGGGGATGTGTTTATTGTTGGCTCATGATTTTAATGGACTTTCCACCTTTATAAGAGAAAGAGGCACAGTGGTCGGTGGTATTCATGTTGTGAGCAGCAGCTTTCGTCAGATCAGAAAGCACAGAGGCCTAGTGACTAGGTTCAAAGCACACCCCTACTGACCAACTTCTTCTAGATAGGCAATACCTCCTTAAGGCTCCAGTGACCTGAATGATCTGTCTGGTAAGGTCGCACTCTTGGATGGGGAACAGCATTTACACATAAGCCTATTGGTGGCTACATGTCAGATTTGAACCATGATAGAAGCTCTATATCATTGTTTGTTGTTGTTGTTGCTGCGGTAAGACATCATGACTAAAAGCAACTTAGAAAAGGGACTGTCATTTTGGGATAAGTTCCAGACAGGGATTCCACAATGCTAGGGAGTGGGAGACAGAAAGATCACATCTTTATCCACACCCAAGAAGCCAAGAAAGAAAACTGTAAGTTTTAAACTCAACAGTTCAAAACCCCCCAAGCCTTGTGACATTCTTCAGTCTGTCAAGGCTGCGATTCCTAAAACATTCCAAAGCAGTGCCAACCAAGAAATATCTGAGCCTATGGGAGGGGGTGGGGTGGGGGTGTGTGCCCGGGAGCATTATTCAACTTCAAGTCAACATGGTTGATTAGAACATGCAATTGAAGCCCTTGTGAATAGGATATGTATCTTTATAAAAGACACTCCTTAGCCCTTCTGCTAAAGACTGAGAGCACAAAAATTACATGGTTTTCTGTATAAGAGAAAATGACTTCAGAAGACATTGCGCCTGACTTGATCAAAGGTATATCTGTGAGAAATAAATTCCTGTCATATGTGAGCCACCAGTTCATGGCTTTCTCTGGGACAGCATCTCCAGAACTTGGGACAGTGACAGGAGGCCCTGGAATAAGTATCATGTGAATGCCGTAGGGGAAGAGACAGAGTCATAATACAGCATCTCCTCATTCATGTGAATGAATCCTCCTCTAGCAAATATCTAGCTGTTTTCTCTTGGTCCTGGCTGTCTGTTTAGAGTTCCTGGCATTTTCTTCTTATTTGGTCACATGGAGGACACATTGGCACAGAGTCTGTCTCCTGGCCATGACTTTTCACCCATTTGGATGTTGCCTTTTCTGATCCTGAGGACAAACTATAAGAGATGATGTTCTATGAAACTGCTAGTATTGCTACTCCCAAACCCAGAAGGGAGAGAGAGAGAGAGAGAGAGAGAGAGAGAGAGAGAGAGAGAGAGAGAACAGCAGCCCTGCGTCCTAGGGTGGGTTTATTTGAGTATCACAGCAATAAAAGAACACTTTTCTTCACCAGCAAAACTTCATCAGGCCAAATACCCAGGCTCTCATGATGGATATTTATGGAAGACTCCACCCCAAACTGTAGAGCAAACATTCTTTCAACTGCACATGTAACATTCAGTATGGTGTACCGCATGCTGAGCCATTCTGGAAGTCTGCAGCAACATGGAAGGAGGCAAATTCAAGCACAGTGGCTTTCTAAGTAAGAGTCACAGGAAGATTAGTAAGGCACACAACTGCATTTGTTTGTGAGGTTATTTCTAGACACCATTCATAGAGAGGAGAAGCCCATCCCCTGAACTGGAAAGGCACCGTCCATGGCCAGGGAGCACAGATGAAACAAAGGGGGAAGAAATCAGTTATTATAGACAGTCTATTTCTACTTCCTGGCCATCATAGAGTGGGTAATTTCACTCTATCACATGCTTTTGCCGCCATGGTGCTCTTCTGGGACACTAGACCATGTCAACAAAGCCAGCCAACTGGACTAAAAGCCACGAGGCCAAAATCAGTCTTTCCACCTTGACACTGCTCACTTTAGGAATTTATCAGACTGATAAAAAAATAATTCAAGCCGGGCGTGGTGACACACGCCTTTAATCCTAGCACTCGGAGAGGCAGAGGCTGGCAGATTTCTGAGTTCGAGGCCAGCCTGGTCTACAAAGTGAGTTCCAGGACACAGAGAAACTGTCTCAAAAAAAAAAAAGAATAATAACTCATACAACTCCCATTTACCCAATGATGGACACAAAGTACACTTTCAGTCTTGGTAATTCCACTTTCTCATCCTTTGGCCTGACATGTCTTTGCATGTCATGACAGTAGCATTTGAAGACAAAGGACATGGCAGAAGTCTTGAACATGTCATCCACTGTCAATCTGAGGGAATAAATTAGCCTCCTAGGTTTTTGGTTTTTTTTAAATGAGATTTATACCTAGGCAAGAAGATTTCCGTGACCTGTCAGAGTGGAGGTCCACACCACTCTCCACGGTGAGGAGCACCACCTTTCACTACCCAACCTAGTATAGGATGAGCTGTTGACTTGTTGCTGAGTCTTGTGCTGTGTGTGGTCCCAAAGGCCAGAGCAATGGCCAGGAATGCTTGATTTCCTGTGCCTTCTATGCTAGAGAGCATCCATAAAAGTAGCAGTAAGATTAGTGAGAGATCCTACAAGCCAAGATGCTCAAGATAATGGCAACCACATCTGCAAGACTCCTTGGTTTGGGAAATGAAAATGGTAAGAATTGGACCTAAGAGTTTGCCTAGACCTTTGGCTTTGGTTATATAAATGGACAAGTTGTAGTGACAAGAACCTGTCATCTGGAAGAACCCAAAAAAAGGAAGCACATAGCAAATGGAATGAACAGACATGGGAAATGTACTAACAACAGTTTACCGGCATGACAGTAGCAGGATCATTTCCCCATGAAGATTTCATATAGACACAAACAAATACAAAGTATATTACTTAGAATATTCTTGAATCCATTAACCACCTCATTCCTTCCCTCCCCATTCTCTAGTAGCCTCTTTTTTCCTATGTGTGTGTGAAGATAGTGTACTCATAGATAAATAAACTTTAAAAAAAAGAAGGAAACACACAATTGGCCAACAGTACACCAAAAAGTTTCCCCTATCACTAAAGACCAGAAAATTTAAATCAAAGGCACAGTGAAATGATTTGACCTTATTCTTTTTTTTTTTTATATGTATGCACATATAAAAAATTGAATTTAGGACCTCTGCTCACTCCAGTCGGTTTGGCCCCGTTCACTCAAAACATATAGTTTTGAGGTAAAGTCTTATAATTAAGCAGTTGATTTGGAAAAGACTTATTATCTCTGGTCCCAGGGGGATAACTTTTACAGGAGAGTCAACATAATAAAGACCCCTGAGACCAGGCTAACTACTGTGCTGCACGGAACATCTAGGATTCAGGTGCACATATTTCTGCTATACAAGATGTGACCAGAGTCTCCTCTGCACTCTGGTTGGCATCTCAGAGGGAAATGCCAGTTCATGTCCTAAAAAAGGAATGTCATGAGAAGGAGAAGGAAATGGGGCTTGACTGGTCATCATTGCCGCAGACAAGCTCTTGCTAACAACAGCTCAACACAACCTGATTTAGGGATCTGACTTCACCCTTCTCACAGAGCACAGTCTGACTAAACAGCCATGAAGCAATGTCATTTGACTCCTTCCAGTTGCCAGTGGTCCAAGGAGATCACTTTCTGGCCCAGATCACAAGCAGTATTATACCTCAATGTTACACTGGAAAATGGGGCATCAGATCAGAATCTCTGATACAAAGCCATATTTCCTGATCTCTCCATATATCACAAACTTGAGTCTTCAAGCTTTTCCTTTTCATCTGGGTACAGCCTTGTCTTTGTGCTCATCAGACTTCTAATCAGAAGTTTTCAGACAAGTATCTTTTGAAAAGGAGAAGCATCCTCCAATCAGAGGCATGCTGTAGTTTCTCTGGCAAGATTTGTTTCTCTCTCGGTAAGCATAAATTAATGGAGAGTTACACCTTGTGTGGCGTCTAGACTGGAAGAAACATAGTAGCTGCTGGGAAGCCTGTTGCATTTCAACACAACTTACTTTCAGACTGATCAATGGTAACATCTACATGAGTACTCCTAACACAGAGGTGAGAAGTTTGATGTGCCCAGTTGCCTCATGTGTAGGAGAATTACAGTGGGGACTGCATTTCATTGCTGAGTACATATTATAGTGGAACTTGGTGTTTTAAAACACCAGTCATTTAGTATGGCTTGAAATGACTTTGGTCAGGACTTGGGAAGGACTTGGTGGGGTTGTTCTCACTAGGGATTTCCCATGCCCTGGTACTCACTTGTCACTTAGATTGTGGTCATCCAGAAATGCCAAAGGCCTAAATAGCCAAGATGACCATCGCTGACAGGGAGCTAATCCGAGGCCATAGCTAGGTTAAAAGTGGCTCTTCAGCACCACCCTCACCATGCTTCCCTAGTGCTTCTGCTCCAAGAACACAAGGCAGGAGCTGCATACAACAGTCACTGGTCTGCACATTTTTTTTTTTTTTTTTTTGGTTTTTTTGAGACAGGGTTTCTCTGTGTAGCCCTGGCTGTCCTGGAACTCACTTTGTAGACAAGGCTGGCCTGGAACTCAGAAATCCACCTGCCTCTGCCTCCCAAGTGCTGGGATGAAAGGCGTGCACCACCATGCCCGGCTTCAGTCTGCACATCTTTTAAGGAAAAGACAGAACTCTTGTGTTCCAATAGAAAGCCCACAAATGCCAAGCTATTCTGTCCATAAACTACCATAGAGGAGAATGCTGCTTAGATGAAGACTGCTCAAAGATACCTAGGAAGAGAGGAATGGAGATTATCTAATGAGTGTAAGGTTCATTCAATCACCTACATAGCATCACTAATGTAATCATTTCCAGACATTTCTTCATCACTGGTCCTTGGGTTGAAAGCATATCCAGAAACTATTCAGGAAGTTATCTCAGGGCCCGTTTCTAAGGAAACATCACACTTTAAAACTTTGGTCAAAATGTTTTCCTGAGCTTCATCACTTAGTGAAGTACCCACAGCAGAAGAGCCTGGATTCTGTAGCTATGCTTACAATGGAATAATGGCTCCTTCATCAATAGGCTTGTATCCTGGTGAGAAATGCTAACAGATTTAGTCTACAATAAGCTCAGTGACTTAGACTTAGGGTATACAGATGACAGCAAAGAAGGCAGGGGGCCACACTTTAGAGGATGGGCAGAGAAAGCCTGTCTGGAAATTGACATCGAAATACAGATCAAGAATACAGTGAGGACAGAAGCAGATAGTTATGCAGGAAGGAATGTTCTACTTCATGGAAAGACGGAAGCCAGAGTGTACTCAGGGAATCTGTGACCTAAGAAGGCCAGGCAGAGAGTGGTGTGAACAAACAGGAAAGTGACAGAAAAAAATAAGCTACCACCCATGCAGGGGACACTGTATAAATTTAGAGATTTTATTCTAAGTAAGATAGAATTTCAGAGGGCACTGATGGCTGGAGAATCCCCATCTTGAGGTGCTCACTTTGAAAGGATCCTGGCTGCTGAAGAAGGAGGGTAGGTTAGAAAGGAGCAGGAAGGTTGGGTAGGAGGGTGGTTCAAAGGCAAGGCCTCCTTTTCTGGGGTGTTTCTGACAGAAAGGATAAGAAGTGAGTCGGAAGGGCACACATTCATCAGGAACTTTCCAAAAGTGAGGTTTGTTTGTTCATTGGTTCGCTTTAAAAACGGGCACGCATACCGGTTGGTTCTTTAATCCCATGATCAAGAACTATTTTGAAATAATGCCTACTTGTTGGCCAACTTCAAATGACCTCTCTAAAGGCTGGCCATTGCGATAACAGGAAGTAACATCCCAAATCACACTCGCTCCTTCACACGTGCCCAGTAGCCTGGTCCCTCACTACACAGAAAGGACAGAGAGCCCGAGCGCTAATCATCCTCCCATCCCTCTAGCTCTGATGAGAAAGAAGGGAGGAGGTGCAAAGAAAAAGGAAGAAAGGCCACCAGATGGAAAGACCCTTTCAAAAATGAGCTTCAAAAATTCTAGAGCCTTCAGGAAGGCTTGTCCAAAGAGACTTGAATCTATTTGCATGAATTGATTTGGGTATTTTGGTCATCTACTGACACAATTTGGTGGTCACGGCCCCTTCTTTTTCACAAGCCAGCATTCTCTAAGAAGGCTTTTTTTTGTCAAAAAGAAACTGCTAGAGTGGGTGTTTTGAGACAGAGTTTAGGGGGTGTTTCATGCTCCATGTGCCCCAGTAGTGAAGGGGTCAAGGTTCTGCTTAAAGACCACAGAGGCTTGAAGATAGATCAAGATGTAAAAGAAAGCCTATAAACATGACTGTTTTCTTCTCACTCCATTTGGCAAACCCTTTCCACAGTCGCTTACTGTGTGTCAGGCAGTGTTCCAAACTTTTTGTTAAGTATTTAGTCAGTTAATAAGATTGACAGTCATGACTTCAATAGTGTCATTGTCCCCCATTCAGGGTTCAATTTACATTTATTGAGCATTACACAGATGAGCAAAGGAATTCATGGAGAAGCTAAGGTCCCATAGAGTATTGTAGCTTGGAGCTAAGGCTCCTGGGTGTGCAGAGAATCTGAATATCTATTATAAATGTTTTCAGCTACAAGTAAGAGACAGCTCAACATAAAGGAATGTAAACAATCAGGAACTGTTTCACCAAACAAGAAATCTGGAGGTGGTCTTAGCCCTGGGATGATGCCGGACTATCCCATCAACAACTCAGTCAAGGATCCAGCTTCTCCTTTTCGTCCATTCTGGTTTCTAGTTGCATGGCTTTTCATCACCTCATAGGTTCAACATGGATGCTGTGCCTCCAGGTACCCTATATATGGGTGAAAAATCAAAATGAACCCATCAATCACACAATTGTTATACTCATTTCTTACTATGCTTATATTGAAACTACAAATGCATACTAAAATGTAAGAAGCCAGCACGATAGCTCAGTTGGTAAAGTTGATTGCTTCTAAGCCTAACGACTAAGTTTGAGCCCTGAAACCTACATAGTAGAAGGAAAGGATCAACTACTGAAACTCTACATACATGTTATAGCATACACATGCCAATGTGCATGTAGACACACACACACACACACACACACACACACACACACACACACAATTAATAAATGTAAGAAAAAATTTTAATGTACAAAAAAGGCCATTTTGAAACTTAGGAACAAAAACAATGAACACTTAAATTTAAAAAGAAAATGGCAAAAGAGAGATCTGAACAAATACTTCACAGGCAAATAAAACATGAAAATCTGTTGCCAAGGAAACATAACTGAAAACAATATAGGGATGCCACTATACAATGCATCTAGTCCAAATCTAGATCATTAGCACCACCAAACATTGGCAGGGACCGGGAGCTACAGGGGTGGGGGGTGGGGGGATCTCCTGTACCCAAGGTGGACTTGAAGCTATGATCCCGCTATCTCAGCCTTTCTAGCAGACGGGATTACAGGTCTTCATCATCAGACTGAGTAAACTTTTGTTTTGCTGATTTGCTTCTAGGATTAAACCTAGGGCTTCAAGAATGCTAAGAGAATGCTAGAGTTACCTCCCTAGTGATCAGGGATAGAAACACAATTCATTGCTAGTGGGAATGTTACACTCACTTTGAATAAAAAGAACCTCCACACCAAACAATCTTTCCTAAGATTCAGAAAGTAGCCTCCTTAATATTTACAAAATGAGCAGAAATTTTTAATCAACATAGATGCTTATTAGCTTCGCTACTTGAAGGTGAAGAAGATGGGTCAACTTCAGCTCATCTAGAATACAAACTATCAATCAACCCTTCTTAACTCATCAAAGGACATATTAAAGGAGTCATATGCAAAAAGCAGGTTTGAAAAAGCTACCTGTTACATGGTTCCAACCATGTGACAGTCTCAAAACTATACATGACTATAGAGATAGCAAGAGGAGCAGTGGTTGTTAAGAGTTAAGATATGAGAAAGACGGATGAATACCTGAAGAACAAGGAATTTCTAAGGTTTTAATGAAAATTTTTCTTATAATCCAGTGATGGTGGATTTACAATACTATGCATTGATCAGGCTCTGTACCCCACAGGACAGGAGTAATGACCCCCAGTGTAATGAAACTTTGATCACGCATAAGAGATTAATACTGCTATATAAATTTTAACAAATGCACCACTGTAGTTCAAGATATTAGTAATATTTAGTAATAAGATAAATAAGATAGGGTGAGGGGAAAAGAAACCAGGAGCTCAGTGTTTCTTGTTTTTGACATTTCAAGATGGTGTGTCGGTGTAGCCCTGGTTGTCCAGGAACTCTGTAGACCAGACTGATCTTGAACTCAGAGATCAGCGTGCTAGGATTAAAGGCATGTGCCACTAGTATGCAGCTTTCAATGGGTTTCTTTATAAATCTATACCTATTCAGGAAAACAAGCTCACTAATTAAAACACAAATACACATACACTGTGACAACATTCACACCCTTTGATCTAATGGCTCTACTTCTGTTATGATTTTTGAGTACAGAACATTCTCAAAAGAAATTTTTTACATTCAGGAAGGAAAAAAAGCTAGGAAGTTATGGTTATTTTGCTAACAAGAATTTGGAGAAAAGAAAATTTCAACATGTAATTGACAAGTTATGGAATAACCCAGGCATTGCTGGCAGAACACAAGGGATGGGGAAAACTGAATGACTTCTATGTGGGTTTGGGTGTGGAGGGGCTATAGAATGGCAGGTATCAGTTATATAAAACAATTGTTCATATATTACAAAGGACCATGGGAATATAAATAACTAATGTTTTTTGGTTTCTTATATTTTCAACATACTTACTCAGATATGTGCATAACTATTGGACGTCTAGGATATAGAGAGCAAAAGGAGAGAAAACAAGGATGTGTAGTGAATCTGGAAAGATTAAGAATAGCGACCCTCACCTCATTTTTTAAGAGGTGGAGGCAAGGAACCCTTGCTTTTCATTCATTAAATTTTACAAATTGGAAGAACTTAGTCACAGCTGGAAGCTAGATGACCAAGGACTGCTTATGTGAAACCAAAGGGAACCATCTTAAGTTCAGATGTTTGTTGGGGACAAAGCAAAGTCACCAGATGTGCTTCCAGCATGCAAACATCAATAGGAAGTGGACATCCACTGAGTATGAGAGATTAATAATGTGCTTACTGGCCCAGTCAACCTGCAAACCTCTACTTCCTAATTCCTTTCAGGGGACCTTCAGTAGGGAAATACATGGGAGAAAATGAAAATCTCTGTCTACAACTTGTGTGTAGCCTGTCTACAACTTGAGATCTTCCCCATTGGGGCATTTCTGTTGGAGGAGAGGTATGCTACTCACAGAAGGAGACTAGAACAGCTGGTGTCAATCAAGCTCAACCAGTGCTCTGCTGTGTGTGTGTGTGTGTGTGTGTGTGTGTGTGTGTGTGTGTATACACCTCAAGTGCTATTCCTCAGGGAAGCCCCTGGAAGAAAGGAGTTTTTTATAAGCTCAATTTAAGAGGTCAAGAGATTTAGGTCTGAGTTTTCCCTACATCAAGTTTTTCCCATCAAGGACCTAGGAATCATAGGGTAGGTTGATTTACTTGGGAAACTTAACAGGTTGTGAATATACATAGTATAAGGGCTGAGAATATGAAATATGGAATGAGAGTAGACAAGTTGAATTGATTGACGTACAAAGATATTCAAATACATGTCATGAAAGTCAGATATTAACAGCAGCAAGCATCCCATCATTGTCTAAGTCATAGCATCAACTGAGCATGTACACTTTGCCAATGAAATCATCTCCATCTGCTTTGTTCCTGTTATGTGTATATCTTTTCCAGTTATCTATAACTCAAAACCTCTAAAGTTATATTTTGTGGCAGATTTTTGCCCTGTAACCCAGGCTTGTCTGGAATTCTTCATCTTTACACCTCTGCTCCCAAGTGATGGAATAACAGGAGTGTCCCATCACACACACACACACACACACACACACACACACACACACACACACACAAAATCATGTTTTGGTTTATTTTTCCCAATTATAAAAGGGAAAGGAATACGTAGAGCGTCTATTGAATAACATGCTTCCCAGTGTACCCAGTTGGTAGGAAGCCAAATATGGAAGAGGTTTAACTGTGTTTTCATAGCATCTGTATACAGAGAAATGTATTGGTTCATTCCTATAAAAATATGCTCAACCCATGGAACACACAGGAGTGGAGGCATGCAGAACCCTCAGATATAATCACAGAATTACATCTCCTATATATCTTTCCTTCCTCCTCACTTGCAACCACATCATCTATAGACTAAGGACCAGTTTTCCTGACACACAGCAAGGCAAACCTTCCCTGACAAGGCGATCCACCTTAGGCATATGAAGAACTGCCAGTGGCCCTTGTGGTCCTGAGCTACATAGAGGGGGAATACCCTATATCTTAGGTTTCAGGATAGAAAAGCCTACCCAATGAGTCATAGTGGTTTAGAATTTCCTCTGGGCCATTCTTGTGGCTCTCTGAAGGGCCTGGGATGTGTCACCAAGGTTGAGAACACCTGAAAATTCTCTTGTGAAACAAGACCTCCTGGGCTTTCGTGGTCTCTCAAGTCTTGTCATAGACTCATGAGATGACCTATCTGCAGGTGAGGGGAGACTTGAAACAAAAGGTGAAATATTCCCAGTGGGTGTGGTTTTACATTTTTGGTGTTATTTTGCCAAATATTTTACCCTTCACCATACCAGGCACATATAGGTCCTGTCTTTGAATCTTTACATTTGTGTGAAGTGAATCTTAACATGGAGTGGCTATGGAAGCCAAAATGGGAGAAGGATGAAATAAAAGAAGTAGACTAGAGAAGTATAGGCAATAAGAAAGTAGAAAGGGAGAATAGAAAGAATAGAAAAATTTAAGGGATGGGGTAGGACATGGGGAAATGAAGAGACAGGAGAGGTGAGAATTAACCAAAACAAGTGTATACAAAAACCATATGGAAACCTACCACTTTAATTAAGTCAATTCCAAATACCTTTAAAAAAATTAAAAAGGTTAAGTCACCTATGACTGGATAATGCTGCTTTAAAAGCAATGGGTTGCTAAAAGCACCATGACAGATGTGAGATCTATCACTAACTTTGTGCTGCTTGTTAAGGAAGCTCTTGACATTGCTACTGGCTGCTCACCAGAACTAGTTAATACTGTTGCTGAAGACATCGCACACAGCAGTTATGAGATAAAGAGGAGTCAAGCTGGAAGTGAGGTGGAAACTTGCTCTCTGTTGGATGTCTTTCATAGTGCTGTGGAAGGGTGCTCTGCAAGCTGCTGAGAAAGAGAAGACAGCTCTTTTACCATCTGTGACCCCTATGAATCTGCCTGTTAAGATGCACCCACGCAGTACAATAATGGTATGACTGATATGGTGGTAACCAACTACTCCCTGACTGGACTTGAAACCTGCTTCACAGAAGGTCCATATCACTCAGGTCTTAGGCTACACAGGGAACTTTACTACAATTATTTCAGTAAAGTGATATGGAGTCAAGATGCTTTTTTTTTTTTTTTTTGGTCAAGATGCTTTTTAAGCATGCATATGCATGCTTGCACACAAGCATGTGTGTGTGCACGTGCACGTGTGCTTGCACACACACACACACACACACTCACTCACTAATAGACAAATGGTATGCCTCGCCTTAATCAAAGAAGTTTCTCTTTGCAATGAACTGTGGTAAATGCACAGATTCAGAGGATACATAATTGTTGAGTACTTAGTAGAATTACAACATTGTCCCCCAAGGCTCAAAGGATGTCCCAGAAGATGGTGTGAAAAAAATGTAAACCCAGAAGATACAGACAAAGGTTGTGATTGCCATTGGGTATGACAAAGACATTGCAATCATAATATCACAGCTGCTGTGGTTGTCTACTCTGGTCCTTACAAAACTTGGCCTATCACGTCACCCCTTCCTAGAATTAAGAACAAAGCACACATTGAAAGAGTTAAAGGGAGCATTTGTGCAGCTCAATCCAAAGGATGGTCCCAACGACTGCGGCTGCCAGGGATCCATCCCACAATCAGTCACCAAACATAGACACTATAACATATGCCAGCAAGATGGTGCTGAAAGGGCCCGGATATAGCGGTCTAGGGGGAAAACATACCAATCCCTGGCAAACATGGAGGTGGAAGCTCACGGTCAGCTTTTAGATGGAACACAGGGTTCCCAAGGAAGAAGGAGCTAGAGAAAGTACCCAAGGAGCTAAAGGGGTCTTCAACCCTATAGGTGGAAGAACA